>JASANY010000915.1:12500-165049 GCA_030849755.1 Trypanosoma avium | reverse complement strand
TTCGAATTCCTGAGAAGGATACGCTGATATTAGAAGAAGTAGGAATTATACAAGCAGCATCCAATTCAGATCACCACATGTTGGATTGCCCCATTTTCCGTAGTTGAGGAAAAAGTAAACTGGAAAGAGACGTTGATTCATTAAATGGCCCAAAAATAAAGAATGAATTAGACATATGTGAGTCACAGATGCATCTAAAGCACATCTCTTTTTTTTTACTTAAATCCTGTTTGCATAAAAACAGCTACTTTCTTTGATTTTAAAGCATCCTTATTTTCAAAATTGAATTACCATAAGCATCACAGCCTAATTTTCACTGCAAAACAGAGAGTGGACGCCTAGTCAAACTCACCAGATTGCCAATGGGTTACAAATCTAGTCCAGAATTATTTAAATACAATAACTCGGACTCTTGTTTTTGGTGATCCAGAGGTTGTTAAACGACGACATGCCACTCCTTCAGAATTACATTTAAATGTCTGAATAGGCAACATTGGAATTCGCAGTGATGAACACTTGGTAAGGTTCTGAGGGTAAAAAGGTTGCAAAAAGAAATGGAGAGATGTGGGGTTAAAATAAGGGAAAGGCCAGGAACTAAAAACAGCCTATAATTTCTTTGGGGGGTTTACTTCAACATATAAAGGGCAGAATTTGGCCTTAGCGCATAGAAATCTGGAAAATTCAAAAAAATCTTCATCGTTAGAGAAGTTAACTATTCAAGAAAACTGGAGATATATTAACTGAGAGATGAATGCATGCTGCAGCTGTTAGAAGGGAATCGCTTTTTTTAATATTATTATTTTCTAAAAATGGTAGGCCGTCGTCCGTCACGCCTTAACAGGGGAGACAAATTCAATTAACAGATAAGGCCTTTCTTTCTCCTGAAACAGTGGCTGTTGTTCAGCATTGGTTGAAAAAATTAATAATAAAAAATACACCTGCCCAACTCCAGAAACAGAAAGAAGTCACCATGACCTTGATAACTGATACTTCTTTATCAGGTTCGGGTGCGATGCTTTTTAAAGCAAAATGGAGAAATATTAAATGCAAGTGGGGCACGGAAGGAAGAGCCAGTTATGAGATTATCTGCAGCAGAAGGCCAAGTTATTCAGTTAGCCATTGGGGCTTTTAATCACCATATTTATTATCATTTGACGCTGTTTTTTAGTTAACAATACAACAGTCGTTGCAATATCCAATAAAGGTCATTACAAAATCACGAACTTTAACTACAGAATGTAGAGGGCAGCAGATGCCCTTCCTGCCCAACAAAGAAGGCCACAGCAACTTATCATTACATATGTTCGGAAGATAGCCCAACAGATGAAATTTCTCTTGCGTTACCAGTAAGTAGAAGAAACTTGGCGAAAGGGCGAGACTAGCGATGTGGGGGGTTGAAGGGGGATCCTCTAAAAACGCCCATTCGTAAGCAATTTACTAATTCATAGTAATAATAGCAATGAAGTCCCTCTTATTTATTTGTAATTCTTTTAAAGGGTGTTTTGGCGGGGCGGGCAGGGGGATTATTCTTTTTTTCCCCTTCCTGCTTTTGATTCTTTCTTTTTTTTTTCTTTGCCCCTCCGGCCGGGGGTTGGTTGCGGCCGGCCCGCGCTTTTTTGGCCGGGGCCTTTCTCTTCCCGCCGCCCTCCCGGGGCCCGCCGGCGGATCTTCGGGGACCCCCCGAAACCCCCCTCTTTGCCCCCTCCCTTCTTCTTTTCTTTTGGCTTGCGGTTCCCTGCGGCGGCGGGGGGGGCCTTTAAAGTCCCGTGCCTTAATTTCCCACCAGCCGCGGGGGGCCCCCTTTCTTTTCAATCCTTTTTGCCGTTTCGCGAGAATGCCGGGGGCACGCCCGCGGGACATGGGGTCCTTGTTGTTGGCGGGCGTCCTTTTTTTTCTTTTTTTCTGGCGGTCCGCCTTTGCCGGTGCCGCCGGGCCGCCCTGTTCCACCACACCCGTTTTGCTTGTTTTTTCTTCCTGTTTTTCTTCGCCCCTTTCCTATCTTTAAAGACGAGAAAAAAAAAAAAAAAAGAAAGAACACGGCGGGTTATCCAAAGGCGTTCGCAGTAAATGGAATTAATGTCGCGGGATGCCCTTGGGTTTTCTTCCCGGAGAGGGAATCCCATGGGAGAATTTGCATTTCCTAACTGGACGGGAACTGTATTTCCCTCTTATTTTATAATAAGTACTTCATTTTTAACAGGAACTTTAATTGGATTTTGGTTTAGAGCAAAAATTAGGCCCATAAAAGAATTTGGAAGACGTTATTGGGCTTCTAAATTTCGCAACCCAGCATGGTTAGAACCTTTAAATTTTCGTAATCATAATCTAAATATAATAAATGTAAATAATTTTAATAATAATTGTATAATTTCAAGATCAGAAACTCTTAATTTAATTTCACGGAATAACTATGCATTATTATATGATACTGAATTAAAAATACCATTATGGTGTGGTTTTTACTTAACTAAAGGACAAATAAAAGCTGCTAGACATTATCCACGTCCTTGTATATTTTTTATAGATAAATCACTTCCAAAAGAATCACAAATATCTTCTTCACAAATGCAACAAAAAGAATATGATAAAGGACATATGGCTCCTCATGCTTCTGTAGCTTCATGTGGTGTTAGTAATTTTGAAGCATCTTTATTATCAAATATTGTACTTCAGCATAAAGTTCTTAATCGAGGTATATGGAAACGTTTAGAATATCTTTCACGTTGTTATGTAATACAAGATTCATCTAAAAATATTGAAATTTTAACAAATAATGATAAGACTAGTGAAACATTAATTCCTTTTATAAGTAAGAAATTTCAAAATAGAAATAAATGTTTAGCTATATCTACAGGAGTTTTATTTAATAAAAAAAATAATTCTCTTAACTATTTAAATAATATTAATAATAATGAAAAAAATATTCCTATTCCAGATGAAATGTATATGGCATTTTGGGATGTACACTCCAATTGGCATACTGCTTTTATTTTACCAAATGATGAAACTTCTAATATTGTAACAGGAAATAATCATTATTTTATTCATAAACCCAAGAAAAATGTTAAAAAACGATGTATCCTACTTATTAAAAATTCCAAATTTAATAAGAAAAAGAAAATACTTAAGCATAAAAAAGATTCTTCTGATAAAAAATTATGTGAAGAATTAAATCGTTTTCTTGTTACATTTGAAGAACTTGAAGAACGTATAACTGCTTCAGAAAAGTTTATTACAGAAAAAAAAAAATTTAATACTTCTAATAATCAATTAGTAAATTCTTTTAATGAATTAAAACGAATTAGTAAAGAAAAATATAGTTTAAAATATGAATCATCACGTGTAGAATTATTTCCACTTCAAAGAAGAAAACGTTACTATAAAATTTTTATTTCACGTCTTTTTAGATTGCAATTACTTTCTATTCGAAGTTTAAAAACACTAAGCCAAGATTCTGATAATAAGTTTCCTCATTAGAAATTGGTAAAAAGGGGAATAAATTAGAGGAAAGAGAATATGAAAGGAGAAAGAAATGAAATAATAATATTATTAATAATAATAAAAAAAAATATATATATATATGAGACTTTTTCTTTTATTATGCAAAGAAAAATGAAAGAAAGTAATAAACAAAAATAAAGACTTCGTCTAACTAGATTTTAGATTTATAGTATTTGAATTAAATTAAACAGAAAGTTAGAATTTGTTCTTGTCATTTTTTTTTTTTTTTTATTTCTTTCTCCCTCTTGTCTTTAATCTGACTCTTTTCTAAATAGTAAAAAAAGAAACGGATTTTTTTTTTTTTTTTTTTTTGAATTAAGATATATTATTATTTGTACTATTTTCTAGATTTTTTTTTTCGATATTTTCCATTATTATTTTTTTTTTTTTCTTTGCTTTTATTTATATATAAATATATATATATGGTTCTCTATTAGCATGATGTCTTGTATATTCTATTACTTTTCTTTATTATTAATATTATTATTTTTTTTTTTTTTGAGATTTTGGTGTGTAATTAAAAGAAAAAATTATGAAAACAATATTGTGCCAAATTTTGTGTGTTTTATTATTATTATTATTATATGCTTTTTGCCAAAGATATATATTTTTATTTTCTTTTCTTTTTTTTAACTTATTGATATTTCTAAAAGTTCTCCCCATTAGACCATATATACGTATATATTTTTTATTTTCTCTTTTCTATATTTGTAATACATTTCCCTTGTTTTTCCTTTAATTTTTTTTTTTTTTTTTTTTCCTTTTTTGGTTCATATACAACTAGAAAAAAAAAAAAAAAAATTATTAACATAAGCAAATAGTAAAAAAAAGCCTTTATTATATTTTTATATTAACCAAAGAGTAAACAAAAGAAAAAAAAAAAAAAATGGAGCAATCAAGAAATATTCTTCCTGCAGATCCTACACCACGGCATTATAAGATAAGTATTACACCAGATTTTGAAAAATTTTTATTTTCAGGTCATGTTGACATAAATATAATTGCAAAAGATCCTCAAAAAAGTATTACACTCAACTATAATGAGTTAACTTTTGTAAAAGTTACAATTAGACCTCTTGGAAATCAATCTGCATCAGAAGAGGTTCCTGTTGAATCAATTATTTTAAATGAAAATGAAATGAAAGCAACATTTCCTCTTAAAAATTCTTTTACAGGTGAAGCCATACTTTCAATTGATTATACAGGAATTATAAATGATAAACTTTGTGGTTTTTACAGGAGTAAATATACTGTAAAAGGAAATGAATCTTATATGGGAACAACTCAGTTTGAAGCAGTTGATGCACGTCGGGCAATTCCGTGTTGGGATGAGCCTGCAGTAAAAGCAGTCTTTGAAATGGTTATTACAGCACCTTCAAATATGCAAGTTCTTTCTAATATGCCACATAATAATAAAAAAGAAATTGGTGATAAAACTGTTTGGTCTTTTGATCCTACACCTAAAATGTCTACTTATCTTCTTGCATGGACAATTGCTGAATTTGAATATATTGAACGCCGTATTAATAAAATACATAAAGGTAAAAATGGTGAAATTGAAGAAACACTTGTGCGTGTTTTTACCCCAGAAGGTAAAAAATCACAAGCTTCTTTTGCTCTTGATGTAGCATGTAAAGTTTTACCACTTTATGAAAAATTTTTTGAATCAAATTATATTTTACCTAAAGTTGATCTTCTTGCTATTCCGGATTTTGCTGCAGGTGCAATGGAAAATTGGGGGCTTATTACCTATCGAGAAGTAGCACTTTTATGTGATGAAAATTCAAGTGCTTTTCATCGACAATATGTAGCCATTGTAGTGGCTCATGAATTGGCTCATCAATGGTTTGGAAATCTTGTTACAATGGAATGGTGGAAAGAACTTTGGCTTAATGAATCTTTCGCAACTTATATGGAATATTGGGCTATAGATAAATTATTTCCAGAATGGCACGTTTTTACACAATTTGTACATGATGAAATTACACGAGCTTTTAAATTGGATTCATTAAGAAGTTCTCATCCTGTTGAAGTAGATGTTAAAAATGCAAAAGAAATTGATGATATTTTTGATGCAATCAGTTATAGTAAAGGTGGAAGTATCGTTCGTATGGCAGTCAATTTTATCGGAGAAGAAGCTTTTCAAAAAGGTATGTCAGCATATTTAAAACATTTTGAATATGGTAACGCAACAACTGAGGATTTATGGAATTTTTTGGGTAAAGCAGCTGGTAAACCACTAGCTCCTATATTGGAATATTGGACAGGTAAAATTGGATATCCTTACCTTATTGTAAATTCATCAGATGATAAAAAAAATCTTCATGTAACTCAAAAACGTTTTATCGCCACAGGTGATGCAACAGAAGTTGAAGATCAAACAATATGGAAAATTCCTTTACTTATTACAACTCCAGAAGAAGGTCTTCAACGTACTATTGTAGAAAAACGAGAAAATTATTTGCCAATTTCATACCCTACATGGGTAAAAGTAAACAGTGATCAATCTGCATTTTGTCGTGTATTGTATAAGAGTGAAAATATGCTTCAAAATTTATTACCTGTAATTGCTTCAAAGACTCTTTCTAATATTGATCGTCTTAGCGTTATTGCAGATTATCATGCATTTTCCCGTGCTGGTCATTGTAATACAGTTGAAGCAATGAAACTTCTTTCTGCTTATATTAATGAAGATGATTTTACAGTATGGTGTGCTATAATTGATTTTGAAGCTGATATAAGAATGTTGGTGGCAACTCAAGGAGAAAAAGCCATAAATTATCATAATGCTTTTTGTCAAAAATTATATTCAGGTGCAATAAAAAAAATTGGTTTTACTCCTAAACCAAATGATAATCATAATGTAATTCAATTACGTGGTTCACTTTTTAATCGTCTTGCTGTTTCTGAAGATCAAGAAGCTATTGATCATGCTCTTAAATTATATTCTGAACGTCAAAATAATCCAATTCCAGCCGATCTACGTTATACCGTATTTTCTGTTTATGTTAAAAAGAATGGAAGAGAAGCTCTTGATGAAGTAAAATTACTTGCAGAAAAAGCCTCAGAGGCCATGGAGCGTATGCATTACCTTCGTGCCCTTGCCTCCTCAAGAGTTGACGGTGTCGTGAGTGAATTATTTGAATACGCCCTCTCTGGTAAAGTTCGTAGTCAAGATGTTGTATATATTCTCAGTGCGTTGGTAAGTAATACAGAGAAAGTTAATTTATATGCTGTCGAGTTACGACGAACTTGGAAGACGCTAACGGAGAAGTTGCCAGGAATGATTCTCGGCCGTGCGTTAAAATTACTTGAACAAGGCGCGGATGCTGCGGTCGCGGCTGAAATGGAAAGTTTCTGGAGTCAATTGAATGAAAAGGAGAGAATGGGAATGACACGCAGCTTTGAGCAAGGAATTGAGGGATTACGCAATAATGCAGCATGGGTGGCTCGTGATGCCAAGGCTGTAGTGGGGTTTCTTGCAACTTCTCAAACATAAAAGAAAAGAAGAATAAATAATAATAATAAAAAGGATTGGGGGAAAAAATATATATATATAATTTTTTTTTTTTTTTTTCATTATTATATTACATTTTTTTTTTTTTTTTTTTGATAGTGTAAAGCCAAAAGGATAACATACAAAAAAAAAAAAAAGAGAAAGTGAGAGAGAGAAAGAAAGAGAGAAAAAAAAATAATAATAATAATTAAACGATTGAAAAATAAAAGAAATTACAAAAAAAATAAAATAAACAATAATAATAATAATAATAATACAGCTATTTTCAATATCAAAGAGAAAAAAAATAGGGGGGGGGAAAAAAAAGAGTTTGAATATGGTGATAGTTTCGCACATTCCTTACTCTTTCTATATGATTCTTTTTCTGTTTTATGCTCTTTTTTTTTTTTTTTTTCCTTCTTCCTATTATTATTATTATTTCCCAAAGTGATGGGGAAACAATTTTTTTTTTTTTTCTTTTGGGGTTAAAAATCCTTTTAAATCAAAGAGAAAGGAAGAAAAAAACATCATTCAGGGTGAAAGTTTATTTTTCTTTTTTTCTTAACCATTTATTATTATAAGAGGTGAAAATAGTGCATTTTTTTTTTTTTTATCAATGTTGATCTACTCTTTAAAAAGAACGCAAAACGAAAAAAAAATAATAATAATTATATATATATATATATATATATATATATAATACTAAGTTTTCTCTGAAAGAAAAAAAATTATGTCTTCTTTTTCTTTTTTCTTTGTATTTGTAGAAAAAAGTAAATCTTTTTTTTTTTTTTCTTTTATAGGTAGTACTTGGTTTCATTAACTATTTTTTTTTCTTTTTCTTTTTCTCTTTAAATATATATCTGTGAATAAAAAATTGTATTGGATCATAATTTAGTTAAACAATATGCAACTACTTTCCTATGCTACAGTAATGGCGATATTATGCATAACTCAAATGATCTTTGGTACTTTGGCCTCTCCTCTTCCTAATAATAATAATAATAATAATAATAATAATAGTAGTAGTGGTATTTTTACTAATAATGATAATAATAGTACTCAAAACCCCGATCAAGTAGTACCTAATAATAGATTAAGTATTATTGATCAATTTCTACCAGGTATTGTTGATCAATTTCTACCAAGTATTATTGAGGTAATTGCAAGACAAGCTATACCTCAAATATCAGTAGATCTTGGTGGCTCCTTAATGCCACAAAACTCAACCTGGGTACAATTAAATGGCTGGATTATTGGTGTAAGTATTGCACTCAGTTTTATTATTTTTTTTGTTCTTGGACTAACAGTTTATATTGTTCGAAAACGTTTACAAAATGCGAAGGAGGCAGCAGACTGTGATGATGAGGACTCTGATGAGGATAATAATACTGAAATAGATGATGAAAGCTTAGATGAAGGGAACCGTAATGAGGGAGAAAGATATATTTCTAATGACGATGATGTTATGGTATCAGAATTGGATGAAATTAGACGAGAGGAAAATCCACTAACATCACAAGGGGGACAACAGCTACAACAATCACAAGAACAAAATCAAAGATCTTTTAATTATAATGTAGGTGGATATTCAAATAATAATCAATGGCAACGAAGGCAACAAGGAATATAGTAGCTGACAAATTGAAATTATTTTCTCTATAAATATTTAAGTTTATTCCTTACTCATATATGGAGTTTACACGGGAAGGGAATTATGCTCTAAACCACTCATCTTGGCTATATTAAGGATTTTTGCTTTTTTTTTTTGTTATATATTATGTGGTTAAGACACAAAGTTTTTTTTTTTTTTTTTTTTGAGTGATTTCTTGTTATTTGGTTTTCTATTTTTATTTTTTTTCTTTTCTGAATCTGTTATTTCTTTTTTTCATATATATTTTTGTTTCGAATTCTGTATCTATATATATTGGCTTAAACAGATAATATATTTATATATGTTTAACTCCTTTTTTTTTTTTTGGAGTTTTCCTTTTTTTTTATTGGAGTAGTAGACAAAAGAGTTTACAAAAGAAAAAAAGAAAAAAAAATGGATTTTAAGGTTGAAATGGAAGAAGTGCCTAGTAAACTTCTCTACACTCTGCCCACCGTTAATGAATGGTTTTCTTCATATTATTATATTATAATTGTAATTGTACTCGTAATGGCTGTAGGACTTTTCCTCGCTGGAATAATTTTATATCGAAAAATCAAACGTTATAAGGAGCGTAAGATTGCAGTGAGACAAGACAGCAGATATGGAGACAACTTTGATTATGATGATAATGATGGTTAGTTTGTCAAATAATAATAGTCAAAATAATAATATTTATTAATAATGATGATGAGGATAACTCGCTATTGAGTCTGTAGAGGCAGTAGACTAATGGTAAGAAAAAAAAAAAATATATATATATATATATATAAGCGTCTCTCTAATACATTGCACTATAGTTATAGTATTATTATTATTTTTTTTAGTAATATAAGTTTTTTTGAGTCCCTTTCTCAAAGTATTGTTGCCTTATTTCTTTTATTTACATTTGGTCTTCAATATGTAGGTAATGCTTTTTTAAAAATTGTATATTTGTGAACAATTTTTTTTTTTTTGTGTCTATGTGATTATTTCACCTTTATTAATTCTTTTTTTTTTTTCTTTCTTATCAGCAGTATCTACGGAAAGAGAAATTCCAACTATGCTATTACTATTTGAGTATATATTTATCTGAATAAGAATATAATAATAGTAAATAATATGATAGAAAATAATAATAAGAAATAGAAAAAAAAAAAGAGAACTTATATATATGTATATATATTTTTTCCCTTTATTTATACTCTTTTTTCCCTCTCCTGATTCTTATTTATTATCCTAGATCTATACATAGTATATATTATATAGAAGCATAAAAAAAAAAAAAAATGGAAGTTCAAATCATTAAGACACCTCTTCCTTTTCCTATTATTCCTATTGAAGGTGTTCCTGATAGTGAAAAGCCCGGGGTGCAGCGGCATTGGGCGATTGTACTTGCAATATTACATGTTGTTTTTTTGATTCTCTTTATTGTACTATTTTTAATATTTAGAATTTGGGTTCGTCGACCTAAAAAAAAGAAGAATAATGATGATACGAGTGCAAGCGAGTATGAGGAAACTGTGATAGAGGATGAATATTGGTAGAATAATAATATTAAAAAAAAAAAAAAATAGTAGTAATATTAAAGAGAATAATAGTGTAACATCTTTAGTTCTGTGAAAAATGGTGAAATTAATTAAATTTTATTTTATTATTATTATTATTATTTTATTTTATTTTTTCTTTGTAGTAGTGTCTTTTTTTTTTTTTTTAATTATTTGTTTCTTTGCCTTTTTTTTTGTGTTCCTTTAACTATATGTGAAGAAAAAGGATTTTTTTTTTTTTCTTATTTTGAATGCTTTTTTATTTATTTTATTTTTTACGATTATACCTCCTGATGCTTAGTAATTTGTGTATTACACGCATGTGAATAAATTCCCCTCTCTCCTATATATTTTAGTTATCATTAAGAGAGTTACTTATATTTTGATTATATAAGGAGATAAGATAAATGAAACAAGACGATGAAAATTAAAAAAAAAAAAAAGACAGATTTCTAACCTGATGTTTTTTATTACTTTTATTATTGTAATAATGCAAATATGATGAATAATTAATACTCTAAATTTTATTATTATTATTTTCTTTTCTCTCTTTTTTAAAAGAAAAAGGTGAAAACATTTGTATAAATAAAAAAAATCTAATTTAAATAATTATAGTAATAATAATTGACTTCTTTGTATTTAAGTTAAAATGCCTCCGTTATGTCAAGTATTTCGCCGCAAGGTAGTAGAGCATGATTTCTACAGCACCGCAGAACAAGTTGGAGGAGTTGTACTTCTCAATAGTCCTTCTAATAGTTCATGGGAATATGAGGAATACCTGCGCCTACTACGCCTCAAGCGATATAACAACTCAACAAATACTCTCAATAATAATAATAATAATAATAATAATAATAATAAAATGGGAGAAGGGGTGTGTTATTTTATCTGCGCCGATGGGGCCTACGCACGACTGCGGAATTATGTACTCACACAACATCAAAATAAATTACATCTTCGATTATTTTTAGCATTTCCTCTCTGTGATGCTGTGATTGGAGACATGGACTCCACTTCTCTTCATTCTTTAACTGATGGCACAACAAGAGTACATCCAACAACTCCTAGTATGGGTTATAATACGATGGAAGATATTTCACAAGAAGTATTATCGGAAATATGGGAAAAATCACATACATCTATGGCACAGTTTTCTTCTATAATGGCAGGTTTAAAGGAAAATACATTAAATGAATGGGAAAAAATACAAGAACAGTATAAAACACAGTTATCATCACTTATTCCACTTCGTTTACATGTACGTTGTCAAATGACAACAGATTTTCAAAAGTCATTACTTCTTATAACAAAATTAAGAGATCAATACCCAGATGAAGCTACTCTTATTCCCCCACCTATTTTACATACTGATACAGGTTTGCAATTACTTGAAACTGGAGGTAATATTATTAAATGTTCAAGAGATGAAGGATCAGATAATAACCTAGATCGAGAACTAAGTTTATGTGCAGAAGCCAGTGTAGCTGAAACAATATTACTACCTACATATATTGGTATTGGTGCCCTTGGTGGTCGATTAGATCATGAAATGGGTGCAATATCTGTTATAATTTCTCAAAGCAACAATGCACATGTTGTAATTACAAACTCAACTAATACTATATTTGCTTGTCAACCAAATGGTTTTACACAAATAGTATGGAAACCGCAGTATGAAGATTTAATGTGCGGTATTATAAACTTTGGTAGAATGAAGGAATGTGAAACAAGTGGTCTTCTTTGGAATTTAGTCGTTGGAAGAGGGAAAAAGAGTGACACACAAGATTTAGTGATAGAATTTGGAAAATTATTGCCGGTATGTAATGAAGTTCGTCATGAAGTTATAACTATTGACTTACGTCGTCTATTATCAAAACATAATAAAGAAACACTAATAGAAGAAACAAAGACTGCAGTAAATGAGGAAATTGATGATGAAATTGAAAATGATTTAAATCCACCGACTATTTTCTCTATTCAGAGGCGTAATGAAGGTGAGGAAAGTTTAAAATAATAATAATTATTCCTTGACGTCTTTGTCCTTTTTTTTTTTTTCTACAACTATCGAAAGGCATCCAAAGCCTATTATTTTGATTTTTATTTTATTTCGTTTTTATTACTGCTTCTAAAAAAATATAAAATTAAAAACCAATAAGAATTTTGTGTCCTTTTTAAAATATATAAACAATATTTTTACTACTTGTAAGTAGGGAGTACTAATACAGTACATAAATTTTATTTACTCTTTTCCTTTTTGAAAAGAATATGGGGAAATGAAAATGAAAAAAAAAACAAAAACAGAAGAATTCTTTTCTCTTTATTTTATATGTATATATATTTCTATGTTTCTCTTCTTCACTTAATAATTTATTTATTATTATTATTATTATTATTATTATTAAAGAAGGAACCTAAATCATGGCCAAGAAACACTTGAAGCGCCTCTATGCCCCAAAGGACTGGATGCTGAGCAAGCTTACAGGCGTGTTCGCTCCTCGCCCTCGCTGCGGGCCCCACAAACTGCGTGAGTGCATGACGCTGATGATTATTATCCGCAACCGTCTGAAGTACGCCCTCAACGCCGCCGAGGCGCAAATGATTCTCCGCCAGGGCCTCGTCCACGTCGATGGCAAGCCCCGCAAGGACACCAAGTACCCCGCCGGCTTTATGGATGTGGTGGAGATCCCAAAGACGGGTGACCGCTTCCGTATCCTGTACGACGTGAAGGGCCGCTTTGCCCTGGTGCGAGTGAGTGAGGCTGAGGCGAGCATGAAACTGCTGAAGGTAGAGAACATCTACACCAGCACTGGCCGCATTCCAGTCGCCGTGACACACGACGGTCACCGCATTCGCTACCCTGACCCCCGCACCCACCGCGGTGACACCCTCGTGTACAACACAAAGGAAAAGAAGGTGGTCGATCTGATCAAGGCTGGCAACGGCAAGGTGGTGATGGTCACTGGTGGTGCGAATCGTGGACGTATTGGTGAGATTATGTCGATTGAGCGCCATCCTGGTGCCTTCGATATTGCCCGTCTGAAGGATGCTGCAGGTCACGAATTTGCCACACGGGCATCTAACATCTTCATTATTGGTAAGGATATGCAGAATATTCCTGTGGTTCTACCAAAGAAGCAGGGTCTCCGTATTGACGTGATCCAGGAGCGTGAGGAGAAGCTGATTGCTGCTGAGGCACGTAAGAATACACAGGCCCGTGGTACCCGCAAAGCACGCAAATAAGAAATTTAATTAGCAACGCTTTTACACGGCCGAGTTGATGGTAGTGGTTCCGACACATATACATGATTTTTCTTTTTCTCTCTTTTAAAATTTTTCTTTACATATTTTAGCAATTTTTTTTTTTTTATATTATGAACATAATTGACTTTGAGAAGAAAGAGATGATTTTTTTCTTTACCGTATCTTATTATATGTATTTTCTTTTTCTCTTTTCTTTGTGATTTTCTTTCCCCCCTCCCCCCTACTAGATAGTGAGTTGCACTTCCTCTTCAGCATGGCCAAGAAACACTTGAAGCGCCTCTATGCCCCAAAGGACTGGATGCTGAGCAAGCTTACAGGCGTGTTCGCTCCTCGCCCTCGCTGCGGGCCCCACAAACTGCGTGAGTGCATGACGCTGATGATTATTATCCGCAACCGTCTGAAGTACGCCCTCAACGCCGCCGAGGCGCAAATGATTCTCCGCCAGGGCCTCGTCCACGTCGATGGCAAGCCCCGCAAGGACACCAAGTACCCCGCCGGCTTTATGGATGTGGTGGAGATCCCAAAGACGGGTGACCGCTTCCGTATCCTGTACGACGTGAAGGGCCGCTTTGCCCTGGTGCGAGTGAGTGAGGCTGAGGCGAGCATGAAACTGCTGAAGGTAGAGAACATCTACACCAGCACTGGCCGCATTCCAGTCGCCGTGACACACGACGGTCACCGCATTCGCTACCCTGACCCCCGCACCCACCGCGGTGACACCCTCGTGTACAACACAAAGGAAAAGAAGGTGGTCGATCTGATCAAGGCTGGCAACGGCAAGGTGGTGATGGTCACTGGTGGTGCGAATCGTGGACGTATTGGTGAGATTATGTCGATTGAGCGCCATCCTGGTGCCTTCGATATTGCCCGTCTGAAGGATGCTGCAGGTCACGAATTTGCCACACGGGCATCTAACATCTTCATTATTGGTAAGGATATGCAGAATATTCCTGTGGTTCTACCAAAGAAGCAGGGTCTCCGTATTGACGTGATCCAGGAGCGTGAGGAGAAGCTGATTGCTGCTGAGGCACGTAAGAATACACAGGCCCGTGGTACCCGCAAAGCACGCAAATAAGAAATTTTACAGCAGCTCGCTATTATTATTTTTGTTTTTATTTTTAGTTGTTGTTCAAATTTTTTAGTTTGAATTTACTTTTTAAATAAGCATAATTTTTTTTTTTTTTTTCTCTTTTTATTATTCTGTGGTTTCTCTTTTTTTTTTTTTTGTTAGCCATGAACACGTTAATTACTTGGATTTTTTTATTATTCTCTTTGCTCTCTCTCTTTTTTTTTTCTTTTAACCCTTTCCCTCTTCCCCCCCGCACACAAACAAAATAAAAAGAAAAATTAAAGGAAGAACTCCTTCGAGCTTAATCCGAAAGAAGATTGTTATTGTGGCTTTCTTTTTTCTTTTTTTGAAAATAAGTTTTCTCTTGTTCACCTTTACGATCATACCCAATTAATATTTTTGTTTTTTTTTTTCTTGAGTTATCGAGATGTTTTTGGGATTTTCATCATTTGCGGAGGTGTACGTGTATGCCACATGTGTGATGCTTGGTATTGCGATGTTAATGCCAATGAATGCCCTCACCTCTGCACCCAGATATATGGTAGATTACTACCGATATGTGACTGGAAACCCTGAGGCGGAGCCAAACGTCCCTGTATTTTGGGCAAATATTTTGACTTTTTATAATGTGGTATCATTGGTGACTCAAATTATTTGGGGTCCAACTGTTTTAACTCGTACAGCACGAAGTTTTTCCCTTACTACTCGTTTTATTTTTGCGTTAACCACTATGATGTTAGAGGTACTTGTGATTGTGGTATTACCAACAGGAAAAGTTTCACAAAATGCTGCTATTGGTGCATTTATTATTGTTACTATTTTGGCAGGTGCAGGTAAATCATATTTGGAGGCAACATGTTATGTGTTAGTAAGTACTATGCCTTCAAAGTTTATGACAGCAGTAATGTTTGGTTGTGGATTTTCTGGTGCTCTTGCATCTACGATGCAGTGTATTATTAAAGCTTCTATGCCAGATACGTATGAATCAGCACTTATTCAGTCACATATTTATTTTTCACTTGCATTGGCTTTTATGTTTTTGGCACTTGTTATGTCATTATCACTACGGTTTAATTCCTATGCACAAGAACACGTTTCAGAATTTCGAGTATTAAAACAAAAGCGACGTGAAGAAATGTTAAATAATAATAATCATAATAATGAACCTGCAGAAGGTAATGTGCAACCAATGAGTAATTTAAATGAAGAAAAAGAAAAAGGTTCTGTTTCACCTAATGAAGAAAATTCAGGTATCATCACTTCTGTTGATGAAAATGAAATTACTGTTGATGAATCTCGAATGACAACTGCACAAAAACTCAAAGCAACTGCTGTTGTACCTGTAATAAAAATTATTTATCCTATGCAGATTGCATGTTTCTGTATGTTTTTCTTATCATTACTTATTTTCCCAAGTTTTGTAATCCCTATTGATCGTACAGATAAATGGTTTGCCACTATTGCAATTCTTCTTTATAACTGGGGTGATGCCTGTGGCCGTTTCTTAACAACATTCCGAAAAATATGGCCTTCTCGACGTGTCACATTATACGTTTCCTTCGCTCGTTTTCTCTTTTTACCATTAATTTTCCTTTCCATTTATCACTACATTCCAGGACATATACCACCCTATATCTTTATGTTTCTTATTGGATTTACAAATTACTTTGGTGCACTCACAATGGTGTTGGGCCCAATTACACCAGAATTAAAGTCAGAAGGACAGAAAGTGATGGCTGGACAATTAATGGGAATTTCTCTCCTGGCAGGGGCTTCATTCGCCTCTTTGATTGCTATTGTGGTGGTGCTTTTCCTTCCCTAAGATCTTTTTTTTTTTTTTTTTTTTAAGAACGCAAACAAACAGGAAAAAAAAAAAAAAAAAAATAATAATAATAATAATAATAATAATAATAATAATAAAATAACAAACGAGAAGGAAAGAAGAAGAAAATAAAGTAGAATTTAATAATATAAAAGAAAAAATAAATAAATGAATAAATAAACTGTGTGCGTCTATATGTGCCTGTGCAGTATGAATAAAGTGGTAAATATAAGGAAGGTAAATAAAAATGGTAAAATGTGAAGATAGAGATAAACTTATATTAAATGAAGGGAGGAAAAAAGTAATAAACTGATCCCATACACCTCTCTCCAATAATAAAAAAAAAAAAAAAAAATGAAATTATAATGATAATAATAATAATAATAATAATAATAATCAAATGAAAAAAAAAAAAAAAAAAAAGAAAGGGTTAAACCCGAAAGGACGCATGAGGAAGTGATAAAGTGTATAAAAGAAAGCCCCCCTAAAAAAAAAATATAATATACACAAGGCCATATATATATATGTGTTTCTATGCATGAACTTTTTTCTTTTTTGCGGCGTTTCTTTCTTTTTTCTTTTTTTTTTTTTTTTCCCCTCCAAACAAATCCTGCCCCCTTTCCATTTTTTTTTTTTTTTTAATTGTTTGTTTCGTTGATATTATAAAGAAAAAAGGAATACACCCCCCTCTTCATTTTTTTTTTTTTTGCTTTTCGTTGATTTCCATTTTTTTTCGTTTTTTTTTTTTTTTTCCATTTTTTCCCATTTTTTACTTTTTGCTTTTTTCTGCGGGTTTCAGAGCAGTCACTCTGAGGTTGAGTAGTGAGTTGTGAAGCGGAAAGCAAAGAAAAAAAAAGTGAAATAAAGATATAAAAAAATATTTTAAAAGAAAAAAAAAAATAATAATAATAAGCGAGCGGAAGTGAATGATTTTGGAGAGGGGAAAAACAGCAGACACTTTTTCTCTCCATCTTCTTTACACGCTCGAAAAATAATAATAATGATAAAACAGATCAATAGAAAAGTTTCAAAGAGAAGAAATTAGTGAGTGATAAAGGTAAATAAGAAGAAGAAGGGAAGGAGAAGAAAAAAAAGTGAAGTTTTAAGATCTGAAATAATAATAATAATAAACAAATATTCAAAGAAAAATGATAAAAAGAAATATAACAACCTCACATTTTTTCTTTTTTTTTTTTTTCGTGAAAGACCCCCTTGTGTAATTGTGACTCTCTCTGTCTTTATCCCACTTGCTTACAAATATATATATATATATATATATATTTGTTTATTTACGTTTTATGCAATGCAGGGGAATATATAAGAGAAATCGCTTTTATTCACACTAATTTACCTTACTGGTTTTTTTTTCTTTTTTTTCTTTCTATTGATCTGTATATTCCTTATATTCCTTTTTTTTTTTTCGCCTCCCCTCTCTGAATTTCATTATATATAAATAAAAAAAATATATATATGAAATTCTCTCTTTTTTCCATTTTTGTTTTATTTCGTTGATGTTGATCTAAGGGAAATTTATTTTTATTTTTCTATTGTTTCCTTTCCCCCCTCTCTTCTTAATAGTTTAGTTGATTATTGTTTTATTAAATTACCTATTGTTGATTTTCTATGCACCTTTTAAGAAAAAAAAAAAAAAAAAGCCTACAAATATTTAAGTGGAATTCTCTTATAAGATAATATGTATATTCATATATTCAATAATTTTATGAGAATAAGAAATAAATTTGGCAATAGAGAAAAAGAATAAAAATGAAGGTAAATAACTAACAATAAAGGTAAATTGTGCAAAAAGAAATAAAAGAAAGAGGGGGGAAAAAAAAAGAGAGAAAAAAAAAAAAAAATATATATATATATATTTAGTATCTCATTCAGAGAAAAAGAATCAAAAAAAAAAAAATTTAATAAAAAAAAGAAATTTTTCTTTCTGACTATTGTAAATTTCTTTATATTTCTCTTTTTAATATCTTCTAATTTCTCTCTTTTACACCTCTAGTTTGAGGCTTCAAAGAGCAAAAAAAACAACAACACATATATAAGAAATTGACATATAAAGTCAATAAATTAGTACAACAAATATCCTTTCCTCTTTCCCCCCCACTCCCCTCACATTCCTATTTCCAAAAAAAAAAAAAAAAAAAAAAAAGAAGCGGGGGAGAAGGAAAAAAAAAAAAGGAAAAGGAAATTTTTATTTTTTTCTGTAAATTCCCTTTTCATTATTTTCTCATCTTTAGCAAGCCATGCTTCGCCTCTCCCGTCTCTTCCTCGCTAGTAAAGTTACGGCAGGAAATGCAAGGAATCAAGCAGGCCACCCACGTCGTAAAGCTAAAATATTTCACGTTATCCCTGGAACTCCAGTGACGCCTATGGAGAAATTAAAAGAGCAGAGGCGGAGGTATGGGCAGGATCGACACTCACGACTTCCAGAGTATCGTCCTGGGAGAAATGTACGCATGGATCCAAATGATTTTACACTATACGCTACCACGAAAGGAGTCATGACAATTAGAGAAAGTCGTATTAATCCAGCGTATAAATGGTTAGATGTGGAACCGGATATACAAAAGATATACAGAAGTCGACAAATGCGAAAAGCATTAGCATCAAGAGGAATGATTTCTACTATGGTGGCAACAAATTCACACTATAAAGCAGAGTTAGATCTTCTTCAGGAACCACACTGGCGAGAACGTGTGATGCATTTGCCAAAGGCAACAGAAAAATTTAAAGATCCTAATTTATTTGCTCGTGGTATTATTAAAGAACTTAATCCATTAGATAGATATTGTTATGAGTGAAAAGTAATTGGGTTAATTAAACGGATATAACGCATTATACCATGTTTTCCCTTTGTTGTTTACTAATATTATTACTGTGTGTGTGTTTTTTTTTTTTTTTCTTGTTTTTTTCATTGATTCTTGTTTCCCACTAGTAATGAAGAGCCTTTTTTTTTTCCTCTTTATAATCTACCAAACTATGAATAATACTTCAATGATTTCCCTATTTTTCTCCCTTTTAGTATGAGAAATAAGATATTGAAATTGAAATTATATGGTTACTTTAAACGTGGGTGGGGTAGGGGTAAAGCAAAAAAAAAGAAAAAGAAAATTATACTTCTTCTTTTCTCTTACATAATTTCTCTCTCTTTATCCGTCTCATTCTTCTCTTTTTTTTTTTTTTTGCTTGCAAACATAGTAATATTTTCCTTGTTAAAAAAAACAAAAAAAATTTAAAAAAAAAAGCAAAAGAAGCAGAAGTTAATAAAATAAAAGAATTTTACTGTATCCCTTTTTCTTTTTCTTTCTTGTGTGTTTCTGTGTTTTCACGGTCACATTATTTGGGGCCAAAAATAACCTCCGTGACATCCCTTTTTTTTTTTTCGTTTGTTTTTGACTTAATATAATGGACGGTACAAATAATGGTACCTCTACAAGGTCAGAAACTGGAGAACCAGAAGAACCAGAAAAGGCCCCATTATTAACCAAAAATATGATTATTATTATTGCCGTAGTGGCTGCTGCAGTTGTTATAGTGGCGGTGGTGATTTTCTTCGTGTGTATAAAGAGTAAAAAGTCCAGTAGAGACGCTATAGCTCGAAAGCAGTCCTTCTCCCACAACCCCACCTCCCGGCGGGCCTCTGCTGTAGCCGGCCCCCAAGGAATAGGAGGAGGTGGAGGCGGGCGGCCCCCGCAGGAGGAGGAGCCTTACATGCCTCTCCAGCCCAAGTTATCTCAGGCGAGTATTCGACGTATGGGGGCGGGGGGTGGCGGGGGGAATCCTCTCACAGCAGCTGGGAACCCTGGGCTGCAAAGACAATCTTCATTTGCTGGCCTAGGAGGAATGCAACAACCTGGTGGGCAACAACCTGGAATTCAAAGACAACCTTCATTTGCTGGCCGTGGGGGAATGCAACAACCTGGTGGGCAACAACCTGGAATGCAAAGACAACCTTCATTTGCTGGCCTAGGAGGAATGCAACAACCTGGTGGGCAACAACCTGGAATGCAAAGACAACCTTCATTTGTTGGCCTAGGAGGAATGCAACAACCTGGTGGGCAACAACCTGGAATGCAAAGACAATCTTCATTTGTTGGTCGTGGGGGAATGCAACAACCTGGAATGCAAAGACAATCTTCATTTGCTGGTCGTGGGGGAATGCAACAACCTGGAATGCAAAGACAACCTTCATTGGCTGGTCGTGGGGGAATGCAACCACCTGGTGGGCAACGTCGTTTGATGAATGGACGATAAAAATATTTAAATACAAAAAAACTCTACTCCAGGTAGGATGTTTTAAAATTTGAATTCATGATTCTCTACTGTATTATATGATTCATTTTGTGCCCAAATGTCTCTGTTTCTTTCCTTTTTTTCTCCAGGACTAGGAAACGGGATACTCAAGTTAATATGGGCTGTCTATCTAATTCCCAATTTTTTTTTGTTTTTAGTATTCCTCCCCCACTTTTTCTTTTGTCTTATCTTTATTTGGTATTTTTTTTTTTTTCTGGCTTTATTGTGAGTAAAATCAGTTTTTTTGGAAAATAAATAAAAATAAAAATAAAAATTCTTGATTTGTTGATATGACAAAGCAAAAATTTAACACCTTGTCATCACCCCTCCTCCCTCCTCTTCCTTAATTTTTCCTCTCCTGTCTGGAATTGTGGGTTTCTGAAGCCTTATTACCAAAGTGGTAGAGTTTATGTGTAAAGGAATTGAAGGAACTGCATCTCTGGAATGTATCAAGTAAGGGATGCTAAGAAGGCGGGTGGGGTGGGGGTGTTAACAAGATGGTGGTGTGAGGGTGGAAAATGATAATGGAAGTTATCGATTTTATTTATTTTCCTTGTCCCCACTTTTTTTTGGAATATTAAACTCGTCTTTGAAGGTTGAAAGGAAAGGTTCTTGTCTAATACAATAAAAAAAAAATATAAAGAAGTAATGGGGCGTTTTTTTTTTTTTTTTTTTAAATCAACTTCCTAGAGTTAAATACCAAATAAAGTTGTTTTTTGCCCTCCTCGCTATTTCGCCCCTTATGTAATTATTTCTCTCTCTCTCTTTTTTTTTTTTTTTTCAGGATTCCTTTCTTCTTTTTTTTATTTATTTTTTTAACCTCTCTTATTTGCCACCAATTCACTTCCTCCTCTTTTTTTTTTTTTTACTTGCAATGTGCCTATTCTTTTATTATTATTATTAGGATTTAGTTGTCTAATTATATATATTTTTATTATGAACTTTCTTTTCGGCTTTGTTTCCCCCCCCCACATCTTCCTGTTGTGTTATGGTACCTCTTCTTTGTAAAGATTAAAATACTCTTTTTTTTCACTCCTTCTTTTCCCTTATTTTATTTATTTCTAAAACATTTTTTTTTTTTTTAATCACAAGCAAAGTAAGGTAACCCAAAGAAAAGCAAGATAATATCAACGCAGGATAAGTCTTATCATGACAGGTTCTGATATGTCTATTGAGAAGTCTAATCAACAAATTGAAGAAGCCCCTGCTGTAAATCTCCCAGAAACAGCAAAAAATAATCAAAAAACACACAACTATACCTACACAACAAACGATACACAACGAGCTGTATATGAATACCTTAAAAATGTAAAACCAATTCCAGAACTCTCACAACCAACGAATATTAAAACATATGAAGAAGCATCTGTAGCAGATGTATTATATCCATTAATTGATAAACATCAGATAATAATGGTGGCTGGTGCATTTTTTGGTGATGAAGGAAAAGGAAAAACTGTTGATGCAGTTGCAAGACATCAATCTTGTACTTGTATTGCACGTGTAAACAGTGGGGAAAATGCTGGACATACTGTTTATGATGATAAAGGACGTAGGTTTGTCTTTAATCTTGCCCCATCTGGTTTACTTACTCCAGGAAAACGCAATTATGTGGGACCCGAGTGTGTAATGGATCCTATTAGTTTTATGGAAAAAGAAGTTAATCAATTAATTGAAGCAAAAGTACCATATAAGGATTCTTTGTTTATTGGTAATGTAAGTGTGGTAACACCTTATCATAAACTACTTGATTTACTTGCATCACCACCTAACTCTTCAACATTAAAGGGTATGTCTCCAATTCATGCGTCTAAAGTGACAAAACGTGGGATTCGACTTGATCATATTTATAATGATTTAAATGTACTTCGAACTCGTCTTGCAAAAGATATGGATACTTATTTGGCATTATTAAAATTAAAAGGTATATCAGATCAAGAAGTTGTACGACGATGTGAGGAAGAAAATAAAGATGGTATACAACGGGTTCCATCATATGTCATAGAGTTTGCACGATCTACTAATAAAGTAGAATATCTGGTAAATTTATATATTGATCAAGTTAAAAATAATAAAGATTTTCCATCCCGTTGCGATGTAGCCCATGAACTTCGTTCTGCCTTGTCTCGTGGTGAAAAAGTATTACTTGAAGGGCCGCAATCGTATTGGTTAAGTAATGCAAGAGAGAAATTTTGGGAAAGCACCACCTCCGCTGATACCACCGCGAGTGGATTACTCGCTACAGCACAATTTAACTTTCAACGTTATAGTGCATTAGTTATTAATGTACATAAAGCTCCAGGCAGCAGTCGAGTTGGGATTGGGGCAAATCCCAGCAGTTTTATTCCACAAGATTACTTCTCCGCCCAAGACGTTAAAACATTAAATGATCTCCCATCTAATATGTGTGTGGATTTTGACAGTATTCAACGCCTCTTCTTTACAAAGGCATTTCACCCCGAGTCTAAATTATTTAATGGAATTTGGGAGCCGATTGAGTTTGAGGATGCCAGTGGGAAATATAATATTGGGGTGGCCCTCGCGATTGCCTCCGCCCGACATCATCAAGAGTGTGGGGCTGTGACGAAGAAGCCAAGAGTGTGTGGATTTTTTGATTGTGTTTTACAATTCGAAGTCAGCTCGGTGCAGGGGCCGTTTCTCTCCATCTCCGCCCTAGATCGCGGCGATGATTATGATAAAGTTGGGATTACAATTGCATACATTTATTATAATCCACAAGGGCAGGTGGTGAATATTAATGGGCGGGAGTATAAAAATGGAGATATTATTAAAGCAGGAGAGGCGGTGCCTGGGGAGGCGGCACTTTATTATTGTTATCCAATTGTAAAATTAATTCAAGGCTGGCGTGATGCTCCAATTGCGGCGGATAAAAGAAAAAGTGGGGCCCCATTGCCGCGTGGGGTTTGTGAGTTTATTGCAACAGTGGAATATTTTACGCAATCACGTGTGATATCTATTGGAAATGGGCCAAGAGGGAAGGATATTATATACATCAAACAAAAATAAATAAATAGTAATGATATGAATAATAAAATGTTGATAATTAAAAACAATAATCAAAAGAGAAAAAAAAAAAAAAGAGAAAAAAATAAATAAATAAATAATAATGTGAAATTATAAATAGGGATGATGTTTATGGTGAGAAGAAGAAGAAGAAGAAGTAGGAGGGAGGAAACGAAAATAATTTAAGGGGTAAAGAAATAAATTTAAAAAGGGAAAACTAGTAGTGAGGAAGTAAATAAAAAAAAAAAAATAATAATAAATAAAATGAAAGAGGAGTGAGAAAAAATATGTCTCCAAGTGAGTAATGCAGAGGAGTATTACAAATAAGTACAATTTTTTTAATTTATTTTCTGACCTTTTTTTTTTTTTGTTGTTCTTTTATATTTTGTTGATTTTTTTTTTGTTTTTTACAGCGTCTCTTCTTATCCTCTTTCCCTTTTTATTTATTTATTTATTTCAGTGTTTTTCTCTTAAGTTTCTTTTTATTTTTATTTCTAAAATTATTTTATTTATTTGAAGTATCCCTGCTACCTCCTTTTTCTCAAAATGCTTTTTATTTTGTTATGAACTATTCCAGAATTTTTTTTTTTTGTTTGTAAATATATGAGAAAGAAAATCATTCTAAAAAAAAAAAAATAAATAAATAAAAAAATAAAAATATATATGGGAAATTGAAAATGAAAAGCTACAAAAAAAAAAAAAAAGGGGGAATTAATAATAATATTATGGTTAAAGTAATGATTATGATTATGTTCTTTGTAGTGTTTATATAAAACATATTTAATGTATTTATATATTTCTATTTTTTTTTTTTTCTTTATGGGTATACCTTTTATTTCTATATATATATATATATTTCTCATATTCTGTAACCTAGTATTTCAAATACAGAAAAAAAAAAAAGATTTAAAAAGATAAAAAAAAAAAAAGAAAAAATGCTCATCGCCTTTCATTAATGTAAATTCTTTTTGTAAACACACACACATACTCAACACAAAGAAAGAAAGAAACACAATTTTTCTTTATTTCTCTCTCTCTTCGTTGACATGATTTCTTTCTTTTTTTTTGTTGTTGTTATTATTCCAGTGTGTATGTGTATATGTGTGTTTTTAATTGTTTTGTGCGTTTCTTTTTTATACCCCCTGCTATATTGCAAATTTTTTTTTTTAAATTATGTTATTATTTTCTTCCTTTCTAATGGAATGTACGTGAGCAATTTTCATTATCTTTTATTATTTTTCCCCGACCCTATTCCTTTTTTTTTTTTTTTTTTGGTGCTTTTTTGTTTTTGTTTTATATACATATAAATATTTATTTCCTTTTCAATATAATCTATTTTCTCCCATCTTTTTTTTTTTTTTTGTTTTTTTGGTAACTGTCATTTCGGGGTATTATTTTTTTTTTACAATATTTATATTTCTTTATTAATATATATATATATAAAGCTCCAGCTGAGGTACGAAAATTTCTCCACTCAAATAATTATTTTATAAAACTAAGGAACGCACACACAATATATATATTATATATATATATATATATACATATATATAACTATTCTTTATTTATATATATTATCCTTGGAACTCATAATAATAAGAGTAAACTAAATCAAACAAAGACCACAATAAAATATTAATAACGGTTATTATTATTATTATTATTATTACAATACCCTAGTCAAATAATATAATTATAATATATATATATATATATATTACATATGGCAACAGATCACACAGAAGAATCCCACGAGGATGTGGCGATTAACGCTGATATGATTCAAGAAGAAATCGCTACGTTACTTCGCAGTAAATTCGCCCAAGACGCATGGAACCCACGCAAGGTAGACGCCTGGGTGGAGGATGTGATTGAAAGTATTTTAAAAAACCTCGCGGATCTTAAAAAACCTTTTAAATATATTGTTAACTGTGCCGTAATGCAGAGGACTGGGGCTGGGATATCAACAGGGTTTATTAGTTTGTGGGACAATACATTAGATGGGGTGGTGCATGTGCCGTTTGAGAATGAAACATTACATTGCCTGGTCACGGTGTTTTTTTTGAAATTGGATTAATGCGAATGTGAGAGATTATTTGATTTGTGTGTTTGTATAGAGAAGAGAGAGAGAGAGAGAGAGAAAGAAATAAAAAGAAAGAGAGATTATTTGTGAAGGTAAATGTGTCTGTTTGTTTGTTTGTTTGTTTGTATGTGAGATGAAGTGAAATAGAAAGAGAGAGAGAGAGAGAGAGAAGGATTGGGGGAAATAAAGAATAAATAAAATGAAAACAATTTAAACGGATTAGGCCTACTATTAGGGTAGGGATTATCAGAAAAAAAAAAAAATATATATATATATATATGTTTATTTGTTTTTCTTATTATTATTTTTCTTTATTATTAGTATTAATACTACTATTGACGTGTTTCATGTAAAGAAAGAAATGACCGAAAAAATAGGGGAGGGGTGGGGGAAAGAAAAAAAATAAAATAAAAAGACAAAAAAAAAAGCAAAAGAGAAAGAAATTTCAAAAAAAAAAAAAAGAATATATCATGTAAGTGTAATAATAATAATAGTAGCATTAAATTTTACCCCCTTTTCTGATTTTAAAGTTATTATTATAATTATTATTTTGCTATATATATGTACACTTTCTATTGTAGTTCTTTTTTCTTTTATTACCCCCCTATTTTTTTTTTTTTGGGGGGGGGGGGTTTTCTATGTGTATTTATATCCATTAATAGAATTAGAAAAAAAAAAAAAAAAAAACGGAGCTTAAAATAATATTTGTCTGTTTCAAATCATTATTTTTATTATTATTACTTCTATTCCCTAATTATATTTTCTTTTTTTCTTTTTCCTCGTACAATTATATAAGTATATATATTATATATTAGACGTTTATGTGGAATCAACATCAGCGGCGATTGTCATCATCTTCTATTTCATCATCTTATAATAATAATTATAATAATATTTTTTCTTATTTCTTTATTTCACATGTTAATAGTTCACTTCGCCGACATCGGCGCATGAGTGTAGCATCACTGCTTGATAATCACATAAAAACTCCTATCTATTCTTATACAACTAATTTTAATTTAAATTCGAAGTATAATTCTTATAATAACTCTAATTCGTATCACCATTCCTATATTATTAGTAGTAGTAATAATATTAATAGTAGTAATAGTATTCGCTCTTTTTCTACTGGTCCATTAGATTCTTTCGCCCTCACAACCCTCAATGAAGAAGAAGAAACAGAAAATATTAATAATAATAATAATAATAATAATAATAATAATAATAATAAAACTGAATTTGAAATTAAAAAAACGGCAGAATTACTTCATGAGGCGGCAGCTAATGAATTAGCTGCAGAAATTGCTCGTGATAGTCGTGAGGGAATTGCAGCAGTCCCACCATTACCTCCAAATAATTGGAAAGTAAAACATAAAGCGGGGACAAATTATTTTATTATGCAACGTGTTTTAAATAATAATAATAATAATATTAGGCGGCGATATCAAAGTGTTCATGAGACATTTCTACAAGCAATGCGTGAGGGACGAAAAGAGAGAAAAGTTAAAGAATATAAACAAACACAAGAAAAATATTCAAACAAGCAACGAAATTTAAATGATATAAAAGATACTGGAAGAAAAGATGAAGTAATACATAATTCAGGAGATTCTATGAGAAAGAAAGTTGAGGTTGGTTATAATAATGAAAATCATCGTCGTGCAGTAGTGCAGGAAATTAATAATAATAATAATAATAATAATAATAATAATAATAATAATAATATGGAAAGAATTGTAGAACGGGCAGACGTACATTTGACAGTGTTTGCCCCTTTTCGTGTATATGATCCTTCGTCACATGATCCTATAGTAGATATATGTGAGTGGTCTTCTTTTGATGTTATTATTCGAAAAACTAGACCTAAAAGTAATAATAATAATAATATTAATAATATTCGAGATAATAACAATAATTTAAAAAATCCAATGGATTCTTTATCACAAATAATTGAAGATAATGCTCTTTGCATGTTTGTACGCCTCGCAAGTGTAAATAGTGAAATGCGTATTCGTTCAATTCAACTTATTTCACAACAAGAGGCCCACGCATTAGAAACTCATGCATGTTTTGGAAAAGGTGAACCAACTTTTTTAGAAATTATAAATCGTAAACGTCGGGAGAAGCCTACTAGAATACATCGCCTACAATCTATACATCACTATGATCATCCTTTAACTTCTTATAATACATTAAAAGATAAAACAACAACAACATCATTATTATTAACAAAAGAAGAAAAGGAAAAGGAAGAAATAGATAAATCTCCTTCTGTAATGAATAGTATGGGATATGAACTTCTTTTAAATTGTTTTGATACTGGTGGAGAGTATGGTAGAACATTATGTTATGCTGGCCCATGTATGAGTGAGGTATCAAAAGAAATGTTGGAAGCATTAAAAACATATTTGCAAGCAGATCTTGAAATTAGTGCAGAACTTTGTGAATATGTGTGTCAAATGCAATTTTTTTTAGAACAAGAAGAATATATGGCCTGGTTGGGACGATTACAACATGTTGCAGCATCTGTTACTATGAAATAAAATTAATATATATTTATATATGTACTTTTTTAAAATAATAATAATAATAATTTTTTTTTTTAATTATATCTTATTTAAATGAGATTATGATTTTTTTTAGAGAAATGATGGTATTTATTATTATTTTTATTAGTTTTGCTTTTTTTTTTTTTCATTTTATTTAGTTTATTTACTTTATTTGCTTTACATATATATATTTATATTTATATAAAGTTCACTAGAGTCTGTAGCTTGTGATATATCTTTCAAGGAAAAAAAATAAATAATAATAATAATAATAATAATAATAATAATAATAATAAAATGACATCTAATAACAAAAATCGTTTATCTATTAGTGAAAGAGAATTAGAAGAATTTCGTGAAATGTTTGACCTCGTTGATGCCGATCACAGTGGAAGAATAAGTCGTGGTGAATTACGTAAATTAATGGAAACATTACGACTTCGCCCCACAGAAGAAGAACTCGAGCAAATGTTTTTTGATGCCGATAACAATGACCCAAATAAAGGCATTGAATTTGAGGAATTTGTTACAATGATGTCAAGGCGAGTGCAATCGGATTATACTTTAGAACAATTACGAAGTGCTTTTAAATTATTTGAAACAGAAGATATGCCGGCGGGTTATGTTTCAACAGAAGTATTAGAACACGCGCTTGTTTCATATGGAACAGAGAAGTTAACACATGAGGAGGCCGTGCGTTTGTTAGCGACTGTAGATCCTGAGGGAACTGGGAGAATTAATTATATTGATTTTGTTTCAATGGTAAGTGGGGGCGATAAGTAAATAGTAGAAAAAAAAATATATATATATACTTTTTATTATTTCTAAAATTATTTAAAGAGCTTTTCTTTTGTTTGTTTGTTTTCTCTTATTTTCCTTTTTAAATAAGAAAAAAATCGTTGGTTGGATGTTGTGACATTGGTGATTTATTTATATTTTCTCTCTCTTTTTATGTGGGAATATGAGAGAGAGGTTAAATATATATTTTGAATTTGTTTCTTTGAGTAAGAGAAGTTAAGGTCTTTTTGAAAAAAGGAAAAAAAAAAAAAAAGAATATAAAAAAATAAATTGATTTTTTTTCCCCCCCCTTTTTACCTTGAGTCCCCCCTCAAACTATATATATACATATATATCTATATGTTTAATATTTATGTATTTAGATATGACTTGTTAGAGTTTTTTTTTTTTTTTTTGAGGAACATAATATGATTTTCTTTTTTAATGCTATACTATGTTATGTGAATCAATCAGTTATTATTATTATTATTGTTATTATTTTTTTTTTTTTTCAAATAATATTATTATTATTCTACACTTTTGGTATTATTACTAATTAATAGTGAAGAGTCACTCTCTTAACAAAGTATATATTTCTTTTTGACTTAATTTCTATTTATTTTATTGTGATCATTACATTAAGAAAAAATAATAGCTGGGTACAAAAACAAAATAATCACCATTACCAAAAAAAAGTGTTTTTTTTTTTTTTTTGATTTCCACTCAATACACAAACACACACAAAAAAGAAAAATTAAAATTAAAAGAAAAAAATGAAGAACTTAGCTTACAAAACAATTCGAGGTGGGGCCTGTCAAAAGTGTAATTCAAGTATTATAATTGCCCATGGATTATTAGGCAATAGTGCGAACTGGATCACCGCCGCCCGCCACCTTGCCGAACATAAATTAATTAATAACAAATTACACGAAATATATTTATTAGATATGCGAAATCATGGAGAAAGTCCACATGTGCTCCCACACAGTAATGCTGCAATGGCATCAGATATTGAATTATTTGCTTTGCAATGTCAACAAAATAATAATAATAATAATAATAATAATAATAATAAAGAAGAAGGCATAGTACTTATAGGGCATAGTATGGGAGGATTTGCAGTTATGGCAACAATGCTACGTCGTGCAAATGAAAATGCATTATTATTACCAACTACTAATGAATTAAATTCTCGTTGTAAATCTGGGGATTATTATGGGTGGGAGGATACACAAAAATATGGAGAAGAAATGAAATGTGTAAATAAAATAATGGGATTTAATGAGCAGCAACCTTTATATAATGTTTTATTTAATACTGGAATTACATCATCAAAAGAGCAAGAAAATGAAAATAATAAGAAATATATGAAAAAGAATCCACGAGTCAAAGCTGCTATTATTGTAGATATAGCTCCATCAACTCGAACTGGAAAACAAAAAGATGGTACCCAAACTGTACCTGAAACATTAGAGGCAATGTTAAATGCAAATTTATCACGAATTCATAGTTTTGGGGATGGAGCTATTGAACTTGAAAGAGCTGGAGTACGTGATAAGGCGATGCGTGATTTTTTATTAACTAATATTCGTTTAGATTCTAAAACAAAAGAAGCAAAATGGCGGTGTAATTTATCAGCACTTCGTGCAGATTACAGAAATATCGAGTTGGGTTTAAGAAATTGGTTTGAAAATGCTGATAAAGCAAGAGAAGAAGGAGATAATAATAATAATAGGGTAGCCCCAGTTAAATGTGGAGTACCAACTTTATTTGTATTTGGAGAAAAATTACCTTATAATAATGCTACAGATAGGTTTTTAATTAATCGATTTTTTTCAAATGCGACACAAGTAGAAGTTTCAGGTGCAGGTCATTTTGTTCACTATGAAAAAGTTCATGATTTTGTTTCATTAACTGCCCCATTTCTTGCAAAGTATTTATAAATTTTATATATTTTTTGATAGCATCAAGTAATTCCTTTTTTTTTTTTAATTATTTCTTTCTTTGATCGTTGTATTAATTAGAGAAAGAAAAAGAGGAGGAATATATATTTATGAAATCTTATAAACTTTTCTTTTTTTTTTTTTAATAATGGTGTCTTCCAAATTAATACAGGAATATTAAGAAAGTTTTTTTAAATTATTTTTTGTAGTTTATTATTACTTTATTTAAAAAAAAAAAAATATATATATATATATATTTCTCTTTCTCTCTATGATATCCTTCTGTCTGTGGGTTTCTCTATCTAATCCTTTAAATATATTTATAAAAGAGAAGAAAAAGAGAACTCATATAAGTTTATTCATTAATAAATAGATTTACTATTTTTTGTAAAAGGTGTAGAAAATTTGTGTTATTAACCCATCTTTTCCAAAAAAAAAAAACAAATAAATAAATAAATAAAAGGTAAACAACAACAACAACAACAACAAAAGAGAATACACTAATGACAGACAGTGAATCTGATGCTGGAGTTATTCGAGTACGAAATCGTCTCCTAGAACTTTTATATAGCAGTGATGCGGCCTTTTCTACGGATCAACTCGCCCGTATTCTTGCTGTGGATGAATCTCGAGTTGAACATGAATTAAAAAGAGCTCATCATCAAGACTTGGAATATGATCCTGTTGAAAGAATTGTACAAGTACGCCCACACCGACGTCGAACCAATACAGAAACCCCAGATAATTCAACAAGATTATTAAATACCAATAATAATAATAATAATAATATTACTGGTAATACTGGTGAGGGTGGTGGTGATCCTGGTAATTCTTCTTTAGTTTTGAGTGGAAGAAATGTAATGGGTGAAAAAGTTAATAGTGGAATTACAGGAAATTCTGTTCTTGGTGGTGTTTTAGCATCTATTGATGCAGATGAATTACAATATCTTGCAAAATATGGCAGTGATGGTTATTATCGCCAGCGTCAAAGTGCACATCGTAAAAATACAGGAAATCGTGCTGTTGCAGGTAAAAGTGCTTTGCGTAAAACAAAATATCGTCGACCTGTAGGGGCTACTGGGGCAGCTGTTACTGGAGATGTAACTGGTAGTGGAAATAATAATTATAATATTATTAGTAGTGCACCAAAAGGAAGAGTTGGGTATGTGTGTGTGGCGGATGAATTTCGTCTCAGTGAGTTGGAGGCACATTATCGGGCGCAGGGTTATTATACAAAGTTTGACTTTGATGTTTTACATATTCGTTTTTCAGATAAGGAAATGAGTGCGAAAGATAATAGAGTTATGGGAAATAATAATAATAATAATAATACGAATGCCGGAGCTTTAGCGACACGTGGAGGACGCAGTGGAGAAAGTGCTAGTAGTAATAATAATAATAATAACAACAATAATAATAATAATAATAATAATAATAATACTCATAGTGCAGATGGTGAAAAAGTAATTGATCGTGCATCAGAGGCTCCAAATATCACAAAATATTCCCGTAAAGCTGGTTTTGATCTCTTTGTTTTTGAATACGGCGCTATTGTATGGTGGGGATTTGATCAACGTTTTTTTAAAATTGTAGAAAATGATTTTATGCTCCCTAATAGTGCTATTTCAAAACATATGGTAAATCGATATATGACGCAGCTTGTAAGTGAGAATTACCCAGTCTGGTGCACCTACACCCTCGCTCGCAAAGAAACATTAGAACCTGATGAAGACTTTAGAGAACGATTACGTTTTGATCATTTTATTATTCCCTATGGTCGTGGGGATCTTGATACTAGTAATGTTTGTATGCTATGTGCTTCTCATGCTCTTGCACAATCTGCTAAAATTGATTATCTTGAATTAAAAGTACAAGAATTAACTGAAAGCTGCTCCCCACTCCCACGCGAATTAAGAGAAAAAGGACACGCCACCATTACAGAGAGAAGATTACTACAATTACGAGGTGAAGTTCTTTCCTATCGTTTAATGTTAAAAAGTGGATCTAATTTAATGGATGAGCCGGATTTTTTTTGGGAAAATGCCTATTTAAAACCTGTGTTTCAAGCCACAAAGGAGTGTTTTGAAATTGCAGAACGAGTACAGGCACTGGATAATAAATTGGATGCCGCGAATGAAATTCTTTCAATGCTTGCAGAAGAATTTTCACAACGTCATGGGGCACGTCTGGAGTGGATTGTGATTTGGCTTGTATTTGCTGAAGTTGTGATTGGTGTTTTAGAATTATTAATTGATCTTAAACCCTGGTTTTACCGTAAGGCTTAAAAATTATTATTAATAATAATAATAATAATAATAATAATAATAAGAAAAAAAATATTTAGTACACTAGTATAGAGAGATAAAAGAATCTCTCTTTATATATAAATATATATTATATCAATATTATATATAATAATATATATTTCATTAATATTCGTTGTGCGTCTCTGTGTCTGTGCCTCTGCCTGTGCCTGTGTCTGTATGAGAATCAATGAATTTGAAAAATAAAAATAATTTTATGACTAGATAAGGAAAAAAAAGGATAAAAATAAATAAATGTCTCTTCAACTTTATTATTAAATAATAGGCAAATCAAATAAAAAATATAAAAAGAAAAAAAAAAGAAGAATGTACCAGCGGAAGGGATTTAAAAAAAAAAAAAAAAGTCGCAAGGGAAGAGGATTAAAAAATTATCTAAATAATTGCTGGAAATTAGAAGTAAAACAAAAATAATAATACATACTTCACATATAATTAAAAAAAAATCATTTTTAAAAGATATAGTAAAAAAAAAAAAAAAAGAAAAAAAAAAAGTGACATAATAAGAGAACAAAGATAATAAAAAAAAAAATGAAAAAGAAACAAAGAGGTTTAAATTAAAAAATAAAGGAGAAGGGAGAAATTTGAAAAGGGGGGGGAAAAAAAAAAATTTGAAAATAACTAGCAAAAGCAGAGTTTATTGACTACAGAAGGAAAAAAATAATAGTAATAAAAAGGAACTGAAAGCTGCAGTGTTATTTTTTTTATTTTTAGTCTTTTTTTGTTTCTCCCTCTTTTTTTTTTTTTTACATATTTTTTTTTTTTTGTGTTTGTAGTTCTCTGTGCTTAATATTTAGGGTCCTGCAGTGTTAACTCTTCGTGCATGACCTATTTCAAATGTTTTTTTTTTTTTTTGTGAGATCTCTCTATTTTAATGATTTTTTATTATTCTGTTATTATTATTTTTTTTTATTGAGGAAAACATATTTTTTTCTTTTCTCTTTCTTGCTTTATGTCTTTGTATATATATATATATACGTTAATTTAATAACTCACACAATAACAATCCCCCAAATAAGTTAATATTAAATAGTAGAAAAAACGGAAAAAAAAAAGTAGACTCTTTTCACAAACGCGTAATACTACTATACTACTACTACTACCAATATGATTATTCCAGTTCGTTGTTTTACTTGTGGAAATGTATTAGCTGATAAATATTTATTATATCTTGATCTTGTAGCCGAAGGAGTTACAGAAGAGGCAGCGCTTGATGCATTTAATCTTCAACGTTTCTGTTGTCGCCGTATGTTTCTCACACACGTAGATTTCTCTGATTTATTATTAAAATATAATCCAGCAGATACTGGAGTGATGATTCAACCTACTCCTTCACATTAAAAAAAAAAAAAAAGTGAAAATAAGATATATTTAGCTATGACAATGATTACGAATAAATAGAAATCAAAAATAAACGATCTAACTATATTTTAGATTTACTTGATTTATTTTATTATTTATTACTATATATTTTTGTAATTTAATAACGCTTTTTTCTAATTCTGTTTTTTTTTACTAGTTTTATTTTGTTGCCGCGAAGGTTTTCGTCTGGTGTATTACTTGAGTTCCAAGAAGGTGAACTGTGTAGAGTTCACATAGTCAAGTGTATTATTTATAAATTTATATATATATATATATATTAAAATACCAAAAAACAAAAGAAAACAACAAAATGTCAGCAGCTGCCCCCTCTTCCTCATCCTTCCCAATGACGCGGGCTCGTGTTGATAAAAAACGTAAAATTGGCCTCGCCAACGCCGTGGCTCAGGGCCGATTGATGTATCGCGTTGGAATAATGCCGGAGAGTGAACTTGAAACAATTCGTCGACTTGTCAACACGGATGAGAGGGCCTATGATAAGTATCGGCTGCAGGATGAGGAGAGAAGACGTGAGGCCTCCAAGGCCCGCACCAATCTCTGGCCTGACACCGTGCAAGCAAAACAAGAAGCATTTCTGCGCCGCCGCCGCAATGAGGAGGCGGAGGAGGAGCAGCGGAGAAATATGTTAATAGAATTAGGAAAACAACAAGAGGAGGAGGATCGCCGGCAAAAACAGGCACAGCTGGCGTTAAAATTACTAAAAGATGACCCTCGTGGGCGTAATGTGCGGAGTTTAACAATGTTACATGAAGCTATTAAAGAACGTGAGGCACAGGTGGCGTTTAAGAATGAGTTAAAAAGGAAGGAAGAGGAGGAAACTCGAATTGAGCGTGAGTTAATGGATCAAGGACAAGGTGAACTTCTTATTAAAGAGCAACAAGACAAGTATGAACGTCGGTCTCGTAATGTAGCGGAAAAAAATGAACATTTACAACAAATGCTTTATCAAATTGAAGAACGTAAACAATTACGTAAAGATAAAAAGGAAAGTTTGGAAGAAGTACAACATGCAGCAGAAGAGGAAGCACGTGAAAATAATGAAACAGAAATTGAAAATCGACAAAAAATAGTTGTTATACATGAATACAACCGTAGTGTTGCCAAACCTCCTATTTCCAAACATGATCGACTTCTTCGACGTATTCAAAATGAAGAAGGCGATGAGGCAGCACGGGCTCTTCAAGAAGGAAAAATTGAATCCATGAAACGCGCCGCCCTCACCCGAGTCCAACGAAAAAAGGAATATGTTGAAAAGTGTCAAGAACAAAGTTGCCTCGCCTTTAAAGAAGAACACGCCCGCATGCAACACAAGCAACGCACGCAAGATGTATTTGAGACTCGTGGTGTTAGTATGCTGCAACGCCTCGCTGAGAATGAGGAGGCGCAGCGGCGGCGACGAGTGGAGGAGCGCCGGCGCCTCGCATTAGAATTAGCAGAACGTGAAGAAAAGGGAGAAAAGTTTGACGCACTTCCTGAAGGCGTCCGCCGCGCCGCCGCCCACCCCGCTGGGTTTATGAATGATGAAGAGGCAAAAGAATATCAGCAGGCAATGCGAAAACACCCGGCAATTGTCGAGGCTGAAATGAAAGCAGAGGCGGAGCGGCGGCGAGCTGAGGCGCAGCGCATGGATGAAATAAGAAAATTACAAGCAGCGGAGAAAAGAGAGAATGAGCGGCGGGCGGCGGCGGCGGCATTTGAAGCTCGACAAAGACAAGAAGAAGCAATAAAAGAAGATGATGATCGATATCGTGCCTATGTAATAACGCAACTTCCAGCAGATATGCCTCCACATCTGCGTGAGAAGGCGATGCAACTTCATTGTTAATAGGAGATATATATATATATATATATAGAGAGAGAGAGAATGTTATTTGTATTTATATTTATATTTATTTATATACTAGTGATAGTAAAGAATGAAAAAAAAAAAAAAAAAAAGTGTGTAGGATATTTCAGGGGAGGTGAAAGGAGAGAGAATGTACAGAAAAAAAAAAAAAAAATTGGTCTTAGAGAGAGACATAGAGAAAGAGAGAGAGAAAGAAGGGGATATGTGAGGAGACATGTTATTTAAGTACTGAGAAAAGTGGAGAGAAAAAAAAAGAGAAATAAATAAATAAATGAGCGAAGAGAAACAAACAAACACACACACACACACACAAAAAAAAAAAAAAGAACGAGTTTTGTTTCTTTGTTTGTCAGGCTTATGTGTGCAATATAGCGTATTATTATTATTACTATTGCTATTGTTACTCAAGTCAGTATTAGATGTATCTTTTTTTTTTTTATTTTTTTGTGTGTATTTTTTTTTTTTGAGAAATTAATGTTTTTCTTTTTCTCTATTTACCTCTCATTGAAAACTCAGTTGTTGAACATGTACGATGATGTTTCGTAACCTTTCTATCTCTCAAAAGAAAAAAAAAAAAAATGTTTTATGGACCAATCAATCAATTAATTCAAATTTAAAACATGCTTAATGTATTCATAGAATTTCCTTTTTGTAATCTTCGTGAAACAGCTGCAATCCCCTTAAAAAAAAAAAAAAAAAATAGTGTTTGCCTTTTTTCCCCTTTTCATTTTTCATTACTTTTTTGTTTGCTTCTTTTTTTTTATTATTCTGTATATAAAGAGACTTTAAGGTAAAAACCATAAAAATAAATAAAAAGAATTTAAAATATAATTTTTCAATCTATCGAAAATAATTTATTAAATAAATTAATAAAAATAAAAGTTTAGGGAAATAGATAAGGGACAAAAAATATAGTATATTTTTAGGGAAAGTGGCTTTCACGTAAAGTGTAGGAGAAAAAAAAGATTGGGTAAAAGTGAAGATTGTGAAAATAATTCGAAATTAAATTTCCCAGAAAAGTAATATAACAAAAAAAAAAAAAAAAATAGTAAATAAAGAAAATAAAAAATAAAAAATAGAATAGGGAAAAAATCTACCTTGATAAGGTAAAGAAAAAAAAAATATATATATATATATATATATATAAGGATGTCGCATTCGACAAATAAGAAGGGAAATATAAGAGTAAAAAGAAAGATTTCTTTCTCTTACTCAATGAAGGTACCTACTCCATTCCGTAAATCCTCTTCTATATTTATATTATTATTAATATTATCATTAATACTTCCTCTCTCTCTTATATTTACTGTAAATGCTGAAATTACTGGACCTGAATTATGGAATTCAGGAGAGGGTTCTACTTCACCAGAAAATACTTTCATGACTGCTATAATTGCAGAAAATGGAACTGTTTTAACTTATGTGGAAGTTGTTCCAAGTGCTGGAATATTTCGTTTACGAGATAATGATGGTACAAATGTTGAAGAATTTGTTGAAATGAGTTTAAGAGATTGCAGAGATCCTACAGGTGCTTCAATACTTAATAATGGGGATCGAATTTTACTCTTTTGTGGATCTGATCAGGCATATTTTGATATTGAACTTCCTTCTCCATCTGATATTCTTCGAGCTGAACGTATTACAACAGAAGAAGTATTTTATCCATCTTCTGAGCCGCATCCAACTCCAATTATAGTTCCACGTGCTGTTAGTATGGATTTTCGTGAAGATGCTATTTTTGCAGTTTCATCGAATATACCTGTATATTGTATTGGACGTTACGGATTAGTTGAATCAGCAATTGTATGTCAAACTACAAAAATTACGGATTTTTATTTATCTACATGGGTGACACCAACAGATGAGGAACCTGATCCTAAAACATATCTTATTACTGAATCTTTACAGGGAAGTGGACTTCAAATTAATACATATTATTTACCAACTTTTTCAAATAATGTTGAACCGAATGCGTCAGGTACTTTGGCATTTGATGATGCAAGTAAAGTTATTCACACCAATATAAATGATGATGATGGTGCATTACCTCTTATTGCATATACTCAAGCTTCTGTAACAGATACATTAAAAATTGCTCTTTATGTTGTTAATGCTCATACACTTGAAGTTGTTAAAAATGGAGTTATTGAAACTGGAGTTCAAGTCCGTGGAATTTCATTAGTTACAAGTGCTTACATGGTAAATTCTGGAAATAACAAATTATTAATGGTTCAAACTCCTGAATTATTGGCTGCTATAGATTATAACAGTTTACCAGATGTTCTATCACCACTTTGGACGGTACAAACAAATACAGCTCCTGGACTTATATTTGAACCTTTACGTAATTTATATGGGAATATTGGAGAGTGGTACCGACGACAAGGTTCACCATCGTATACAGATTATAATCCATATCATACAATTCAAGCAACAACTGTTAGTGCAATGACAACTATGTCAAATTTTTCTACATATACTTTAACAGATGGTTCTGTAAGTTCAGAAATTGGACCATTATGGAATAATGGACAATTTTGTCAAAATAATGATCATCTTTCTGCTATTACAGCTTTTGATTCGTCATTAGTTTATGTTGGATGCAGTGTATCTGGGAATTACGTTTTAATAGATCTTTCTAATAATAAACCATATTATAGTATATCATGGCCAACTGTTTATTCAAATCCAAGTGCACCTTTTGCTTATTCAAGTGGATCTGGATATTTAACACTTTCAAATGGAACAAATGCTGTGGGAGTTGGATTAAATCCATTACTACTATATAGTCAAAGTGTTCTAAAAGAGCAACGAGAGATTCCAGTAGCTGCATATGATCGAGGTCGAATTTCTCTTTTAACACCAACTACTTCTGGATCTAATGGATCTGTAACTTTTTCATATTATGTTCATGACAGATTTTCTACAGATGGTGGCCGTGAACCAATGTCAACCTCTGTTGATCCTACAACACTTCAAAGAGAAGTTATTAGTGCTCAGCCGTTTACAGCATTTTTTGGAGATGGTAAACGTTATATTGCCGTATCAAGTACTCCAGGAACTTTATCTATTTTTGCAGCAGATAATGGAGCAAGTGTAACAGAGTTAAATATCAGTGAATGTATTGGAAATAGTGCTGCTCCTGGAGCAGGAACCGTTACTTTTATGAATACTATACAACATTTTGGTACTTTTTCTAATTATTATGTTGTAGTTGGTGGAACTTCTTCATGTCTTTTTGAAGTAAATGATACTTTAGTTCCACGTATTTCACTTTATCAAGCTGCTGAACAAGGTGTAATAATTGGAACAACTTCATACAGTGGATATAAATATACAACTTCATCAAAAACAATACAAGCTTTTACAAGTTTTTTTGATGGCCAACCTACATCTGTATATACAGAGGCAAATATTGATGCTTATGTTGTAGGATCTAATGTTTTTGTTTATCTTAAAGGAAATACTCTTACATGTCGAAGTGTTCGTAGTGATATTACAGTATGGACACAAGCACTTCCAGAAACATATCAACCTCCTCTTCTACATATGTCTTATTATAATAATACAGTTTATATAGTTGATCAACATGGTTTTTATCGTATAAATGTTCAATATCGTGAAAATGATGATGGTTCTACTCGTGTACTTCGTCGTGCTACTGTTCCAGATACAAGTATAAGTATTCTTGGAGCTGCAGTAGGACAAGGTGTTGTAGTTCTATTTTCAAGTTCAATGTTATATGAATTTGACGCAGTAACTGGTTCTCTTTTATGGAATAAAAGACCTTTAAGTACACAACTTCCTGCTGGTGCAAGTTTTGAAATGGTTTTATATTCTCCAGAAGATACAGGTGGAAGTTTAAATGATAATAATGGTACTTCTTATATTGAAATTCGTATAATACCAGCAGAAGGAAGAAATAATCGTCTTATAAATATATATCGTCAAGATAATGGAGATGCTCTTACAAGTGTATCACGTTCACCAAGTGATTTTACTGGACCAACTATTTGGGGTAATAAATATGTTACTTTTTCTGCAAATAATGTAGGAGGTTTAGCTAGTTTTAGAGCTATTAATTTACCAAATGTAACAATTCCATCTCAAGCAAAACGACCACAAAATTCTACTCTAGATGTTTATGTACCAGGAGAAGAACCTATTATCCCAGTTCATCCTGCTATTCCTCGTGGTGATGATATAATGGCTGGTTCACCTCCAATGAGTTTTTCTTTAACAGGTAGAGCTGCTTTAATTTCTCCTGATCGTTCAACTGCGGTGTTTGGTACTATTGAAAGTGGAGAAACAAATCAATATAGAATAAGATGTGTTCGTGTGAATGATCCTCAAGGTAATCCTATACGTGACTGGATACTTTCATCAGGTATTTCTATACCATCTGTAAGATTTTTAGAAATAAATAATAATGCATTTATGTTATTTACTACTACTACACTTCAATCTTACTCTTGGTCAACTTGTGAAGAAATTGGTTTATCATATAGATTAGGTGGAGTTACTAATGGTTTACCACCGTATATTAATCGTGGAGATCAAGATCGATGGATATTCCTTAATTCTGAACAAGTAATTGCCTATCAACCTTCAACTGGAAGGCCAAATTGGGAAACTACTGTAGGAAATTGTAAAACTATACGTCTTCAAGGTAATTATATTATTTGTGATGGAGGAACTAGTGTAGCTCTTATTAATCTTGCTGATGGTTCAACTGCTTTTACAGATCCAGTTGCAGCTTGTATTGCAAGTGCAGGTAATAATTTTGCTGGTGTTGCACGATCTGCAAGAGGTTATGATGCTGTTTTTTATTCAACATCTGCTAAATTATTTACCGCAAATTTAAATATTCCAGGAAGTGCAGGACAAGTTGTTGCTGCAATTCCTGGAAAATCAAATACAAATATTCTTGTTTTCTTTGAAAATCTTGTAGCTTCTGTAACTTTTGATACTGTAGGTTCTACAGCAACAGTAGATTGGACAAATGATTTAAATGGTGAAAATCCTCAAATTGGAGGTGCAAGATATATAGGTGCTGGAAATCCCAATATTTTTATTGGTACCCGTAATGGTTTTGTCTTAGCAGATCCTTCTAATGGTAAAGGATTTTTAAATGTTTCTCTTAGAAAACGTTATATTGAAGATGCAAATGAGGTTCAAACTTTAAGGATTATTTCAGTTACTGGAGATACTCAATATGGAGTTATGTGGAATGGATATGTTACATTACTTAATATTGGTTCTCTTTCAGGATCTGCATCTTTTGCTTTTGGCTTTGGTATTTCTCCTGCTTCACAACTATCTATTTCTCAAACATTTTTATTAATTGGTTGTGGAACTTCTGCTGGTATTGTACCTTTAAGTTTAACATATTGGGGAGCTTCTGTTAAGTTTGCAGCACTTGCTACAGGTTCACCTTCAAATTCTGAAGGAATATTTTTAGCAGGTTGGGATCAAAGGAATAGTACGAGTGTAAACTTAGTTTCTGTAACAAGGCAAGGTCAAGTAGCAACTCGTAATGTTCCTGGAGAAACTAATATTACAGATAGTCTTTCTAGTGGAAGAATTGTTACATTTTTTGGTGAACGTACTATAAGTTCTATTGGTGATTTAGTTGGATCTGGAATGAGTTATAATATTCCTTCTACTTGTGCTGGAAATAAATTAAAAGCTTTTTACCGAAATGATGTTTCAGGTGGATTTTCTGTTGTATGGTATACAGGTGGATCTCGTGATTGTATTTTTCTTATCAGTCAACAAGGATCCCCACCCTCAATGATGGGAACTCTTACTGGTCCTTATCAAGGTATAGCTAATATGCGTTATGGTAATAGTTTGGGTGTACTTTCTACAAATCAATTAGCTGTATGGAATTATGATGGAACAAGTGGTGCTTCTGTATCTATAACCTCAGGAACATATATATCATCTTTGTCTTCTCCTGACACTGGTGAAGGTATATTTGTTGTTATTTCTCAAGGAAGTAGAGTTGATTGTTATCAAGTAAGAGATTTAGTTCATGTATGGAATTATACATTATCTAGGACTTCTTCAGCTCCAGTAACATACTATAATAACAGTGTTTTTATTTCAACTGAAACTGGTCCTTATCGTCTTGATCTTTCAGAATATACTTATCCATGCCCTGATAGAAATTTATTATTTGTTGAACGACCCATAGCTTCTGGTCGTACAACAGAGCATTCTTCAGTTGTTGTAAATGAAGAATATGGAATTGGTTTTGTTACAACTGGGCAAATATTTTATGCATTCGATGTATATACTGGGGTTATTTTATGGGAACGTCCTGATCTTTACTTTGTCCCATACGCTGAAGTTATTTATAATGGAACTGTACTTTTTGTAAGTAGTACAACCAGTGGTATGGTTTTCCTAAATCCTTTTACAGGAATTTCCTTATTATCATTTCCTAATGTTGAAGGAGGTAATTCAAGAATTTATAGAGCACTTGATGGTCTACGACTTGGATTAGGTGGATCTATTGCAACCGTATTTGATTATACTTCATATAGTTCTTATTTAGGTGGAGTACGACCTAATAGACCAAAACTCCCAACCCCACCTCCTTACAGATCTTATAATTATAATCCTAGAGATCGACCCAATGAGTGTTCAGAACCAGATGCTGATGGTACACCTATTATGGAAGTAACACCCCAAGAATGGGTATCTGGAGTACCTTATGGTATGAGAAACCCAAGTGTTGTTGGTATTTCTTTTGCTTCTGGACAAACAAGTGGTTGGGTGGCATTATTAGCTGCCCCAGCTTTATATATTAGTCGTGCTACAGAAGGAACTTTTGCATCCGGAACTTTTGGAATTGTTAATCCAAGAGGATGTGATAATATTAATGTATTTGCTGCATCTGTAGATAGAGTTATTGTAGCAGTAAGGTGTGGAAATAACACAATATATTATAATTCTTCTGGACATCGAGAAGGAGAATCTACTCGTGTTGCAAGCAATAGTTTTTCTATTGTAGTAAGGGGTAATGGTTATTATTTAAATGCACAAAATTATATAGAAGGTATAAGTTTAACAGATTTAAGAACTTTTTCAGGAGGTGCACAATCCCCAAGATGTACTGCAACTTTTGATATGGTTGCACTTCCTACTGCTGAACGTATTATGTTTTTTTGTAAAGATGTTGGTATTCGGAGTTTACAATATAGTACTTTACTTCAACTTGGTCAAGCAGTTACAGCAGGTGTAGGTTTTACAGATTTTACATCATATGACATGGATGAAGCCTTAAATCTTGGTGTTGCATGTGGTAATGTTGGATCTACAATTTATATGGTTAGTTTTGAAATAAGTACGATGAAAATTAAATTAACTCGAAATTTAACTGCAACTGGGCCACCTCTGTGTGGAATTCGATATCCATTATATCCTAATACAGAAACTTCTTTATTTGTTTTGGCTTATCAAAATGGTTATGATACTTGGAATACAAATGGTAATGAAACTATACAAACACAATCGATACAAAATGCTAAACCTGCAGCAATTTCAAGTAATGGTTTAGTTTATTATAATGTTGGTGGTGATTATTATTTCAGACCTTTTGGTGGAGAAAGAAGTATATTAATAGCGGAAGCACTTGGAGCTTCAACTGGGCACACCATAGTACGTGCAGCTGATGGTAATAAAGCTACTTCAAATGTTTTTATTAGTGGACAATATTTCAATTTTGCTGTTGATACTTCTTCTTCAAATTTAAGACCTTTGTGGAGTGGACGTGGAAATATACTACTAAGTTCTTCTGCACGTCCTGTTTCAGTGTATCCTTATGTCTATACTACTGGACAGGATAATAGTTTTATTTGTTTTATGACACAAAATATATCTTTTGCTATTCAAGGATATACTCAAATGACTACTGCTGTAGTTGATGGTAAACAAGTTGCATTTATTTCTCAAGCTGGAACTATTGGTTCTGTAGATTCTCTTGGTAATATATTATGGAATGTTGGTTTCTCTAATAATGGAAATATACGATTTCCTTTCAAGCCTATTGTAATAGATTCTTTAGATTACATATTAGCCTCTGGTGGTGCACGTTCTGCGGTTATTGTTAATAAACATACTGGTGCTATTGCTTCGGCTTTTCAATTATCAACGTGTAATACAGCTCCTGATGCAGCTGATGCTAAAGTTTTTGTTAATGGAACTTTTGTTTATATTACATTAAGTGGATGGTCATGTACACATATTTTTAATCTTAATGTAGTAAATAATAGTGGAATAGTAGTAGTACCTCCAGTTGTAGTTTTAGAACCTCAAGGAACTACAACTGGAATAACTACTGGTTACCCTATTTGGACACGTGTCGGATTATCTAATCATCTTGTTTATGCAACTAATACACCCAGTACAAATGGACAAAATCAAACTTTTTCTGTATATCGTATTGATGATGTTTCAACGAGTAATTGGGTAAGACTTTGGTCTACTTCTATTCGTGCAGAAACTGATAAAGTATCAACTTATGGTAATTTCATATATATTGGTGTTGGTCCTAATTTAAATGTATATGATTTATTAACTGGAAGATATGTCTGGGGATATATTTTTGATGAAATTATTATGGCTCCTGCTATAGGTGCAGATCTTGTAGTATATGTTTGGACTAGAACAGCTGTTCAATCTCTTCGTGCTTCTTTAAATATTCCCTGGTCATTGCGTCGAATGGGAAATGTTTCACTTCCTAATATTATGATACCTGCTGCAAATAGAGCTCTTGGACCCATACGTACACCATATGGACAAATTTTAATATCTAATGATTTAGGTGCCATGGCATTCCGACATCAACGTGAAGGTACAACATTGGCTCCACAGTGGGTAGCTGAAAAATCACTTACTCGTTTCGCTTTCGCCTATTTATCTGAAAATACATCTATTGGATTATTTGATAATCCTAGTGGTACTGGGTATGTGGATTTAACAACCGGATACTTAAAGTGGTTCAGCGGCGTGCCCCCAGCAGGCCCACAAACCAACGGCGTCTATTTACCCAACTCTCCCTTCTTTGTCTGCTCCTTTGTTTCCGAGGAGACCACATGTCGACTGGTGCCGGTGGGTCTCCTGCAACCCCAAAATCCAATGCCGCTTTATTATTATGACCCCGAGCCAACCGAAACAACGCCGAGTGATTGGACGCCGATATATCCGGGCGGGGGTGGGAGCCGACCCCTACACCCCGACCCCCGCTGCCTCTCCCTCATGCACTCGTATATTCCCCCATTTACTAATTGTATCAATAATGCGATTAGTCGAATTTATCCAAATGGCCGCGCCACTCCGTTAACGTGCCCGGATAACTTTTATCCCATTCGATTATGTCAGGCAAATTTAAACCCGCTGGCACAATCTTGTTTAGATGTGGGGGCGTATTTAATGCAACACTGGGCAGCACAAACACGAGATATAACTTCACCATTAGGGGTGTGTGATACTTCAGAGGCTACGCGGCGGTGTATTCAGAATTCATCAACTATATTAACTGATACCTGTAGAACTGTGACATTGACTTTTACATTAAATGGGTATGAAAACCCAATTGGGTATGAAATTAATTTTCCCTTGCCGGTGTTTACATTCCCTCAACCCCCGCAGCCTTCTAAAATGGGATTAATTGTTGGAGTGGTGGTGGCAGTGGTGGTGGTGGTGGTAATTGTGGTTGGAGTGGGAATTTATTTCATGCGAAAAAAGAAAAAGGAACGGGACGCACGATTTTTTGAAGATCCGTTATTGGGAAAAAATTCTGGGGCTGATGAGGCGATGTCAAACCTCTCCCGTGGGTATAGTTCAAAGGAAAGTTCTATTGATATTGGTGGGGTAAGTAATCATAATAATAATTATAATACTACTAATAATAATAATAATAATTCGCGAGAGGTGGAGGAGCCACCGAAGAAAACACCAGCGAAGGCGCCAATGAAATTGCCTGTAAAAATGGCAGGGAAAAAGGGACTTAGGCCAAAACTCCCACCTGTAACTTCAGGAAATAATAATAATGTGAATGCCTCTATTATTAATGGGGATGACCTTTAAAAAAAAAAAAAGTATAAAAAAAAATATATATAAATCAATATTTCGGATTTCTTTTTTTTTTTTTTTTGTTTCAACCCTTTCTTTCTTTCTTTCTTTTTTTTTCCTCCCTTTCTGATTACTTTTTAATTGTAGTTTTTTATGTTTTTTTCTTTATTTTCGTTATTAGATATTTTGATGGTGGTCGTTTTTGTTTGTTTCTGATGGGGGAATTTTCTTATTACTGTTTAACTGTGAATTAAATAAATAAATAGGACAGAAATGGAAATCGCAGGTATTTAATAATAAAAAGGGACGCCATCAATAACATTTTTTTACCAGTAGCAATATATTTTTTCAATTTTCTTTTACGAATTTTTTTTTTTTTTTTTTTTTTTTTTACGAATACTACTATTATTATTTTAATTATTGTTGTAATTTTATTATTATTATATTTTATTTCATTTTTGCTCAGTGTAAAAGCAAAAATAAAGAAGAAAAAATAATTTATTTGTTGTAATTCTGCTCATATATGGGAAATATTAATTGTACCTCTTGCAACTATTCGTAGCGAATATATATATATATTTTTTTTTTCCTAGTGATTTTCCATTCGGGTTTTTTTTCTTTATATTTATTTATTTATTCCTCATTTTATTTATTTTTTATTTTAACACTTATTCCTCTCACTTGCCTTCTCCCTTTATATCTGACGTAATAAAAAAAAAAAGTAAAAAAAAAGAAAAGAAAAAAGAGATAATCTTTTATTATCTTTAATATATTATTTTTATTTTTTTAAATTAAATTAAATTTTTTTTTTTTTTTGGCGCGACGCGAAACTACCGAAAAAAAGAAGAAAAAGAAAAAAAAAAGTACATTGAGACATTGATAATAAAGAAAGAAGAAAAAAATAGTAAATAATAATTAAAAAAATATGGGTTATTGTGTCTATTTGAAGGTAGTATGAATTTATCTCATTATTATTATTATTATTGTTTTGGGGATTTTTTGTTTTCCTTTCTCTTACTATTTCTTTATCAAGAACAAAGAAAAAAAAAAAAAAAAAACAATTATCAGTGACTTTTTTCTCTTTTTAATTTGTACTCTTCCTCTATTTTATTTTTTTTTAATTCTGTCTTCTATGAATTTACTAGTACCGCAATGCTTTTAGAAGAGGGGGGTTTAATTGTTGTATTTTTTTTTTTTTTTTTTTCTTTTCATTCTTTCATATATATATATTTTTTTTTTGGGGGAGTTATTGATTGACTTCGATAAAATTTTATTATATTTAAACGGGTTCAGGAGAGGTTTTAAACGAATGAAATTTAACAAGGAAAAAAAAAAAAAATAAGTAAATAAATAAATAAAAGGAGAAAAACAGCAAAAAAAAGAGAAAATACATATATATATATATATATATATATATGATATTATATATATATTTTTTTTCTATATCTGAAACGAAAAAAAAACCCCAAAAAGAGTATGCTATACTTTTACCTATAATTCTTACAAATAAATAAATTTATATTTAATTTATTAAATTTTAATACTTCTTATAATAAAGAATATCACTCTATTTCTCCACTTCTTTTTTTTTTTTTTTTTTCTCTCTCGCATATATATATATATATATATTGGTCCTCTGTATTTAAAGAATAGAAGAATAAAAAAAAAAATAAACAAACAAACGAAAAAAAAAAAAAGTTTTTAAACTTACAGCTCAATACCGGTTTTAACTGCGTGATTGAGTCTACAAAATTTGGATCAATTTTTATTTGTAAAAAAAAAAAAAGGTAAAAAAAAAAAGATCATATATATATATATAAATTATATATAAAAGAAAAATCAATATATATCTATATATAGTTAACAGACAAGACAATACAAGAAAAAAAAAAAAAGTTTGCAAACTTAAATCAATAAAAATTTACAGTTATTTAAACTGAAAAGAACCCAATACACAAAAAGTAAACTGACAAACTAAAATTGAGAAAAAAAAAAGTAAATAAGTAAGTAGGTATTTTTAAAAGTAGTTGAGATTTCAGCTGTAGGGAAGTCACACGATTCACAAACAAAAGTAAGTTAAAAAAAAAAAAAAAAGTATATATATATATATATATATATTAGAAAAGTCAAAAAGAATAAATTTAATAAATTCTTTTCTTAGAACAATGCCAGTGGGAGGGAGTGTGAGTGTTACAAGTAATAATCCTCTAGTCCCCTCTTTTAATTTACTTTCATATCAACATGAAATGATTTCGTTAAATTCCGCCTCTCAAACTCCACGGGGACTTGCAGGGACAAATAATAGTGTTATTAATAATAATAATAATAATAATAATATGGTGATGGGCTCAAGCTATTCTGCTTATAGAGAAAGTTTGCTAACACACATGCAAGGACGTCGTGGGGTGGGAATGGGACAAATGTATAATAATAATAATAATAATAATAATAATAATAATAATATGAATAGCAGCCTGCGAGATTATTTGGGTAGTACTCTAAGAAGAGAAACAGTAGAGATTCGTCCATCAACACCGCCGAGAAATGCTAATAATATTACTATTACTAATAATAATAATAATAATAATAATAATAATATTGCTACTGCTGATACTATGCAAAATACAAATGCTGGAATTTTTAGAGCAACTGGCATTGGGAGATCTCAAGTTTATGATCACACAAATCAACAACAACAAAGATATCATGAAGTAAAGGAAAGTGTACGAAACAGTGAAGAAATCTTTTCCCTTTCTTCTACTTCTAATACTAATACTAATTCCTTTACTACACAAATATATAATGGAATAATTTCACATGTTCGTCATGCGGATCCATGCATGCAAAGCCCTTTACCAAATTCTGAGGGAATTTTTAATTCTACAATAATTACTACTACTACTACTAATAATAATAATAATAATAATAATAATAATATTTCTCCTGCTATTAATACTACTACTAGTGCTGCTGCTGCTGTTATTTCAGATTCATCAACTTCAAGAAATTATACTGTAATTAGACCTTTTGTACCGTATGCTTCACATTCTGCAGTTATTAGTAATTCTAATAATAATAATAATAATAATAATAATAATAATAATACAACAGAGAGTACTCGGTGGCGGCACTCCCCATATAGTGGCACAATACTCTCACAATTATTTATGACGAATAATAATGTTAATACGAATACTACTACTACTACTACTAATAATAATAATAATAATAATAATAATAATAATAATATTAGTGCTTCTTCAATTTCTTCTTCTATTTCTTCAATACCACCGCGTGATATTTCAGGCGCACGACAAGTACGACTACGACAAGAGACAACTTTCTGGGAATTATTTGAGAGAATTGCCCAAACTCCTAGTCGGCAAAATAATAATAATAACAATAATAATAATAATAATAATAATAATAATAATAACAATAATAATAATAATAATAATAATAATAATAATAATAATAATAATAATAATAATAATAGTAATAATCAACATCGAAGAGAGGGAGTTAGTAATAATCCTATACTTCGTCGTCATGCCCCAGCTCGGGCAGAACGCATATCACGTGTTATTCCTACATCATCTGATATTAATTCAAATGTAAATACAAATACAAATATTAATATTAATACAAATGAAACATTGAGACAAATGCATTGGCATCCGCAGGCTTTAAATTGGCCCCATGCACTTCCTACATTTCGCCCACGCCCCACCAGTCCACCTCCCACAGAATATATTTCAACAAATACAACAAATGTAACAAGAACAACTAATAGAATTAATAGAACAAATAGAAGTGGAGGAGCTACTTTTAATTCTATGATGAATTTAGAAAATGAATCTACACAAGGTGAATATAATTCATGGATGCCACCGATGCGAAGACACTCTGCTCGACGCTCTGCTCATCATCATCATCATCATCATCATCATCATCTTAATAATAATAATAATAATAATAATAATAATAATAATAATAATAATAATAATAGTCAATATCATCACCCATATCCACATTTTTTAAATTTAACAGATGCCTACGCCCTAGAGGCAGCCTTTGCCCCAGATATTGATAATATGAGTTATGAAGAATTATTAGATTTAACAGAACGTATTGGACGCGTAGAGAGAGGAGTACCTAAAGAAATATTACAAAAACTTCGAATTAAGATTCAACCTTCTCACTTTACTACAATTACTTCACAAGAAATACATTATCATCATCATCATCATCAACAACAACAACAAATAAAATGTGAAGAAGATGAAGATGAACATAATAATAATAATAGTAATGATAGTAGTAGTAGTAGTAGTAGTAGTAATAATAATAATAATGGGGCACCCTCCTGTTGTATTTGTTTAGATAATTTACATTTAGGAGAGTGGGCCACACAATTGCCTTGTTGTCATCATTGTTTACATGAGAAATGTGCGGGGCGGTGGTTTGAGGGGCAATTCCGGTGCCCAATTTGTACTCGAGATGTTCGAAGTAATTATAATAATAATAATAAATAACTAAGTTGAGTTTGAAGAAAAAAAAAAAAAGAAAGAGAGAGAGAGGGAAAGTGGGAAATGTTTATTATTATTATTATTATTAAATTGGTTTAACTGATGTACGATAAACTTAGACTACTATTTATGTTATGTGTCTTTTTTCCCCCCCTCTTTTTTTTTTTTTTTTTTTCTAATTCTTCTGTTTCTGCGATAAAGAAGAGAGTTTTTCCTTTTCTATTTTATTATTATTTTTTTTATACTTCTTTATTATTATTTTTTTTATTGTTATCCTTTTTTTATCTTTTTTGTTTCAACTTCGCCTTTACATTCTTCACTTTTCACTATTTGTATTTATGGAGTTCTTGAATTGTTTTTTTTTTTCCCCTCTTTTCGAGCGAAGATCCTCCAAAGAAAAAAAAAAGAAAAAAAAAAAATATATATTTATATATTTGATTATAAGTAAACACTCATACACACACCGACAGAAAAAAAGAAGTAATTAAATAAATAAAATGGAGAAAGGAAGAAAGAAACAAATTGTCGAGGTAAGAAGAGTAATTGAGAAAGTATTAAAGCTCATTTTTTTCAATATATTTATATATAATTAATATGTTATTTATCCGCTCTCTTAAAAAAAAAAAAAAAAAAAAAAAAAAAACGCTCTTTAAATATATTTTCTTCCTAAAAAAAAAAAAAGAAAAGGAAGGGTGAAAAGCAAATATAAAAAAACCACTGTATGTCTGAATATGTAAATTTATTACTAATATATATATATATGTAAGTGAAAAGAATATATTATTGAATAATAAAAGGTGATAAGGAATTGCTTTTTTTTTTTCCCCTCCCATTATTATTATTATTTTTTTTTTCAATAACTGCAGAGTTAATTGAGAGAGGGGAGGAAAAAAACTTTAAAAGAATAACAAGAAACTAAAGAAAAAAATAATAATTATTAATAAACCACTTCATTTTTTTTTTTTTTTTTTGGGGGGGGGAGGGGGGGGAGGATTGGGGGTAAATAGTGAAAGAGTACATAAAAAATATCAGAAGTAGATGTATTAACACCTAGTTAAGTAAGAATTTTATTTTTTAATGTTATTGTTCTAAATAATAATATTAGAATTAAGTAACATTAACTGAGAAATATGTTTTTAATTGATGGAAAAACAAACTAAAGAAAGATAAAATAAATTAAGAGAAGAGTATAAAATAAAAGACGGCTAAAAGTAAAAAAAAAGAAAAAAGAATTAATGATATATATATATATATATATATATATATATATGTAAGCAGGGTTAATGGGAAAGTGGGGGTGGAATAGGAAAAAAAAAAAAATTATATATATTTGCTATGAATTTATTTATTTATTTATTATTTTCGTTGTATGTGAGACACACACACACAAACACAAACAGTTTTAAAAAAGAACATGAGTAATGGCTTTATTTGCTAAAGCTAATATATTATTTTTACTATTAATTACTCGTTCTTTTTTTTTTTTTTTCTTTTACAAACTAATGTTCTTTATTATTATTGTTTTTTTTTTTTTTTTTTTTTTTTGAAAAAAATGCTTTTCCTACCTGGCGTCTTTTTCGCCTTGGTTTCATATGATGCCCACCCCATTTTCACTTTATATATGTATACATGTATATACGTATATATAAATGTACTTCGTTCTTTTAAGAACTAACAAAACAATATATATATATATATATAAGAAAAATAAATAAATGAGCCTAATTTTTTTTTTTTTTTGCGTTTTCTCCCCCCACCTTCTATTCACAACACTTTATTATTATTTTTCTCTTATTCCTTATTTTCTCTTTTTCTGCCTCTTGTGTTATTATTATTATTATTATTATTATTATTATTTTTGCTTATCATAACTTTGTAGTCCTTGTCATTCCAAAAGCCTCAAAAAAAAAAAAAAAAAAAAAAGGAGGAAAAAAAGTATACGACCCTGCTAAATAAGGAATTTCTACAATTTTTTTTTTTAGCAGTACATATATATAAACATAAAAAAAACTAATAATTAACCCGAAATAACAACAATAACAAAAAAAAGAAAAATAATAATAATTCAATAAAAATAACAACAACAACAACAACAACAACAACAACAACAACAATATATATATATATATATATATATGTCTACAGTACGTCGAGATAAACTTCAGAGTATTGAGGCCGCCGCCCAGGCTCGATGGGCGCAAGAGAAATTACACGAACAAAATGCCCCACTCCAAGGCGAGCCAACACCCCCAAAGTTTTTTGTCACCTTTCCATATCCCTACATGAATGGGAGGCTACATCTAGGGCATGGGTTCTCCCTCACAAAAAGTGAATTTGCCTCGCGATTTTGGCGCATGAAAGGCCGCCGCTCACTTTGGCCTTTTGGGTTTCACGTGACAGGCACCCCAATCGCGGCGTGTGCGCAGAAGATACAAAAAGAAATTCAAATGTATGGAAACCCACCACAGTTTCCTGAAACCACAGAGGAAAATACAAAAGAGGAGAAAAAAACAGATGAAATTGCGAATATTGGAAAACACAAGAGTAAACGTGGGAAGGCGGGGCCTGCAAAACCGCAGTGGGTTATTATGCAAAGTATGGGAATTCCTGAAAGTGAAATTCCTAAATTTGTGGATCCTGGATATTGGTTGGATTATTTCCCACCAATTGCGATGGAAGATTTAAAGAAATTTGGATGTCATATTGATTTTCGTCGTTCATTTATTACAACAGATCGAAATCCATATTATGATCGTTTTATTTCTTGGCAATTTAGAAAATTACGTGAGGCAAATTATTTAAATTTTGGTAAACGTTATTGTGTGTATTCTCCATGGGATGGTCAACCATGTGCTGATCATGATCGTGCAAGTGGTGAAGGTGCCTTACCACAGGAATATACTCTTGTAAAATTAAAAGTTCAAAACCCATTGGAAAATCCAGCATTAAAAGAATTCAGTAATATTATTGGTGACCGATCTGTTATTCTTCCAGGTGCAACTTTACGTCCAGAAACTGTTTGTGGCCAAACAAATTGTTGGGTTTCACCTAATTTCCGTTATAAGGCGTATTCTGTTGTAAATAAAGCAGGTAAAGAAGAAGTATTTATTATGACGGCTCGTGCAGCAAGAAATATGGCGTATCAAGATTTTGTAATTAATGGTAAAACTGGTACAGATCCTTCACCGTTATTTGAGATTGATGGAAAAGATCTTATTGGATTACCACTTTCTGCCCCACTTTCTCCATATAAAACTATTTATACACTTCCTATGCAAACTATTACAGAGTCTAAAGGTACAGGAGTTGTGATGTCCGTTCCATCTGATAGTCCTGATGATTATATAAATTATGTTCAGCTTGTTAATAAACCTGAATACCGTGCTAAATTAGGTTTAAAAGATGAATGGGTAACATTTGATATGGTTCCAATTATTGAATTACCTGGAGAATTGGGATGTGAAGCTGCTAAAAATATATGTGAAAAATTAAAAATTAATGGACCTAACGCAACCGATTTATTAGAAGAAGCAAAGAAGGTAGTATATCAAGCTGGATTTTATCAAGGTGTAATGATAGCAGGTCCATTTATTGGTGATAAAGTTCCTATTGCTAAGGTAAAAACAGTTAAATTAATGGAAGATGATGATTCTGCTATACGTTATTATGAACCTATAAAATCTGTTATTAGCCGTTCTGGTGATGAGTGTGTTGTGGCTCTATGCGATCAATGGTATATTGAGTATGGAAAAGAAGAATGGAAAAAAACTGTGGTAGAACATTTGGAAGAAATGAATATGTTTTTCCCTGGTGTACGTAATGGATTTGAAGAAACACTTAATTGGCTTGCAGATTGGCCTTGCAGTCGAACATTTGGTCTTGGAACAAAATTACCATGTGATGAATCTGGTAAAATGCTTATTGATAGTTTAAGTGATTCTACTATTTATATGGCATATTATACTATTGCTCACTTTTTACATACATCTCCAAATGGTTCTCATTGTCTTGATGCAAGGAATGAAAATGCTCTTGGTGTTAAACCTGAAATGTTTACTGATGAAACTTTTGATTATATTTTTTATGGAAAAGGTACTCCATCAAGTGTACATGCTATAAATGGTCTTCCTGAAGAAGCTGCAGAAAAAATGAGACAAGAATTTAATTATTGGTATCCTGTTGATCTTCGTTGTTCTGCTAAAGATTTAATTCAAAATCATTTAACAATGTTCCTTTATAATCATGCAGCTATTTGGCCAAATGATAAAACTAAATGGCCACGAGCTATATTTGCTAATGGTCATATTCAAGTTGATAATGAAAAAATGTCGAAATCAAAGGGAAATTTTATGTCTCTTGCAGAAGCTATTGAAAATTATGGTAGTGATGCAACACGACTTGCTTGTGCTGATGCAGGTGATAGCCTTGATGATGCTAATTTTGTTCGTGAAACTGCTGCAGGTTTTGTTTTAAAACTTACAACAGCTTTAGACAGTTCTCAAGAGTTAATAAGTAAAAAGAGTGCTCTTCGTGTGGGAGAATTTAATATATTTGATAATATTTTTAATAATTCCATTAATTCTATTATTATAAAAACTGAAAAATATTATGAAGGAATGCAATTTCGTAATGTTCTTAACCTTGCATTCCATGAATTATCCAATGAATTTAGTCAATATAAAATGAGTTGTGATGATTTACAAGTTCACGCCGATCTTGCCGTACGCTATATTGAAGTTATGACTCTACTCTTAGCTCCTCTTGCCCCACATTTTTCAGAATATATGTGGACTACAGTACTGGGAAATAATACTTCTGTTGTCTGTGCTGCATTTCCTTCACCAACTGGGCCCGTAGAGTATCCAACACTCGTCGCGAGTCGAGTAATGACGGATGTGGTAAAAGAAATTCGAACACAGGTGATTAAAAATCAAAAGAAACGTGGCCCAATTGAGGAAGTGTGTGTGTACACTGCAAGAGATTACTCTGAGTGGCAGCGAAATGCTTTAATACTTCTACGAGAAGTGTATGAAGCCCACGGCAACACATTCCCTGCAGATTTTGGTAAAATTATTATGGCCCGCAAGTTGGATTGGATGACGAAAGATATTCTCCCAGAAGTCATGGCGTTTCTTTCGTTTACTCGCATCAATGTGGAGCGCTGCGGGGCGGAGGCACTCGCCCCCACCCCCGCCATTAATGACGCGGAGGTGCTAAAAAGTGTTCAGGCAAATATTTGTAAATTGTCTGGGGTCCACACGGTGCATATTTTAAGTTCAGATGATGATAGCTTTCCAGAGCATCAACCAGCACGCCGTAAGTGTCGCCCTGGTGAGGTTGTGGTTGCTCTTCCTGCCAAGAAGAAGTAAAAAAAAAAAAAAAAAAAGAAAAAAAAAAATAAGGAAAAGCTTATTTTAATAATATGTTGTAGGCATGTTTTTAAAGAGCGAAAAAAGAAATATATATATATTTATATATTTAACTTAATTATAATACTTTAATAAAAGATAAAAACAGGTATATTTAATGAATTGTGATTAGGCTGTTATTGTTAGAAATATTACGAAAAAAAAAAAAAAAAGATACACTTTATCCGTTTCTCTTTTTTTTTTTTTTGTTGTTGTTATTGTTCCCTCTTTGGGTGTGAAGCCTATTGCATTTTTTCTTTTTTTTTTTATATCTAGGGTTAAATTTATTCACCATTATCGAAAGGAAATGAAGTTTATTCTTCTATTTGTGTGGCCACTCGTAGCACGCATGAGTAATAATAACATTTTTATTATCACTCAGAGATAATAACAATAATGAAAAGAAGAAAAAAAAAACCTCAAAGAATGACGAAAAGAACAAAGATCTATTTTCCTCGAAAAGAAGAAAAAAGGATTATAGCCTTACCAAGTTTTTTTTTTTTTTTGTATAAAATACAGATAACATGGGTTTTTATGTATATGTTTATGTGGTTTTTTATTGTTTATATGTTTTTTTTTTTTTTTTAACTATTACTTTCCTTATTTCTTATCTATTTGCTATTATTATTTTTCTTTATATCCTTAGTGATTAGTGTTTATGAAGGATTCTATGTCTAGTGATACCCCTGCAGTGCTCTCTGCAGCGGAGGCTATACGTGCCTCTTTACTTGATGTTGCGGTGAGAGAAACATTACCGGAAGATTTAGAATATGCGGCAGGAATTTTACGTCGTGCCGTGGCGCAAACTATTCGTAAATGCGCACAAAATAAAGTTCTAGAAACATCAGAAGAAGAAAGAATGAAAGCGGCGCTAGTGATAGACACTATTAATCGCGTTGAGGAATCGAATTTAGCAAGAGCAGTAATAGAAGAAAAAGAAATAATTGCGGCAGGAAGAGAGTAAAAAAAAAAAACTTCTTTTTTTTTTAATCTACTTTTATCTAATGAATAGATTTTTATATCGCCAAAGTAATTTGTTATTAAATAGTATATTAAACTATATGTCTTCTTTGTAATTCTTTATATATATGATGGACAGATAAAAAATGTTATTAAATATTTCACTATCCCCCCTCCTTTTAACTGTGCATTTCCATTTTTTTTTTTTTTTGGTTTTCTTGATTCATTATTTAATTATTACTCAAAGAACAACAACTGAAATCTGCTTATAGGACGTGTAAAGCTCCTATATACACGTACATCATCTAATAGTATCCTTAAAAAAAAAAAAAAAAAATAGGAAGACTATTTTTTGGCCTTTTAAAGAGGAAAGAGCGAAAATACACAATAGTTTTTTTTTTTTTAAAGGGTATTCATTATTCTACAATAGATACACAGAGACCAAAAAAATAACAACAAATAGCATATATATATTATATTAATATTTATTATTAATAAATGGGGCAACAACCTGCCAAACAACAGAAACGCCCACATGGGAAATGGGAACCTCCTGTGGCGACTGATATTGGAAAAAAGAAGAAAAATCGCGGTCCAGATACTGCGGCAAAAATTCCCAAGGTATATCCTGTAAAGGCATGCCTTCTCAAACAACTTCGTCTTGAACGATGTAAGGACTACCTATTACTTGAGGATGAGTTTCTCAAAACTATTGGAGCGCAGCGGGAGGCACAAGAAAACCTTGAGGAAGGTGCCATGTCACATTATGAAGCAGAGCTCAGTAAGGTGGACGTTCTACGAGGAATTCCGATGGAGGTCGGCACCCTTGAGGAGGTGATTGATGACACCCACGCCATCGTCTCCACCTCTGGCTCCGAGTACTATGTCCCCATGCTCTCCTTCGTGGATAAGGAGAAGCTGGAGCTGGGCTGCAGTGTCCTCCTCCACGACCGTCACCACAGTGTGGTGGGGGTGCTGCAGAACGACGCCGACCCCCACGTGAGTGTGATGAAGGTGGAGAAGGCCCCGCAGGAGAGCTACGCTGACATTGGCGGGCTGGAGGAGCAGATCCAGGAGATCAAGGAGGCGGTCGAGTTCCCCCTCTCCCACCCCGAGCTCTACGATGAGGTGGGGGTGAAGCCGCCCAAGGGGGTCATCCTCTACGGGGTGCCGGGCACCGGCAAGACACTGCTCGCCAAGGCGGTGGCCAACCAGACGAGCGCGACGTTCCTGCGGGTGGTGGGCTCAGAGCTCATTCAGAAGTACTCCGGGGAGGGGCCGAAGCTCGTGCGGGAGCTCTTCCGGGTGGCGGAGGAGAACAGTCCATCTATTGTGTTTATTGACGAGATTGATGCTATTGGGACGAAGCGGTATGACACAGATAGCAGTGGGGCGAAGGAGGTGCAGCGGACGATGCTGGAGCTGCTCACACAACTGGATGGATTTGATAGCTCTAATGATGTGAAGGTTATTATGGCAACGAATCGGATTGAGACCCTTGATCCAGCGCTTATTCGTCCTGGACGTATTGATAGGAAAATTGAGTTCCCATTCCCTGATGAGAAGACCAAAAAAATGATTTTTGAAATTCATACTAGTCGTATGTCTTTAGCTGATGATGTTGATATAAGTGAGTTTATTCATGCAAAGGATGAGATGAGTGGTGCGGATATTAAGGCCATCTGTACAGAAGCTGGCTTGTTGGCCCTGCGTGATAGACGCATGAAAGTCTGTCAGGCAGATTTTGTTAAGGGGAAGGAAAATGTGCAGTATAGAAAGGATAAGAGTAGCTTCTCTAAATTCTATTTGTAGACCATGAACAGAGGTGTAGAAAAGAAAAAAAGAACGAAAAAAAAATTATGAATGAGAAAGTAGTTAAAGTATATTAAGGAGATAAAATTATCACTCTCAACCTTTTTTTTTTTTTACTGAAATATAATCCGTAGTCTGATAGGTTTACTAAATTTTCTACTTGAATTACTATTTCTCTCTTTTTATTTATGTTTCTATTAATTGATATATATATATATATATTTGAATAAGAAACTTAATGATTATGTATCAGTTCTATTAAGTATATAAGTAAAAGAAAGAGAGAGAGTGTATGTGTTAGTGTTTGAGCTTGAAATCTAAGAAGAAAATAGAAAGTAAATATTATCTCTATGCATAGGCTATTTTTCAATCATAATTTTTTTTTTCTTTTTCTCCATTATCAACACCATTTTCGAAATGCTGAAAATGAATTAATGAAAAGAAGAAAAAAAACAATGTTTATAGGTGCATCATTTACAGTGATAATAATAATTGCGTAAAAGTAAAATTATAAGGTTAGTATTACAAAAAAAAAAATTTTTGTTATATGTTTTTTATTTAATTTCTTTTTTTTTTTTTTGTTCTACATTTTTTTTTTTTTTTTGGTTTATTATAGGTGTTATTTTTTATTTTTTATTTTTATTTTTTTTTGGTTCTGATTTCAAATTAGGTAGGGTACAGTCAAGGGGGGAAAAAAGAAGGAGGATAGTAATTAATAAAATAAATAACACAGGTTTCTAAAATAGTATACAAAAAAGAGGAACTACAAAAATATCAAATTTTTTTTTTGTATTTATTTTCAAAGTTACAAAATAGTCCCTGAAAAGAAAAAAAAAAAAGATCTATAAAATGCCCACAGCCGCTTCATCTGATAAGCATGTCCAACGCCATAAATTTTCAATTTCACAAACCCAAATTTTCACCGCTTCATCAAACCCTAATGATGAAGTTTCAGATCTTACAAAATATACAAAAGAATGGAAGAAAGAATTACGTATGCCTAAAGGTATTTTGGAGTGTATTGCCTCTGGTTATACATCTTTTACAGATTATAATGATATTGGAGAGGCATTACAAAGAGTTTATGAGCAAATTCGAGGTGTAGGAAGAAAAATAGTTACATTAGATTTACCGAGTGGGGAGAAATCATTAACGTTTATTGGTGATGCATCATTACAAGTATTTTTTGCTAATACCGTTGAATTTATTCCATATATCGCTTTTTTTTTTAAATCAACACCAAATAGTTTGGTAATTGAACAAATTATGCGAATTGCTGCTGGACAACAGTCTTGTATACCAGGAATTTCTATATCTCTTTCTTCTTTAGAGGATATGTGTACAAGTTTAGATAATTTTTTTAAAGATTCTTTAAAATGGACTATTTCATTTGTAAGAGAATCTATAAGTGTACTTCCATTGTGTATTATTAGTATTAAGAATAATTATTTTAGTCCTACAGAACCTATTGTAGCTCCTTATATTTCACGTCATTCAGTAAAGGATCCTAATATGGATTTTTTTGTTTCACTTAAGGAAAGAACTGAAATATTAAAAAATACTCTACATTCTAATGATCCAGAAGAAATTTTACATTTAATAAAAACTATTTCTGCATTTATTTCTAGTTTACTTTCAGGATTTACCCTTCGATCAATTCTTTTTATTGCAAAGAAAATTCATACAATAAAAAAAAATTCAATGTCTTCAGAAATTCCTCTAAATGAAATGATTTCTTTAGAAAGTTTTGAGAATGAAGTTACACTAATATGTCAAGGATTTGAACAATTAGCTGAAGAAGAATTTATAAAATGTCGACGTCAAAATCCACATGTTTTTGCATTAGGAAATTATCTTGTAGATTGGGCTGATACAGATACTATACCACCTACATTATCAGGTCTTGCAAATACTATGATGAAATTATTATTTCTTTTTGCAGGAGGATTACGAAGTATTGCAGCAGATGATAGAAGAACTCATCCTTCATATTATGTTGGTAATACAAAATCTTTTCAATCTGAAATGTTTAATGCTTCTCATCATTCTTCTATTAGTTTCATGTGTAATAGTAGTAATAATAGTAATTATATAAATAATCATTATTTAACAGATGATGTAGCATTAGCTTTAGCACTTCGTGTGGATTCTATTGGATTAGCTACAAATATTATAAAATTATTTGGATTATCCACAGGAGCTTCTCATATTAGAAATTCAGCTATTGATGCTAAAGATTCTTTATTATGTGCAAATGTTTTACGTATTGTATATCAATATATGGGTATTCTTCCTTTTGGACCAAAATGTCCAACAAATATGAAACAATGGATTGAATTATTTCCTTTATATGCTTTAAAAGAAGAAGAAGTACGAAGTATGTTACATTTATATTCACATATTGCAGAAAAAGAATCTCGTGTATTACGTCCTATTGATTGTAATGATATTTTAACTTCACTTATACGTATTATGAAAGGCGTAGATGAGGAACCTTTACGTCGAACAAAATCAAATATTATTTCAGATGTTATTATTCCTGTATTTGAAGATAATACGATAGCATTAAGTTCTAATGAACAATTTAAAAAATATTCTACATTATTGTATAATTCATTTATATCGGTATGTATTTCTACAAGTCAACCAAGTATTGATATTACGAATTGTATGGAATTAGATATTAAAGAACAATTTTTATCTCATCTTTCACCCTCTCAAAATCTAAAAATTCAATCTGTATTATCCGATGAAAGTATGAAACTTTATGCAAATAATACAGGAGCTATTTTACGTTGGAAAACTAGAGATGATGAAAAAGAATTAAATCCTGGTGATATATTACAAATAGAAGTAAATAATATAGAAGATATGATAATTGAAAATACTGGTACTATTCCTCATCATAATCTCAGTAAAAATTCTAATAAAACTAATAATAAAGATGAAATAAATAAAAATGAATTTAATAAATCAAAAAATTATAAAATTTACCATAAATGGGTTATAAATTGGTTATATAAATTTAGTAGAAATAAATATATTATTATTTTTGAAGGAAATGACTGCCTTCCTCCTGAATTTACTTTTACGAGTGTTAAACTTATTTCACGTGCTATACCACCTTTTATATTAAATAATTTTAAAACTTTTGCCTGGACAAATCCTGAATTTATTTATAATTCAGAGGATCACAAGTCACGTGTTATACCATTTGCACTTGGTTGGCTTTTAGGAAGTTCTATTGTAAATGATGTACAATTACAATTCCCTATTGCTCCATTAATGTTTCATATGATAAAAAGAATATTAAAAATTAAAGAACCCATTAAAAATTGGTGCCCACAACCAGGTGATTTAACACTAATTTCTCGTGAATTATATGAAGAATTAGAAGTATTAGATACAGAGAGTATTAAACATTTTATAAATGATGTTTATAAAGATGGAAATCATATACATTCTGATACAAGGCATATTTTTAATTTAGCTATACGTCAGGCATGTACTTCTCTTATTATGAATATGAATAATAATAATAATAATAATAATAATATTACTACTAATAATAGTAAAAATATTGAAAAATCTATTATATTTTGGCAAGAAGTCGCTCATGGAATGCAATGTACACCAGTAGGTCAAGGTCCATTATTTAATAATTGTTGTTCGCGTGTGATTCGAAATATATTATGTGGGGCCTCACTTGGAGAGGAATTTCTTCAAAGTGATTTTGCATGGAATGAATATTTTATTTTTATTTTACATTGTGATGAGACTGTAAATTTACCCTATGCACAGGCAGTACGTGAGGCTATTATATATTATTTTAATAATGAATTTAAAGGAGAAGCTGCACGAGAATTGTTAATATTTTTAACCGGGAATACACGATTACCACCAAAACCTTTAACTGAATATATTGTTTTATCATTTGCTTCATGCAGTAAATCAAATAATAATAATGATAATAATAATAATAATGATATTTTACAAATGCAACCATCTACAATATTTGGAACTTATATTTTACGTATTCCATATCATGTTGAATCTATTTTACGTAATGAAAAAATTTTAGTTAATAATAATGATAATAATAATAATAATAATACTTCAAATTGGTTGTCTTTCACTACACAGCAACAGTCAAAATTAATTTTCGCTTTTATAAATGAATTTGGAAAAGAATTGCACTCCGTTATGAATATTAATAATAATAATAATATTCATAATAATACAAAACAAGAAAATGTAAAAAACAATAACAACAACAACAACTTTAACGATACGGAAATAATAAATATCATAAGCATTGATACTGAAAACTCTCATAAAGTTGAGGAGGAGAATAATAATAATAATAATAATAATAATAATAATAATAATAATATAGCAACAACGCCCAAATTACAAATTCATTCTCTCTCACTTTTTAATGAATTTAGTGATAATCCAAAAAATAATTTATCTGATACTTACAATACAGAAGCCCATGCTACAACAATATTAAGTTCTTTTGAAATTATTTCAAATAAAATTTCTTCGCAACCGCCGCCGGTATTTCAAACTTTTAAATCAGATGAAGATGATGGGGTAACAAGTTCTATTATTCATAATAATAATAATTATTATTATAATAGTAATAGTAATACGAATATTACTAGTAATGATGATAATGAAATAGATTCTGTGAGTGATGAAAATGATGAAAATGCATTTGTGGAAATAATTGCAAAACCACCGAGATTTTTAATATCAACATGTAGTGAAAATTGTAATTTTCGCCTACGTTCTATTAGTTGTTCTCATAATGAATAGTGAAAATGACTTATTATTATTACTTTTTCTTTTTTTTTTTTTTTACTAGCAATATAAATGAAGGGAAATAAAACGAGGGTGGGGTTGAATAATTATATATATATATATAAATATAAATAAATAAATGTATATCAACAAAAAAATATATTCCCTATTTTTAACATACATGAGCTATTACAGTTAAAGAAAGATGGCATGGATTTTTCTTTTTCCTTTTTTTCTTCATACAAAAGTTCTTGTATGCAATATTTTGCAAATATTATTATTATTTTTTTTTTATTATTATTTTACATTATAGTATCTATCTATTTATTTATCTTTTATTTTCTTGACTTTTTTTCTTTTTTACTTTTTATTTTTACACTCTCACATTTAATTTCTTTCTAATTTTACTGGTATTATTATTATTAATGTTTTATTCTAATATTTAGGTGTGAAAAAAATTGGGGGAGATGTTGGAAACACATAATAATAATTATAATAAGAAGATGGAGAGAGAAATGTATATATATATATATTTTAACTTTACAATAAATACAATTGAAAATTTTTTTATATGTGAATATACGGGTGTAAATTATGTAAGTAACATTTTTGTTTTTTGTTTTTTGTTTTCTTTTTTTTTTTTTTCTGGAATTGTTGTGCCGCTGTATTATTTATTCTGTATCTCCATTACTGTTATTATTAATATTATTATTCTTATTATTATTATTATTTTTTTTTTTTGTTATCACTAATAATGATACATTTTATTTTTTCCTCGTTATTATTATTACTCATTTATCTTCTTCTTTTATATTTATTTATATTTGTTTCATTTTCATAAATATATAAAAAAAAAGAATAGTAAAAGTACAAGAAATATTCATTGACTCTGCCACACACGCATGAAGCATCACCATAATAATAATAATAATCATAAACGTACTATATCTTCCCTATTATTATTATTATTATTATTATTATTATTATTATTATTAAATTTAAAATTCACAGCAGCTGGTGAGAAAAAGTATAATTATATTAATAATAATAATAATAATATTAATAATAATTATAATTATTATTATAGAAATGAACACTGGACGGCGTGGGAGGCATTGCCTCAGGGCCGCATTGGAGCTGAGCCTCTCTTATGGCGCTCACTTGTATTTATAATTGGTGGAGAAATTAATGAAGAAATAATAAGAAATGAAGAAATAATAAAAAATAAAGAAATAATTAAAAGAAATAAAATTAAAAAAGAAGAAGAGGAAATGACAGGGATTCTCTGGGCGGATTTGCAATATTTGTATAACTTTACTCCATTGGAGGTTTACATGAGAGAAAAAGAAGATGTGGGTAGGAATAATAATAATAATAGTAATAATATTTCTTTATATAACAAAGCCAGTATACATTCTGTGAGGTGTTCAAGCTGTGCCTTTGCAATTTCTGAAGGAATTATAATTTGTTTTGCAGCCGATTGGAAAAGAGGAGGAAATGAATTATATTTATTACAAATATTCTCTATTAATTCTGTAGATTCTCATAATAATAATAATAATAATAATGATAATAATATTTATGCAGAGGCCATTTCCCTCACACCATCATTAACTAAACGAAAATGGGCAACACTTGCGAAAGCATTAGAAATGAAATTCATTAATTTAAATATTTCTAATTTTACTCAAAGTACATTAGATATTATAAAAGAATTTACAAATATTTCTTTTTTTCTTTTTGGTGGAGTTGATATAAACACTGGGAAACCAATAAATACAATAGAGTATTATAATTTAAAAAGTAATACTTGGATAACAATTGAGGAAAAAATGCCTTCATTAACATGGTGGCCTTCTTTATATAATTCAAATAATAATAATAATAATAATAAAACACAAACAATTACAAAATATTTTTGTGGATGTAGTTCTGTTACCGATAGTTTACAAATGAAAATAATATTTCTCTATGGTTGCTGGGATTGTGAAGCTCCTGAGCTTGATGTTATTCCGTTAATTTTAGAATTTAATATTAGTAGTAATAAGTTTATACAAACAATACCAGAACCAATGAATCATACAAATCCTTTTTATAATTCATTACCTCTTTTACAAACAAGTCGTGGTGGGTCTGCAAGTGTTGTTAATAATTATATTACTTCTGTATTTTTACAGGAATCCAAGAGTAATAATGTTTTAGAAACTATTAATAATAATAATAATAATAATAATAATAATGCTGATATCACACAAATTGAAACATATCTTTCTTTATATGATTTTAATTTAAAACAATTTTCACTTATTAAAACAGATGCAATGCGGCAAGAGAGAACACAAGGAGCTATGTTAGCTATTGGAGGAAATATAATTTGTTTAGGTGGAGTATCATTTCCTAATCATATAAACGCTATACAAGATTCTGATATTTTACAATTATTTCCCACATTAGAAGTGAATTGGATTCATTCAAATGGAATTTATTATGTTAAAAGTCTTCAAAATAATGATGAAAATAATAATGAAAATAATAATAATAATAATAATAATAATTTTTCATATCATGAAGAGAATTTAAAAGTATTTGTTGGAATGAATTGTGGGACAAATGTATCTTGGTTACGATTAGCAGTTGATAGTACTTGTATTCAACCAATTCCACATATTCCTGATATTCCTTGTAAGTCTATTGTAACTTTTCCAACATTTCAATATATATTACTTCGTCCGAATGAAAAGATGGAGGCTTTTTTATGCTTTTCATATGGAAATTGTTTAAATAATAATAATAATAATACAAAATATGAATTAACTCGAATAGAGTGTAAGAATAATAATAATAATAAAGGTATAATTACAAATATAATGGATTGCCTAGCCCAGCCATGTTGCTGGGATGATGTTGAAAAGTTTTGTTATCATTATATAAATCCAACAATGTTAAATTCAGAATATGCAAACACAATTTATACACTAACTCGAACACAACCAATTATATTTATTCCTCTTTCGTCTAATACGAATGGAAAAACTTCTTTAACACATATTATTTTTCTTGCAACAGGTATATCTGGAATTATAGTTTTATGTATTTTTGTTATGATTATTATTTGTTTAAGAAGAAGAAAAATAAGAAGAAGAATGAAAGAGTTATTAATTACACAAGCTCTATTAGATAGTTCACCTAGAGATGATGAGGAAAGAATATCTCCTAATAATAATAATAATAATAATAATAATAAAACTATTCCTCCACCATTATTTAGTGTTAAACGTGAGGAAAAAGAAGAAAAAGATGTTTTAATTGCAACAGGAGGAAAAAATCAAGGAAAAATATCTGTTAATTCAAATATAAATGAAAAATCACATGCTATGCCATTTGAAAATGAGAATATTAATAATAATAATATTGTTATTGGTCGATATCATGTTCTTCAATTACTTGGAACTGGAAATCATAGTCATGTGTATTTAGCTCGCCGCCCACAATCATCTTTATCTACATCTTCTTCTATTTCTAATAATAATAATAATAATTATTATAATTCTCCATCATCCCCACCACTACTATTCTCTCAACTTTTAAGCCCTGTTAATAATAATAATAATAATAATAATAATAATAATATAGAAGAGTTGGTAGCATTAAAAGTAATTGTATGTACAAATACAAAAGATGGGAAAAAAGCCTTACAAGAGTTTGACTTTTTACAACAAATAATGCACCCACATATATTACGCATTCGTGATGATGTTGTGGTTTGGAACCCACGAAGAGTTGTAATATCATCATTACCGAATTCATTAGTAAAAACAAGTAAAGTAAAACAAGAAATAAATAAATCACACTCTTATTCAAATTTAACAAATGCATCACCAGTAAGTCAACATAATAATAATAATAATGATAGTTTATTTCCTAACGTTTCAACTAGTAGTAATAGTAGTAATAATAATAATAATAATTCTAAAGAAAGTGGTAAGATTATTCGCAAATCTTTTTCAGATATAGTTGATAATGTGAGTTCTCAGTTGGTTCATAATAGAATAGAGTCAATACAAGAATCAGTTGAAAAAGTTTTGAAATTTTCAAAAGAATTTAATTCATCAAGTGATGGATTACAATCCTATACAAATTCTAATAATGCTAAAATTAATAATAATAATAATATTGAAGATATTACAGGGCAACATGTTTGTTTTGTAACAGAGTATTGTTCAGCAGGGGATACTGCAAAATATGTCATGTCTCTTTTACAAAATAATAATAATAATAATATAAATAATAATAATATTATTGTTCCAGAGAATATATTATGGTGTTGGACTGAGCAATTAGCCTCCGCGCTTCACTCACTTCATACAAATTCCCCAGCAATTGTGCATGGAGATATTAAACCTGAAAATATATTACTTCGCTCTTTAAGAGATATTGTATTAGCTGACTTTGGGTGTGCTCGCTGGTATTCTGAAGTATTACAAAATGAAAATAATAATAATAACAATAATAATAATAATAATAATAACAATAATAATAATAATAATAATAATAAAACTATAGATGAGTTATATCGCCCAGGCACCACCGCCTTCGCAGCTCCAGAGTTATTATTAAAATATAAAATTCTCCCAACGCCTGCTAGTGATATGTGGGCGATGGGGTGTACGTTATTTGCCTGGTCAAGTGCTATGATTGAGGAACATAATATTGTGTTTTTATTTCACGCTATTGATCAACCAGAGTTTATGCAGGAGTTATTAAATGAAAAACTCTCAGGGTATTCAAAGGAGTGGAGGAAATTAATAAAATGTTTATTGTGTAAGGAGGTAACGCAACGATGGACGGCACGGGATGTACTTGATGCAATTGAAAAAGAAAACAGTAAATAAATATATATATTTATATTTATATATATGTGTCTCTGTCTCTGTGTGTGTCTGTGTTTTTAATAATTATTATTGTTTTTCGTTTTTCTTTTTTTAATATATATATATATATATATATATATATATACGTATATATAATAATATCGAAGTAAATTTATTTTAAATGACTTGGTTTTTTTTTTTTTTTTTTTTAATTGTCTCTTTTGCTATTTTTACTAAATGACGCGCGTGTATGTGAAGTTAGTGAATCCTTTTTTAAAAAATATATATTTTTCTTTAAAATCATCATAAAGCTTATTTTTATTATTATTATTTATTTAGTGAGGGGTTTCTGTTTTTGGTTTCTCACTCTCTTATTATTATTATTATTATTATTATTATTATTATTATTATTATTATTTTTCTCTCCTCCCTTTTTTTAAAAAAATTAAATTCCTCTTAATAATAGTTACAACAACAAAACATATAAAACAAAATATAAATATAAATAAATATAAATATGCTCCCTTATATTATAGCAGGCCTCATTCTCTTCTTTTCTCTCTCCTATTATTTCTTTCTTCGCCCCAGTAACACCCCCACGCATGCGTTAAACCCAAAAGTATTTCAATCCTTTACTTTAATTGATAAAACACAAATAAGTCCTGACTCGTATATATTTAACTTTGCTTTACAATCTCCAACTCAAATATTAGGACTTCCTATTGGGCAACATATTACAATTAAAGCAAATACTGTAAATATAAATGGAAATATTGAAACAGTGCAACATCCATATACTCCTATAACTGGAGATGAAACTGTTGGACGCGTGGAGTTTTTAATTAAAATTTATAAAAAAAATGAAAATATTAAATTCCCACACGGGGGCCGACTTTCACAGCATTTATTAACACTTCCATTGGGGGCGGCTGTGGAAATGCGTGGGCCTGTGGGGAAATTTATATATTTACATAATGGTCGATGTGTATTAAATAATAATAATAATAATACGAATGAAAAACATGTTAATACATTTGTTATGATAGCAGGTGGGACTGGAATTACACCCATGATGCAAATTATTCGTGCAATATTAAAAAATAAAGAAGATTTCACACAAATATATTTAGTATATAGTAATCATAGTGAAAAAGATATTTTATTACGTGAGGAGTTAGATGCTGCGGCACAGGCGAGGCCAACACAAATTCATGTTTGGTATACTATAACAAGAGAAACAGAAATAAAAGAAAAAGAAAATAATTGGAAATATAGTTTTGGGAGAATTAATGAAGAAATATTACGAGAACATATTCCTGTGTTAAATAATAATAATAATAATAATAAAGAAAATAATAATAATAATAAGAATGAAAGTGTGCTAGCATTAATGTGTGGGCCAGCGCAAATGATTCAATCGGCAGTGAAACCAAATTTGGAGAAATTGGGGTACACAACTAATGATATGTTTACTTTTTAAAAAGGGAAAAAAAAAAATAAATAAATATATATATATATCAGAGGAAGTATAATAACAAAAAAAAAAAAAAACTTTAGAGAAAGGGAAATTACAAAGAAATATATATATATAAGAAATAACGTAATTAAATACTTTTTGGGAAAGGATGGGAGTGGAGTCTAACGGTAGGCTATATATATATATATATATATATAAATATAATATTTATTATCATTATTAAAGCAATATGAGTTAAATACGGCAGTCATGCAGTGAAAACATATTTTTTTAATATATATATATATATATATAGGGAGAGAATAATATAAGGAAATTTTCGTTTTTTTTTTTTTTTTGTATTTATAAAAATTAGCAAAACTAAAAAAAAAAAAGAAAGAAAATGAGTGGATAAGAACTAGACAAACAAAAAATAAATGAAATGAAATGAAGAACATAAATTTAAAGTTACAATAAAGGAAGTGATCCAAAGTGTGAAAATTAAATCTGAATGAAAATTAAAAATAATAATAATAAAATTCTTTTTGTCTTAGTATTTCAGTTCTTGTTCATATGTCCCAACTCGAACTTTGTTCTTTTATTATTATTTATAGGTTCAATTGTTTGTGATTATCTTTTTTTTTTTTTTTCTTTTTTTCACATTATTATTTATTTAAATTCTTTCGATGTTTATTGCCCCTTCTCTTATTGATATTGTGATAACTGTTATTAATTATTTCTTAATTCTATTTAATACAAAAAAAAAATTTTTCTTTTTTTTTTTTTTTCCCCATACTCTTTTTCTTAATTTTCTTTTTAATTCTTTACACAAATTTTTAGCTCTCATTATTATTATTATTATTTTTTTTCTTTTTTTTTTTTTTTAGACCACCGATCTTATTGTTTTATTTTTTTTTTGGTATTTATTGATAGTGTTATCTGAATTTCAGTAGAAAGGGAACAATTCATTCTTTTTTTTTTTTTTTTTTTTTTTTTAACTTTTATTTTTCTCTCTCTCTTTATACGAGAAAAGAGGGCTGAGGGAAGGAAATATAAATAAATTAGTATACTATATATTTAATTAATTTTATATATATATATATATATATAATAATAATAATAGTAATACTAAATAAATAAATAAACCAAATATATATTTTATTACATTTATATTTATATTTAAATGTTCTTTGTAGGTGGCTGGGCGGAGGCGGTGGTGAATCCCTGCGATGGTACACTCTCCTACAACTCTGATGAAACTTCCTCATCAACTGAGGCAGAATATAAAGAAATACATAATAATAATAATAATAATAATAATAATAATAATAATAGAGAGGAAAAACAAAATAAATTAAAAAAAAGAGATAACCCACTCCAGCAACAATCCTCAAATGAAAAAGATGAATTAAATGAAAGAGAATTAGAAGAAAATGAAAGGAGTTGGGATTGGATGTCAGGGGCTGATGAAACTGCAATCTCTGAAACTCCCCCCAATGATATTCTCTCTCATAATAATACTATTAATAATAATAATAATAATAATAATAATAATTCTAATTTAAATAATAATAATAATAATAATTTAAATAATAATAATAATTTAAATAATAATACAATATTTTCACTACGGCAACATGTAGTGCAGTCTGCTTGGAGTGAAAGTACATCTGGAACTCGCTCAGAGGCAAGCGTCTCTAATTATAATAATAATAATAATAATAAAGAAGAAGAAAAGGAAGAGGAAGTTACAATGCTACAATTGCATCGTGCTGATAGTCAAGTATATAGCAAAGGAGTTAATAATAATAATAATAATAATAATAATAATATTAATAGACTACAACGTAAAAGACAAGAGAGAGCGGAGCACTTACGTAAACATGAAGAAGAAGTCTGGCGTCATGCATATGAGGAAAATAACCCACAATGTCGTAGTACTGTTACTGTGAGAATGTTTAATAATAATAATAATAATAATAATAATAATTCTAATAATTCTAATAATAATTCTAACAGTGATATTAATAATAGTGATAATGATAATAGTAATGGAACCCCACCTCGACAGGTGCATCGTTTTAGTATCGAAAAAACACGACGAATTTCACGACGTTCACATGATTTTGTGAATAATAATATTAATATTAATAATAATAATAAAGAAGAAAAGGAAATGGAGGGAAATTCACTTTGGCAATCATCCGTGCAAAGAAAATCGCAATTAAATAAGTAAGATAAATAATTTATTCATGTATATATATTTATATTTATATTGATATTCGTAATTTATTCTCTCTATGTGTTTCTCTGTAGTAGTAAGGTTTATGGTTGTCATTTATTTTAAACATAGATATATATATATATATATATATATATTGTATTTCTTACTTTACTTGTAACGTTATTTCTTCTTTTTATTTTTTATTTTTTTGTAATTTTTATTCATATTTATTTGATTGATGCTGCTGCTACTGTTTGTTTTGTTTTATTTTTCTTTTATTGGGCCTGTGTGTTTTTCTTTTTTTATTATTATTATCAGAACACCTGCGATGTAAAATAGTATTTTTCATGAATTTCTGCAATGTGAAATATTCTACTGTTTTCTTTTTTTTTTCTTTTGTTTAATTTGCTTTTTTTTTTTTTGTGATATATTATTATTATCGTTATTAAAATTTTTTATTCTTATTAAGAAGTACTTAAACTTCAGTTATTTAAACTTTTTGTATTATCTTTCTTTTATTTCTTCTTTTTTTTTTCGTTTTAGTCATTTTTTCTCTCTCTTAGCTTAGTTTTTTTTTTTTTTTTTTCTTAGTCTGTCTTTAATAAATAAATATATATATATATATATAGAGAGAGAGAGAGGGAGACAAAAATACAGAAAAGAAGAATTAAAAAAAAAAAAAAGAGAAGAGAAGAAAATATAAATATAAATATAAATATAAAACAATAATAAAATCAAAAGAGAAAAATAAATAAAAAAGAATGAGAGAGATGCATGATTTGAATGTAGCTACTTCATCTCAATTATTAAGAAGTCAGAATAGCGATAGTCTCATGGATCCTAGTAATAATAATATTAATAATAATAATAATAATAATAATAATAATAATAGTTATATGCCTCTAATGGAATATGAAGATAATGAAAAAGTACCAGTGTTAGTAAAACTTCCTCATACTCCACCAGCTATATATTTAGAAACTCAAGAAGAAGAAAAGGAAAAAGAAGATGAAATAATAATAAAACAATTACAATTAAAACAAAAAGAAGAAAATGAAAAAGAAATAGAAAAAGGAAACTTTATTTCTTCTAATGATATTGTGAGACAATCGAATGATTCTCAAACTTCATCCTTCTTATTTTCTCCATATTCAATGCAACCAATACAAGAGAAGAAGGAATATCAACAAGAATTAAAAGAAGAATATCATAATAATAAAAATAAAAATAGTAATCATCATCAAGGTCACACTAATCAAAAACACAAAATAAATAAATCTTCTATTTCTTCATCATCTTCTTCTAATACAAATACAAATACAAATACAAATACAAATATAAATACAAATAATCCTCTTGTGGCCCATGTTGAAGCTTTAACTGGCTCCGTCATGCATGGAATTATAAATGCTCGGATGCATTATCAGTTAACTCCAACTCCACAATTAACATTAAGTCCAGTACAAAATAGAATAGTTTCTAATAATAATAGTAATAATAATAGTAATAATAATAGTGGACTTTTTTCAATGTCTCCTTTTAATTCTTCATTGCGTACACCACTGGCTTCACGTCAATTACAAACTCAAAAAAGTTTACTAATATTTGATAAACTCCCATCACCTCCTGCTGCGGTTGTTAATAATTATTTTAATAATAATAATAATAATAATAATATGAATTCCCCAGCAACAATTACACATGAATCTTCTCATACTCGTAGAGATGTGAATAGTCTCCTAATACCTCCAGCATTATCTCCATCTGTTATCAAATATCAACAATTAAAAGAAAAAAGAGAAGAATTAAACGAAAAAGAATTAAAAGAAGAAAAGTTAACAAAATTAGAAGAGCCACCGTGTCGATTATTTCATAATGAAAGAATGACTGGAGTATCAACTGCACCAGAGAACGTATTAAATACACAGGAGTTATTATTATTATCATTATCATTAAAACAAACACCTACTTCATCTCCTTTAGTTAAAAATATATCTGAAGAAATAAAAGAAAAATGTATAGGAAAAGCTATGAATTTACATTCCCCTTCATTATTAGTTTCCACAACAACACCCACAAATAAAAGTAAAAGTAGCTCCAGTAGTACACATATAAGTGGAGGAAATAGTAATGCTAGTGGTGGATTTAATAATAATAATAATAATAATAATATTAATAATTCTAATATTAGTAGTAATAGTAATAGTAGTAGTATTCATCCTTTAGCTATTTTTAGTGGAGGACATAATCGTAATGGTACAATAATAGCAACAAAAGAAAGAACAACAAAACGTCTTTCACTTCCAACTATATCTATTTCTAATAAAACACCAACTTCAAAGCATTTACGTAAAAATGAAAAGAAAAAAGATTTAATGATGAGACCTCGTGAAATATTAACATATGATAATGCTAATAATAATAATAATAATAGAGGAGTTGGGGTGCACTCTAGATTAAGTGAAGGTAGTATACAAACGCATGCTTTATTTCCTTCACGTATGGAAGCGGCAGGTAATCAAGTTATGAATAATAATAATAATAATAATAATAATAATATTACTAATATTACTGATAATAATAATCAACATCAACTACAACAAAATAAAAAGAATCGTAGTGTACAGGAGTTGCTTGTGCGTGAAATTGTACGTCAGTTACAGCCACAATAATGAATTCTATAAAAATATTTGTATTTGTATATTTATATTTTTCTCTTAATCTATATCAGGGAATATGAGAAAGAGGTGAAACGCAAAGAAGAATTGGGTAAATTTATGTTTAACAAGAAAAGAAAGTAGATAATGAAATAATAAAATAATGTGAAAAGATGTTTTGAATTGTTTTTTGTTTTGTTTTTTTTTTTTTATAAAGAGAAAATAGAGAAAGAAAAGCAGAAATAGGTAAATAAAAAAAAGATTTTTTTTTTTTTTTTTTCACCTTTTAATTTCTGGGTTTTTTTTTTTTTTTTTTTTACTTTCTACTTTTATTTTCCTTTCTTTTCTGTATTATTATTATTATAGTGTGGTTTGCTTTTTGTTGGAATTTGATAGTTTTTATTATTGTTTTTAGTGAATTGTGATCGAAATTTGTTTATTTGCATTTTTTTTTTTTTTTTTTTTTTTGATTGTAGCGTTGCTGTAAAGTTTGATGTATGCATATATATATATATATTCATGTTGGAGTTTTTTTTTTTTTCATATTTATATTTATTTTCTTTTTGTTTATGAAATATATTTCATTGCCTTTGTTTTTTATTTTTTATTTTTCTCTTTCTCTCCTTTGAGGTACTCTTTAAATAATTAAATGAATGATTTTAAAAGAGTGAATAATATTGAAATTGTTAAAAAAAAAAAAAAAAAGAAACATTCACATTCAATAAAATATTTCAAAAGAAAAAAAAAAAAAATAAAGATATTTGTATATATTTATTATGAATGAAATTACAGTATTTATAATATTATAGGGCCCATATTTTTATTTAGTTATATGCTTATTTTGTTCTTTAAAATGAATTTCTCTCTCTCTCTCTTTCATATGAGTAAATAAACAAATATTCCGCTTGGAAATGTTACTTATTATATTTATTTATTTTTATTAGTGGCTTTGCTGTTTTGGTGTTTCTCAATAAAATAATACAATTTTTTTTTTTTCGTTTTTTTTTATTATTAACTATTTATTATTATTATTATTATTATTATTTTCTTTTGTTTTGTATCCCTCTTATTTATTATTAATATGATTATTTTTTTTTTCTACTATTTTCTTTTATATTATTTTGTAGTTATTATTACTTTTTATTCAGTGTGGGTTCAATATTATCCTAACCTGCTTTATAAATATATTTAGATACATATATATATATATATATATATATATATATAGAGAGAGAGAGAGAGGGCGGAGGGAGAGAAAGAAATAAAATAAAAAACAAAATAAATAAATATATAAAATTATTTGTTGAAAAAAACAAAAAAACAAATAAACAAATAAACAAACACAAAATGATACCTGCTCTTTCTGGTAATGTAACAAAAGCAATACTTTTCATACGCCCCCAATACTCCAATCAACGTGAGTTACTCGCATTAACAAAATATAAATTACACGAGGCAGGATTTATTATAATTCATGAGGAATACAGAAGATTAAATGAAGAAATGGCCAACACCATAACAACACAACTCGATAGTGAGGCATTTCTTAGTGGAAGTACTCCTGCTATAGCTGGAATTGAGGCAGAAAATATAAATAATAATAATAATAATAATAATCGTATGTTTACCTGTGCTCACGCCACCTCAGTCTTTCCTATTAATAACAATGACAATGATAATAACAATAATAATAATAATAATAATAATACACTGGTGGGCCGAGTTTACCTATATGTATTGGCCCACAGAGATTGTCATGTGGAGTTGCTTCGCTTTATCAATGCGTTATTGTGTGATGAGGACTACACCTCCTTGTTACTTCAGCTACAACAGGAGGAACTTAACACTACCAATAACACTAATAACAATAATAGTAATAATACTATTATTAATAACACTAACACTAATAATAATAATAATGATATTAATAAGTCTTTAGTGGGGCAGTCAGTCACGGGGGCGGCTGTGGTGTGTTGCCCCCTCTACACCCACGCCACCTCCCTCGCCGCGGCCCGGGCAGTGCACCGCCTCCTCCCCCGCCTCCTCCCCCACCCCTATAACACTCATAATAACAACACTCATAATAACACTAACACTAACACTGATATGAATAATACCTCGCGGGAGTATGTCCAGGGCACGCTGCGGGGGGCGTTACTCCCGGCGCTGGTGCAACTCGCCGCCGTGAGGCCCACAACTCCGCTGCGGTGGCTGGCGGCGCGGCTGCTGCGGACAAACAAGCGAGCGCCGCCACTGGTGCCAGGGGGGGAGGCGGGGGAGGCGGAGGAGGAGGAGGTTACGACTGGGCTATAATAATAATAATAATAATAATAGTAATAGTAATAATAATAGAGTTATTAATAATAATAGAGTTATTAATAGTAGTAATAGGGTGTTTATATATCTGGAGTAGAGCGGGAGGAGGTGGAGGTGGAGGTGGAGGTGGAGGATATGTCTGTGTGTGTGTTGGTGTGTGTTGGTGTTGGTGTTGCAATCTCAGTATTTATTATTATTACTACGATTATTATTTTTATTATTTTTTTTTTGATGTAATATGTACAGAACAATTAGAGTGACAAAACAAACAAACAAACAAACAAACAAACAAAAGAGAAGAGAGAAAAATAGTTTGAAAAATCTTTAAGAGAATAGAGAAAAAAAAAAGAAAAGGTCACGAAATATTTCTTTTTAAATAATTTATATATATATATACATATATATGGTATTGTATTATATTATTAAAAAAAAAAAAAATAATAATAATAATTAATATGTTTTGTTTAAGCAAAATATATGTGTATATATGCTTTTTTTATTTCCCCATTCTTCTCCCTTTTGACTTTCTTTTATCATATAGCTTAACCCATATTCACAAGAAAAAAAAAAAAAGAAATTATTAATATTTTTACAAACATTATTAATTATTAAATAGTGAATTCTCTCTTTTTTTTTTCTTTTTTCTAATATGACATCTGAGTCAATTCCTACTATTATAACGAATTACAATCCTATAACAAAAGTAAAAGTAGAAATATTACAATTAAATATTTCTCCAATACAAAATAATTTTTTCACTGAAAGTAAAACAGATATCGTCACAGCACCACCTTATTTTAGTATATCGAGTACTATACGTTATAATAATAATAATAATAATAATAATAATAATAATAATATTACATTACAAATTCCACATGGTCGTGTAGTACGTTCATTAAAAAGTTTTTATTGGTTACGATGGAAAATTATTTCTTATTTATATCCTACAATTCCTTGCAAATTTCTATTAAACTTACAACTTCCGTCCAGTAAAAATCAAGCAATTTCATTAGAAGGTATTCTTCAGTTAACTTCATTATTGTGGTTTTATAGTGAAATGAATTTATCAATAGGTAATAAAGATAATTTTAGTAATAATGAAAATAATAATAATAATGAAAATGATTTTGTAGGTAACACATTACTACGTTTCCTCTCACTTAATTCTATAGACTTTGATGCTTGGATCATAGACACTAGTAAACAAAATAATAATAATAATAATATATTTTACTTTAAATTTGATAAATATCCTAATGAATTTCTTATGATTCCAGTAGACCAAAAAAGCGGAGATAATGCTATGACTCAAATTAATAGTAATAATTATCAAAATAATAATAATAATAGTAAAGCTAAGGAATTAATTCAAAATGTATTATTACCTTCTCAAAATATTTATTCATGGTGGAGTCAAACAAAATCTCAAATTACTTCTAAACTTACTTTTACTTATTTTCAAAATAATTTCCCTTTAAAAGAAATTAAACTAACAAAAATATCATCAACTTTAATTCATAATGAACTCATGCCTCGTCTCTTTATAAGTATTGAAAAATCAACACATTGTGCTAAAACAATGTGGAGTTTTTATGATAAAAGTTATTTATATTATAAACCAAGAGAAATTGTATGGAATTTTGCAAAAATGAAACTTTTAAATCTTTATCAAACATTTTCACAAGAAGCTTCAGTATTAAGTGAATGTGCAAGTTATTTAGAATATATTGTAAATAATAATAATAATTCAATGCTTCTTCATAGTAAAAAATCACGAGAGAGTACATTATTGTTATCTAAATTATTTACTCAACGTTCATTTGATATATTAACTGATATTTGTAAAGAATCTTTAATTCAATGTTTAGCTTTTATACACTCCTTACAATTATCCTTTTATATTTATTGTTTACAAATTCATGAAAAAATTATGATAAAAAATCCACCAAGAGCCTCAATACAAACTAATAATAATAATAATAATAATTCTCTTACATTACGTGCATTACAAGAAGGATTATTACAAATTTCTCAATATAGCACTGGCATTAATGGAACTCTTACAATACTAGATAATATTGATATTTCTGTAAGTATTATTCATGATATAATTGATTTAGAATTTGATAACTTTAAAGAAATAGAAAATGAAATTTTTACAAATATAAAATATCGATTTATAATAGAATTAAAATTATGGATTCATTCAATTTGTGAGGCATTAGAGGCAAATATAAGTTTTTATCAATCATTATGTGCGGAAATGCAAAAAGATATTTTAAATTGTGATGATATTTTATTATTTTTAGATAAAAAAGAAAAAGAAAATAGTGAAATATTTGAAAATATTAAAATTTTAAGTGATGAGGCAACTCAAAAAGTGCAATTATTATTATAAGAAGAAAATAATAATGAAATAATATCGAAAGAGATGCAAGAGAGAAAAGTTAATTAATTAGTTAGTTAATTTCAGTGAAAATTCCTTTTTTTTTTCTCAAAGTAAAGTATGTATTATTCTTTTTATTATTATTTTTTTTATTTTTTTATTTTTTTTAAATTTAAACTCCTATTTACTAAGGAGTAAAAGAAAAAAGAAAAAAGCAATTTTATCGTGTGAAGTATTTAATTATTTATTGGATTTTATTTTATTTTCCTTGTTTTTTTATGATAATATTCCTTTTGTTGTGTTTTTTTTTTTTTAATTTGATTTCACTTCATTGAATTAAATGACAAAAATAATTACTTTTAAAACTTGTATTTATTGATTATTTACATGATAAAATAATTTATTACCTTTTTCTTTTTTTCTTCTTTGTGCTTGATAGTTACTTAAAAAAAAAAAAAAAAACCAATACGAATATATATAATAAATAGGATGAAATGCAAAACAAGGCTAATTATCGTTAGAAATGTCACAATATAATCTCATTTTACATAATTATAATTATTATTTTATATTATTTTTAATTCTAGTCATATTTCCTCATAATTCTATAATAATTCAATGTAAAGCTAATATTTCTCCTTGCAGAAATAATAATAATAATAATAATTCTTATATAATATTTCTTGATATTTACCTTCATCCTGAGGCAAGTCTAGCAGCTGCAAATAACTTTGAAAAATATTGGCAATTTAATAAATTAAATAATAATAATAATACCAATAGAATTAATAATAGTAATAGTAATAATAATAACTTTACTAAAATATATGTAGAACCATCTCATAGAGAAACATGGCAAGATTTTTTAATATTACATATAAAACATTTGAATCATAATAATAATAATAATAATAATAATAATAATAATACAGAATGTTTAACAAGAAGAAGAAAAGAAAAGGAATTAATAATGATATATTATAAAAATATGAGTTATATAATATTACCTCATATTGGGCGTATTTCTATTATCCGTATTAGTCAAGACAATAATATTCGTAAACCTCAATCTTTTACATTTAATAAAAATAATAATAAAAAGAAAAAGAAAAATTTCTCATCACGACAAATATATCCGCGAAGATATTTTAATTTAAAACAAGCATTTAAATGGACTGGACTTAATGTTCGTATTGCAATTTTAGATACTGGACTTGACCCACTTTTACTTTCTTCATTTAAATCAAATATAAATATAAATAATAATGAAAATATAAATATAAATGAAAAAGAAAAAAAAGAGCCTATTCGAATTTGTACTAGTTTTGTACCAGGTGAATTATGTGAAAATGATAAAGACCAACATGGAACATTTAGTTTCTCTGTGATGGCTGGAAATATTTCTTTTCATAATAATAATAATAATAATAATAATAATACAAATAATAATAATAATAATAATAATGAATTACTTCCAGCTCGAGAACATTACTATGGAATTGCCCCTAATGCCGATGTATTTATGTTTCGTGTATTTAATCATAATTTAATTTCCCAAACCTCTTGGTGCCTCGCAGCTCTTAATACAGCTTTACAAAATAATATTGATATTATAAGTATTTCATTTGGTGGAATAAACTATTTTGATAATATATTTATTAATAAAATAAAAGAAATTAATAATTTTGGAATTATTATAATAGCAGCTGCAGGCAATGATGGGCCACAGTTTGGTTCCATGCATAATCCTGCAGATCAAAGTGAAGTATTAGCGGTGGGTTCTATTGGAACTCGATATCATCGAATTAATAATAATAATAATAATAATAATAATAGTGATAATAATTATAGTGATAATAATAATTTTAATAGTTCTAATATTAATAATAATATTAATAATAATAATAATAATAATATAAATGAAAGGCGTTGGGTTTCAAGTTTCTCTGGGCGTGGGCCTAATATGTGGGGAATGCCTTTCACTGTTGGTCCTATTCGTCCTGATATTGTAAGTATTGGAGAATATATAATAGGAGTAGGTAGAAATATAAATAATAATATAAATATAAAAGATAATAATATTAATAATAATAATAATATTAACAATAATAATAATAATAATAATAATAAAGAAGAATTAACATTACGAGTTTCACATGGTACAAGTGTGTCTACGCCTATTGTGGCTGGAATTACAGCACTTTGTATTGAAGCCTTTAGATATTATAATAATATTATTAATATAAATAATAATAATAATAATAATAATAGAATAAATATCGCAATGATAAAACGTATATTAATGGAAACCGCTATCGAAATAAAACCAAGTACATCTGTTATTCGTACAATAACAGAAGCTATTCATATAGAAGAAAATAAAATAATTTCTAATAATAATAATAATAATAAATATAAATATAAATGGTGGCGTCGTGAAAAAGATAAATTAGGAAATCAAGAGGGAATTGATATGACAAAAGTACTTTTTTATTACAGAAATATTTTGCAATTTAGTCGATTTAGTCAAGGCGCAGGAGAGGTTTGCCCAATGTGTGCGTTATTATATATTGAAAATAATATGAAACATAAATTATTATTATTATTATTAGAAAAAGAAAATAAAGAAGAAAAAGAAGAAGAAGAAGGAAAAAAAGAAAAATATCAGGAGAATTTTTTTGAAATATTTTCATTTCCAAAAGAAATAGATACTACAAGTAGTAATGATATTTATAATATTAATAATAATAATAATAATAATAATAAAGAAAAAAATATGTTATTATTAAAACCTTGTTTATTAAATTGGCCTTACTGTCAACAGCCATTATTTCCCTCATCCGCCCCAATGTTATTTAATATTACAATATATTTACCAAAATGCTCAATAGCAAAACGTAATAATAATAATAATAATATTAATAATAATAATGATAATAATAATAATTCTTTTTCTGATATAATAATAACAGGAGGAAAAGGTATTTGTAATGTTAATCAAAATTCAAATTGTTTATCTAATATTAATAATAATATTAATAGTAGTTTAGCAAAGAAATTATTATTTTTAAAATTAGATGCATCATCTTTTATAGAAGGATATACTGGATGGGTTTCATTATTAGCATATTCACCTTCAAATGCATCAAGTGTTTATTCTAATAATAATAATAATAATAATAATAATATAATTAATAATATTAATATTAATAAAAATGCTTTTGAAATTGATAGTGATCATCCGTATACAAATATGGCTCCACTTGTATTGTATTTACAAAATATATTAGGATTTTTTGTTGAAATTCCATTATTAAATTTTCTTCCTATTATTAATAATAATAATAATAATAATAATAATAATAATAATAATAATACAAATATGATATCAATTCAACGTCAAAAAGCTTTAGAACAATATTATAAAAAAATTGGAATATTAATATTATTTGATCCAGAATTACCTATAATACAAGAAGAACGTAATATTATTATGAATGCTGTGAAATATCATAAATTACATTTAATAATTATAAGTGAATGGTATAATGAAAATATAGCACAAGGACTTTCTTTTTATGATAATAATAATAATCAATTTTGGTCTCCTGAATTATCACTAATAAATAATAATAATAATAATAATAATATTAATAATAATACATTTGATAATATAAGTAAAAATATAATAATAATACAAAATAAACTATTAAGAAATAGTAGAGAATTAAAAGGCGCATGTCATGTTCCATCGATTAATGCTTTATTAAGTGAAATGACTCAAGGAATATTACAACAAAATATGAATAATAATAATAATATCAATAATAATAATGTTATAGATGGTGAATTAGTTCTTGCTATTCCAAGTTATTCTTTTACAGATTATTTAAAAACTCATTTAACACTAAGAGAAAATTTAAATTATCGTTATTTTGGTCAAATTAATTCTGCAGGTATATTAGAATTAAATAATAATAATAATAATAATAATAATAATAAACTAAATATTTCTGGATATGATGCAAGTTCAATAATGATTTGTGGGATAGCAAAAGAATGGGAAAAGAAATTGAAATATCTTGATAAAATAAAAGATAATATTAATAATAATATTAATAATATAATATATAAACAAGCAAAAGATATTTCACGACTTGTAGAGTCAGATGCATTTATTCCTCTATTTGGATTTATTGGAGTTAATAATAATAATAATAATAATAATAGTAGTAAAGAAAAAGAAGAAAATATTTTAAAATCAAATAATAATAAATTAGGACGAGCTGTAATTTTTACAGATTCTAATAGTTTTAGTGAATCCTCACAATTACATTCATCGCTGCAAAAATTAAATAAATTAGTGATGGAAGTATCAATACTTCTAATGAATAATAATAATAATAATAATAATAATAATATAGAAGTTATTATAGAAAGTTTACATGATAATTTGTTAAATTTAATATTAGATGAAAGTAAATATCCTTCATTTTCTTTTAGTTTAATAAATGACTTTATACAATTTCTTTATTCAGGTAAGACTCCTGAGTTTACAAGAGGATCTATGTGTAAAAAAGGTGAAAATAATTATAATAATAATAATAATAATAATAATAATAATATTAATAATGAGAGAAGTAATGAAATTTTAAAATCATCCAATAAAATAAAAGAAAATATTAATAGTGATAATAATAATAATCATAATAATAATGAAATTATTTCAAGAGAAGTTCTTATGAATCTTTTAAATTCAGCACCTCAACGTATTGCTATTGCGGAGAAGCTTTATATTTTACTTGAGGATTGGAAAAAGTCTCTTGCAAATGAAGAAGAATATGAAAATAATTCAATTTTTATAATAAATGAATATACTTTTAAACAAAATGTAAATAATAATAATAATAATAATAATAATAATAATATAAATACAAAATTAGAAGCTTTTCATATGGAGTTTCTTTCTTTTATACTTTTATTTATATTATTAATAACAATATTTCTAATGTTATACTGTTGTAGAGGACGAATATCCTATATTTTAAAATTACGTAGTGGTATTAAGTCAAAAAAAAAAAAAGAATAAATTTATTTAAAAAAAAAAAAATGGGTTTGAGGGTATTTTTAATATAACTATAATATTTTAATAAATAAATATTTATATATATATATATTTTTTTTTCAGTGGATTTTTTCCTAGGTGTTGTTAATATCTTTTATATATAATAAACTAATATAATTTCATAATAATGTTAAAAACTGAAGAGTGTTATTTTTATTTGTTGGTCTTTATTTATTTATTTATATATATATATATATATTCCTCCTTTTTTTTCTTTCTTGCTTCACTCTAAGTAAAGTCTTCATTAACTTCATTTAAAATAAAAATATTTCATTAATAGTTATAGGAATATAACAAAAAACATAAAAATAATAAAAATAAATAATTAATTAATAATGCGTCACAGTGATGCAAGGCGAGCCTCACGTGGGTCTGTTAAAATAGCAGCACCAATTCCCTATACTTCCACCTCACCTTTTTTAATAAATAGACCGAGTACTCATAATAATAATAATAATAATAATAATAATAATAAATCTAATAATAATTCTTCATCCTCAGGTCTTCTCTCTCGTGTTGCCTCCGCCGTCGTCAACAAACTTTTAAACACTTCATCTTCACTTTTATCATCTTCTACAAATTCATATAACTCATTCTTTAAAAAAGAAAACGAAAAACAACAAAAATATAAATCGTTACAATATGGAGATATTATTAGAGATATTCCCTTTCATATTCACAGTCGCACAGTTGCCTTCTTCTCTACACATCCCTCATTATCTTTAATAAAACATGGGCAATGTTTACATTTTATACAAACAAATGAAACATTTATAATTATTGGAGCTCGTGGTGGGTGTTTGTGGGGGATTTCAAGTGAGGGACCTATTACAGCTACACCACTGCGAGGATTTCATTATAATAATAATAATAATAATAATAATAAAACATATAATAATAATAATAATAATAATAATATTAATATTAATGAAGAAAAGGAAGAATTAGCATGGGAAATAATAGAGCCAGCAGTGCCAGAATTAATTACAAGATTACGTGAGGGATTAGAGGCGGCAGTGCGGGATGCGGAATTAGATTATGATGCGGAGCAAAAAGAATTTTTACAAAAAGCACCAGACTTATTTGTAGAAGTTGTAGATGATGAAGATGAATTAGAATTAGAAAATAATAATAATAATATTAATATTAATGATAATATTGAAATGTCAGAGTTTGATTTAGAGTATAGAACTCCAATAGAACGGGTCTCAAGTACACTCACAGATTCAACAAGAAAAAAAAGATGGCGAACTTCTCAAAATATAAGTAATGATGATACTTTTGATGAAAATAAAAATAATAATAATATTAATACTATTGAAAAGAAAAAGAAGAGAAAACAAATAATACTTGCCCCACAAGTTGTACAATTAACAGGAGATCTTGGCTGGGCTGGGGAGGGCGTTGTTATTATTAATGGTGGTGGGGTGAAATCTTTTTCAGCCTCTCTCTCAGCTTCAGTTGTACTATGAGTGAGAGAAATTAAATTAAACTAATTTTATTTATTTTATTTATTTAAAAGCAAAGAAGAAAAAGAGAAAAAAAAAAAAAAACTTGTAGATTGATGGGGGTAATTATTGGGGAGAGAGGAGGGATATATGAATTAACTTATTTTTATATTGATTTAATGTTGCTATTATTATTATTATTATTATTGATATGACATTGACATCTGAAAGATGAGGCGAAATTAATTTCTTAAAAAATAAAAAAAAATAAATAATAATAATAATAAATAAATTGAAGTTGGGAAATAAACTATATATATATATTTTTTTTTGTTGTTTCTCTCTATATTGTATGTTTTTTTACTTTTTTTTTTTTTTTTTTCGCAAGCTAGATATTTGTTGCTCTTTTTTTTTCTTTGATATTATTAATATTCTTCTTTTATATTATTCAAAGATTTTTATTATTCTTTCTTTTTAGAATTAACAATTCTCTATGCGCTTTTTCACACAGATAATGATAATAACTATGTGCAGTGGGTTTTTTTTTTTTTTTTTTTTCATAATTTATTATTATTATTATTCTCCTTCTTTTCTTCATTTCTTTCTCTCTTTCTTTAGGTTTATTCCCTATAATTCTAATTATTGAACATAAAGGAATTTCCATTAAAAGTCAAAAAAAAAAAAAAAAAGGATACGATAATAAATAATAAAGAAACAAAATAAAATAATGAAGAATATCCACTCGTTATACTCCATGATATTCTTTCTCCTACTCCTCACCCTCACTATAGATGATATTATTATTATTAATATCCATAATAATAATATTTATAATAATAATGTTAATAGTAATAATGTTAATAATAATAATAATAATGATATTTTTATGTTAAAATGTAATGCGGAGCCTTTCTTTTATGTAATGGAGAGTGCAGGACGCATGCAACAAATATTAGACGGAGCCCAAAGTGCTTTACCTACTGCAAGTATATTAGATGAAGAATCCACTTATTCTTCTGATTTTTATAATGCACTTCAATTATTACGAATACCTCGGCGAAAAGTTTATTCAAAAGAGTTTAAAGAATCACAGGTATTATTGCAACCACAACCAGTAGATTTATTATTAGAAGAAAATAATAATAATAATAATAATAAGGAAAATGAACAAAAACAAAAAGAACTTAAAGAAAAACAAATAAAAGAAGAAGATGATAATATTAATGATATTCTCTCCTCACATCCTTACTCTTGGCTAGGAAGAAATGAAACAGATGAAGTTGTTTCAAATCCTACAGGTGAGGAGGCAGATAGTGGGAGTTTTTTACCTTCTGGGCTTTCATTATTTAAATTATTTTCATTTTCGAGTGAAAAGAAATTAGAAGATATTCGCAGTACCTCAAGACGATTTAATTTACCTCGAAAAAAGGCAAAAACCCCACCAACGCATGGGTGGAAACGTTTTTTTATAGCATTAAATCTTTATAAAAATGAAGATATGATTCCTTTTCTTACTGGAGCATTAGTAGCCTTTATTGAAGATGAACTTGCACCTTTTTTTAATATAAGTTCGTCTGTTGTAGTTTCTATTTTTACAAATGATTCCAGAGATCGTACAGGAATATTAGTAGAAAAATTATTAATTCCCGCTTTACAACGAGCTGGAGTTAAAAATATATTTGCAACTGTTAGTGGAACGTGTTTAACTTATATAAAATCACCTAAATGGATGTCACGAATTGAATGGATGGCTTGTGTACGAAATAAAGCATTAGAACCTCTTTATGTGTGGGGCATGCGATTATTTTCTCCATCATTTTATACTTCTTCAAGAAATTGTGAAAATGAAAACGGGGATAATTATAATAAATGTTTAAGTATGAATCTTTACCTTAGTTCAACTTCTTTTGGACGTTATATACTTAGTCAATATATATTAAATGAATATAATAATAATAATAATAATAATAATAATACTAGTAATATGAATGATTTTTATAATTATGCTAAAGAACAAGAAGAAACATGGGAAAAAGATATTCATGATGATCCGGATGGGGATAATATGCTTGTATTATTCTTTAATGATATATTTTTTCAACCCCATGATATTACAACTTTAATGGAATCTGTTGTAGAACCTATTATAGCCTCCCGTACCCAACCTGATGGTACTATTAAAGAAACTGAACCTATTTATACTAATAATGATAATAATGATGATAATAATAATAATAATAAAGGAACTACATTTGATATGGCGTGTGGGATGGATTTTTATTATTCTTTTTATGATACTTGGGTTTCACGAGATCGACGCGGGGCCCCATTTGCTCCACATATGCCTTACACAGATGATATTGAAACACGAAATGCATTTCAACGAATTATTTCTAATGCATTTAATTCTGAAGGAAAAAGACAAGCCGTGCCTGTGAAATGTTGTTGGAATGGTGTGGCGGCAATACGTGGGCGACTTTTTATTGCTCCATTAGGAAAAAAATATAAAGAAAATAATAATAATAAAGAAAAAGAAAAAGAAGAGGAAATAGATGTAGAAATATCAGATAAAATTCGTAAAGTACAACGTGAAATTCGATTATGGGGTTCACGTTCAGTGTATAGAATTTCACCCGATGCCCATAAACAAGCGTTTAATTTATATTTTTTAACATTATTAAAACGTTTATCTATTCGTAGAAGAAGTTGGGCGGATCGTGTGCGTCGAGTTTCACTTGCGGCAGGATTTAAACCTCCAACTTTAAATATTCCAATTTCTGTTTCAGAACTTCGCCCTGTAATAAATACAAATGATGGTCCAATTATAAGTAATGATGCATTAAATGATTTAGAAGAAGTTAATAGTAATCATTATATTTATTACCGTTCAGTAAACCCTGGAATTCGATTTCGTCACTCGGTAATGCCTTCATTTGGTGCTATAATAAAACAAAATTATAATGTACGCGATGATGTGTGTGTGGCCTCTGAATGTTTATTAATTTGTCAAGATATTATGCAAGCGGCATTACTTGAAAAGAGAGCTCCTGTTATTTTAATGAATCCAAATATAAGAGTTGCCTATGAACCAGAACACTTTGATCGAATTACAGGTTGGATTTATAATTCTCCATTTATATTTAAACTTTCATGTTGGATTCGTGAAATTCAACAATGGTTTGCTGGACCTATTATTATTTCAGAAGGAAGTGGAGTTATTGATGGAACTATTTCCTCTGATGATGATTGGACTATTTCTAATAGTGACAAAACGACAATTATAGAATATAATAATAAACCTTATATAAATACTGGGAAATCATCTTCTTCTTCTTCTTCTTTTCTGTTAATTAATATTACACGATTTACATGGATGACGTGTTATAGTCCTGATAGTGGAATGAATTTACCAATTGGTCAATGTTTTTTTCTTTTCTTTTTGCCTTTATTTTGTGTATTATTTTGGCGATTTGTAACTTATCAAATTCGTGGGTTAACATTTCCTGGGAAACCTCTTCGTCGATATATTTCAGATGTCATTAAATTAATTCGTTGGCATTTCATGCGAGCTCTCCTGCACCCGCGTGGGAATTTTACTTTTGGTTGCCCACGACTTATTACAATTGGGGCAAAATATATTTTAGGAATTTGTAATTATCGACAGTGGTTTGGGTATGAGTTGGTGAGGGAGGAGGAGAATAATAATAATAATAAGAATAATAATAAATATGATTCAGTGACGATTTAAAGAGAAAGAGGAGGGATTATTATTATTATTATTATTATTATTATTATTATTATTTTTAGTTATAAACGTATATCCTTCTTTGTATGTGTGTGTTTTTCTCTGATTAATTGCTAAAGATTTTTTTTTTTCTTTTAAAAAGGAAACTAAAAATCAAGAGCATATTTTGATAAACTTTTTTTTTTTCATTTCTATATATAAAAATATATATATTCAAAAAAAAAAAGAAAAAAAAATTTATGTTCCCATTTCTATATATATATATATTTTTTTTTTTACTTGATCATATTTATATTGTTAATAGATATGTAATTATATTTACCTTCTTTGTTTCAATATATATATATATATTACCTCCTTTATTTTCACTAATTTTATTTTTGTTCAGTACAAAAGCTATTATTTATCTCGAAAGCAAAATCAAAAGAAAAAAAAAGAAAAAAAAAATATGCGTTATCGATTGCATAATATACAAGAATCTGCTAATACAAGAGCTAAAAAATTAATTGAACGTAATGATGCATTAAGTACTCAAGAACAAGAGGAAGTTCTTAAATATTTAGCAAACTCTCTGCATTCTAGTGTAATTCTTATTCGTATTCTTGCAATTCTTCAAATTTTTATTGCTACTTTATATATTTGTATGTTAGGTGCTGGGTATCCTCTAGTGCATACTGTTTTTGAAAATAATAATAATATGACAAAGAATTTGACATCATCTCATTCTGAATTAACTTTTACTGGTGCTTTTACTATTTTAATTTCAGCTATTTTATTAATAATAGGCGGATTAACAGATCTACGAGTGTGTCGACGTAAACTTAATATTGATGCTTCTGTTATAATAGAAATGAGTAAAAAAATTAATAATAGTAATAATAATAAAGATATATTATTAATATGGGTCCCACCACATCAATATATATTAGGAATTATTTCAATATGTACTACATTTTATTGGTGTTATATCATGTATACATATTATTCCTATCTTGCCCAACAAAATCAAAAATATTTTACAATTTCAGATAATTGGTTAGAAGTTATATTAATAAGTTGGCAACCTATAACACATTTTATTATTGGGAAAACATTACAATCTATTATGAGTGAAAAAGAAGATTTAATAAGACTGGCACGCATGAAGTATCAATATGATAAATTGTGAATTATATGGAACCCAAATAATATATTATATATAAAAAGAAATATTTTAAGTTTACGATGGATTAAAAGAAAATAATAATAATAATAATAATAATTTCTTCTATTTTCTTCTATTTTATTTTCTAATTTAATAAGGTAATTAAAAAAACAAAAAAAAAACCCACAAGTAAAAGGGAAGAGAGTAGAAGTAAAGGTTGCACTTTAAAATATATTTAGACTAAATGGTAGATTCTAAAAAGAGCGAGAATATAAATAACAAACATCATGTGAACAGGAAACATTCTAATCACATTAATAATTCAAAACAATCCTCTTCATCTTCTACTAAAGTTGGGCTTAGTAAATTAAATAATAAAAATAAAAATAATAACAAAAAAAAAATTAATAATAATAATAATAATAATAATAATAAAACACAAGATAAAGGAGAAAGATATATGGTGGTGATTACAAATGTTGAAAATGATTTTGCTAAAGTTCATCAAGAGGCTGTCCCACGTTTTTGTTGCCTGAATGAACACTTCCGCCGCGGTTATCATTTCAATGAAAAAGAAAAAGAAATTAAAAAAGAAGAAATTAATAATGAAGAAGAAATTAATAATAAAGAAGAAAAAGAAAATATATTTCATAATAAAAGACAGCAGTGTCGATACACAGTAGCCCCACGCACTGAAACTCGCTCTGTTGAAGTTTCAATTTATGGAAAAGCGGATGGGGATATTTCAACTGTTTTTATTCCAGCCACCTCCTCATTAAATGTTCGAGGAAATAATAATAATAATAATAATAAGAAACATAATAATAATAATAATAATAATAATAATAATAATGAAAAAGAAGAAAAGAGTGGGGTGGTGGAGTGTGTTAGTGCCCCAAAGCATAATTCAAATATATTTGCAACTTTACAAGACATGGCCCTTGCACTTCGTCATAAACCTTACTTTACACATCCACCAAAATTTATAATTAATATTTCTGGAAAAAGTAATGGAGAAATATTACAAAAGTCTAAGCAACGCAAGCGAGAACGTACTAGTGGTAGTGGTGAAGAAGAAAAAGAAAGTGAAAAGTTAAATAATAATGATAATAATAATAATAATAATGATAATGATGAATTAAATTATTTACATCAATCTAATGTACGTCAGGCGGAGATGATCACCGCCGTCGCCACCACCTCCACTCGAATGAGTACAAAAGATCTTTATCAACAAATTAAAGAAATTCCTGGATTTATTACATGCTGGTTATTATACCCACAACACTTTCGAGTTGTGTTTGCTAATCAATTATTATTATTTAAAGCAAAACAATTATTGGATCAGTTTGAGGTGGATGGGCATGTGCGGGTGACGCTAACATTATCTGATGGCGCCGCGAAGGAGTTTGCAAAACATATTGCTTCAGTTGAAGCACAAGATATTGTATAAAATAAAAAAATATATATATATGAAAAGAGTTAGAATCGAAGAGAGAGTTTAAAAGTTTAATTTCTTTCTTTTTATTAGAGAAAAATAAAATAAAAGGAGAAATAAACTATATTTATTCACTCATTTATTAGTTGTTATTATTGTTGGATTATCTGTATCATATATTATTATTATTATTTGATGACAGTAGTGGTGATATTGATGATTGTTGTTTTGGTTGTTATTTTTGATGAAAAATCAAATATATATATATATTTATATATATATATTTATTACACGTTTAACGAGTGGTGTTTACTCCAGAGTCCTTTTTTAAATATACTTGTAGCTAAGTTTCTCTGAAGAACAAGAGAAAGAAACAAGGGAAAAGGAAAAAATAATAATAAATGACTCCATAAAATAAAATAAAAAATATTTCCCCCACCCCAAAAAAAAAAAAAAAAAAATAAGAAACATAAATGAGGATAGAGTTTATCAAATGAAGGAGTTAACTCTATTTGTGTGCAAATGTACTAGTTATTACCTTTTTTCTTTTTTTTTTTTTTCTTCTTTCTGTAAATTATTATTATCATTTTCTTTTTTCTCATCATTCCTTTTCTCTCTTTTTTTTTTTTTTTTTGTATTTTATTCTCATAAAGCGGGGAAGTGCAGGAGTTCAGAAAGAAAAAGAGAAAGATTTTTCACATTATAATAACAATAATTATTATTTATATTTTTATTAAATAAAATAAAATAAAATAAATAAACAATGGCAAGGCGACAACGAGTACCCAGACATAAGGAGCATCGCAAGAAAAGAAATCAAAACCCTAAACTTTCTCCTTTCCAAAGAGAACAACAGAGAAATAAACTTGCAAATCAGGCCCCAATAACTTCTATTCAAGGAAATAAAAGAGATTACCCAATAAGTCAGAGAGCTGTTATGGAATATTTAATGGGACGACAAGCAAGAAAGAATGAAAAGAAACAAAAATTAAAAGAAGAGGCGGAAAGAGCAAAAGAAAAAGAAAAAGAAGAAGCAGATAAATTAGAAAGGGAAAAAAATATATCTGAGGAGGATACAGTAGACATTCAAAATGATAATAAAGATAAACGGAAGAAGAAGAAGAAGAGAATACAAGAAAAGGAAGAAGAAGAAGAAAATAATAATATTAATAAACGGAAGAAGAAGAGAATAGAAAAGAAAGAAGAACAAGAACAAGAACAAAAAGAAGAAAATGATGAAACAATAATAAAAGAAGAAAAAAGCTTAAAGAGAACCAAGAAAAATTTACTGAAAGCAAAGAAATCGTCTCTCCCTAAACCTGTAATTCTTAATGAACAAATTGCCGCCACACTAGCCAAACCTATTATAGCATTTCGTACTAGCAATGATATTAATAATAAAACTAATAATAACGGAGGAAATATAAATGATCCTCAATATGACTCTATTGAAGCTAAAATTGCACGAAAAAAAGAAAAAAAACATCGTAAAAAGTCTGAAGCCCGACGTGAAAGAGTACGTGCACAATTACATGAAACAGAAGAAAAATTAAAACAAGAAGTTCTCGTTTCAAAAAATAGTAAAAGACGAAAGAAGGATGCAAAAGTGGATCCAAAAGATATTGCATTTGAGAAAAAACTCAAACAAATGCAAAAAGAAAAAGCAGAACAAGAAGCTGCAGAGAAGCGTGCTGCAAAAAATAATAATAATACAACTGATAATAATAATAATAAATCCAATCGAAAACGTATTTCATTTAATGAAGGGGATGGTGAAATATTAAGCAATGCCCCACATCACGCGATGCGTTATCCTAATGATAAGTCTAATAAAAAACCTAGTGAATTTCATGAATTAGTTGATATTGTTCGATTTGGAGAAAGAGTAGAGGCACCGCCTGTGTTTGATACTTTACCTCGTCGTGATACTTCAATTACACGTCTTGCTAATCGATTAGAATTATCTTCTCATAAATCATCTAATAATAATAATAAGAATAATAAAATAATAGGAGTGGCAAAATCACGAAATGAACGATTACAACTTCTCTCATCTATAGGCGGAATTGGAGAACAAAAACGACTAGAACGTCTTGGTCTAACTCCTATTAATTCTTCTTCTCAAAATAATAATAATAATAATAATAAATCAAAAGAAGAAAACTCAAAGGCGGCGGAGATGGAAAGATTACGTGAGGCAGTGATGAGTGCGTACCGCCGAAATAGACGTGTAGACTTGGAGTCAAAGAAGGGAGTTGATATGCATCACAAATTCCCACTCTTTTCTGGTTAAATATAATAATAAATATAAATAAATAAGGCAATTGAAATAATAAGAAAGAAATTTTATACCTTTACATAAAGTTTGTCCTTATTGTTTTATTTTCTTTTTCTGATAAATAGAATTGAACAATAGTGAAGGTTATTATATATTTGGTTTTTTTTCTTTTTTAAGAAAAGTAAAAAAATATATATATATAAATTATTTCGATTAATTACAACGAATTAAAAAGTTTTTTGTTTGTTGACCCACTCTCTCTATATAATGAATATATATTAATTGTTTTCTTTTTTTTATATTTTAATGATAGGTGTGTACTTATATGTACATACTAGTATGTTTTTTTTTTTTTTTTTTTCTTTAATGAAGTTATTTCAAATTTCATTTCTTTCTTTCTCTTTCTTTTTGTTGATTTTTTTTTTTTTTTTTTACTGGAATTAGGAAATAGTATTACCAGACAGAAAAAAGAGAGGGACGCAAACAGAAGCAAAAAAAATAATAATAATAATAATAATAATATAGCTTCAAACCCAAACATATATTTTTTTAAAAGGAGTACTAATATTATATTACTCATCCCCTCTTTTTTTCACCTCTCATCTCCTTATATTCATCAGGATTAAAACAAAAGAAACAAAATAATAATAATAAATAAATAAAATAAAATAACGAGTAATGGAGCGTCAATGGCATGAAGTATTAATTCAAAATGACGAGGGCGATCGTGCCTTCTCAGTAGCCGCTCCACTTTTATTAAAATCTTTACAAATAATTGCAAACACACGCGCATTACAAACTTCTCTCTCAGTTGCCTGCAGAGAAAATGAATTAACCCCCGCGCGTGATTTAAATCTTTCATTTCATACAGAATGTGAGGCATTACAGGGATTACATAAAATATTACATTTTCATTTAGAGGCTGTGTATACTTCGTTTTCACATCTTCAATGTGTGGGTGTGAATTCACATTTACAAGATATAAAACAAAAAACAATAAGAAAAGAAAATGGGGGTGGTTTGTTAAAAATAAAAGATGGATTAATTTCCCCACGTGAAATGCAAATGGATTCCTTCTTAAAATCTCAACCAGTCTTTGATTATCATATATTTCGAGCCCAATTCACACAACTTTCTCAATTTATTGCAAACGGGCAATTATTCTCCGCCTGTGAACCACGAATAAAAGTTTTACAAAGTCAATATCATTTATATAGAGCTTTTAATGGAAATCGTGAGGATCACTTTCACCCAACACTCGGAGGTGGGAGTTTTAGACTTTCTCCTAAAGTGGATATTCGACAAATAGGAAGTTGTATGTCTATTAATACATTATTAGATTTTATGCAAAATATGTTAATAAAACAACCTGGATTAATATTACGTTCGCGTAGAGGTATTTCTTTATTAAATTCAAAAGAAGAAAATAATAATAATAATAAAGAAAAAGAAAGAAATTTAAAAGCAGAATATGATAACTTTAATTGGATAAAAGATGGGAGTGAATGTAAAAGTGGTGTATTACGTGAGGAGGATGATGAAAATTCTTTTATTAATAAAGAACTTGAACCAACATTAAAAAATTTAGCAGATTCTTTTTTTGGTCCTCTTCTTCCTTTAGAAGAACGATATTTTACAGCAGATGGTCTTGGTTTACTTCCAAATTATACAAATACAACAAATCCTGAACTTCATAAATTAGATTCAAAAGAATCTTGTGAAAATTCTACTAATATTAGTAAAGCTTGGCCATTGCTTCGTCATTTTCTTGATATTTATAATGGTAATGATGGGGAATTACTTGCACAAATAGTAAAACCAATGTTATCAAAAATTCTTACTCGTGATTGTGATATATTAGAACTTGAATTTACTATTACAGGATGTAGAATTGGAGAAATAGAATATATTGCATCATGGTGTAATCGAAGTGGACTTATTATATGTAAAAATGTGCAATTTTCTATTCGAATACTTCATCAACCTTTATCTAGTAAAAAAAATTCTAATAATACAAATTTTACTGTAAAAACATTAGAAGATGTTTTAAAAAATATTTTTGAACCTATATGGTTAACTTTACTTCAACCTTTTCATTATCCAGATTTGGCAAAATTTCTTAGTCGTCTTTCTTCAATATCAGTTTCTATTTCTGCATCAGCAGATGTTCAAGAAATGCCTGTTAATAATGATCCAAAATTTTATTCTTTAGAAAATGGTATAATTTCACCTGATGCATTTTTTATTTATCATATTTGGCGTAATATTCAATTAATAAATTGTATGATATCTGCACATGTTTTTTTTTATACAACAAAAGGAAAAAAAATGAAAGAAGAAAATAATGTTTTATCATCAAAAAAGAAAGAAGAAGAAGAAGAAAATGAAATATTTAAATTTTTTCTTCCAGAATCTTCTTTATTTCTTCATAATAAACCTGTTATGTTAAGACCTATACATTTTCGTTTAAATACATCATCTACAAGTAAAAATTCTTTTATAGAAAGTGTTATTGGACTTCTTATTACAGATGAAGTTGTAAATCCATCAGAAATATTTAATTGGAGTCCATTAGCGTATTTATATTATTTAACTCAACGAAGAATTATTGTAACACCTTCTAGAAATTATAATACAACTTATAATTCTTCTGCATTACAAGAAGCTGTTTCATTTATTGTTGAAACTGGATTAAATGGTTCAATTGCCACAATAGATCCTTTACATTATCATACAAGTGATAATGCACTTTATGAAGAATTTAATGGAATTCAAAAATCATGTCATCTTTCTATTTCAGATTTAACAGAATTATGTCTTCACTCTGCAGAAAGTTCTATTAGAGAAATAAATAAACGAAAATTATTATTAGGTGGACCATGGGAAAAAGTACGTGCAAGATATAATGATTTTACTAAAACTCAAGTAAATTATTTACGTTTACATTTTCGTGAAACTTCTATTTCACATGAGATGGATTTACTTTGTCGTAAAGGATTAAAAAGAGATTCTATTTTTACAGTGGATCGAGAAGGTAAAGAAAGTAATACATCATCACTTCCTTCACCAATATCAATTAAAAATAATTATAATCAACACTATTATAAACAACAAGAATTAAAAAATTCTATAACTAGTGGTATTTGGTTTTTACCTTCATGGGTTTCAATTGAAACTCAACGTGAAACACTTTGGCGTTTTTTTAATATACCATATTTTAATAAAAATAAAATAGATGGAACTAATGTATTAAATTATAATTTTATTGATAAACAAATTGAATTTCCACGTATAATAATATCTGGTCCTAAATCTTGTGAAAAAAGTGAATTTGCTCGTATAATAGCTAAATCTCTTAATAAAAGAGAATATTATCAAAGTTTTAGTATTCACTTTGAACCCCCATCCGTATCGGAAATTTCACTTGCAAAAAGTATTGATTTATTAATGGAATCCCATCCAACAAGAAATAAAAAAAAAATTTCTAATAATAATATTGATAAAAATAAAAATAAAAATAAACATCATAATATAAGTTCATCATACTATCGATTTTCTTCTCCTTTAATAAAAGAGCAAGAAATTTATATTCCACAAAAGTTTCATTGTGTTAATGGAGTTTGGGATGTTAAACTTTCTAAAAATGAAAATGATAAAACAAAGCATTATTTTCGTCTCATTCCTTCATGGAAAGAGTTTCAATCAGATGTAAGACATCTTCGTGAAATATCTGTGCAACGTTCCTTTCAATTAAATGCTAAAAGACGTTTAGAAATGTTAGAATGTAAATTTAACCTTCACACATCTCTTACTAATGATGATGAGGAAAATTCTCCTAGTCAACTTATAACTCCTCTGTGTGAAAAAAAAGGAGATTTATATAATTGTATTAAAGTTGATGTACATTGTCATATAGCGTGTGGGATGACAGCAAAGGAACTTTTAGATTTTATTAAAGAAAAAGTTACTTTACATTATGATGATGTGGTGGAGCTTGAACATGAGACAAAACGTTTTATTACACTTGGAAAATTGTTTACCAAACTTCGTTCTCCAAATTTACAAAATACGATTATAAATGTTGAAGAACTTACAATTGCAAATTTAGCAGTGAAAGCTGGGAAAGGTACTTTTAATAGATTTGATGAATTTAATGGTCGATATAATCCTCTTGGAAACTCTAAACTTCGCTCCTTATTTCTTAAAACAGATAATTTTATGGGGGGACGTTATTTTGCGGAAATAATTCATAAAGTATTTGATCGACAAATGAAAGATAAACATACCTTTTCGGAATATCGACTTTCTATTTATGGGAGAAATAAAAATGAATGGGATTTACTTTCTCGTTGGTTTGTAACTTACGGTATGTCGCATTCTACCAATAAATGGATGATACAAATACCTCGTTTATATTTTATTTATCGTAAAAATGGTATTATTTCAAATTTTGAAGAAATGTTAACAAATATATTTTTACCTTTATGGGAAGCCTCTGCAAACCCAAAGGAATATCCGTTTTTAAATTATTTCCTTACACATATTAGTGGTTTTGATAGTGTTGATAATGAAAGTGAACGGGAACCTGATGCGTTAATTAATATTCCACCTAAAGATTGGACAAGTTTAGAAAATCCACCTTTTACATATTGGATGTATTATATGTGGGCAAATATTACAAATTTAAATAGATATCGTGCATTACATAAATTATCAACATTTACATTTCGCCCACATGCTGGTGAAAGTGGAAATCCGACACACATGGCGGATACATTTTTTCTTGTAAATGGAATTGGGCATGGAATTAATTTAAAACATTCTTCTGTTTTACAATATTTATATTATTTATCGCAAATCCCATTAGCAATGACGCCATTATCAAATAATGCATTATTTTGTAAATATCATTCTAATCCTTTTGTTTTATTTTTTCGTCGAGGACTTAATGTTTCCTTAGGAAGTGATGGGGCACTTATGTTTCAACACACTGAGCAACCTTTAATAGAAGAATATAGCACCGCTATTAATTTTTGGAATTTATCTCAAGTGGATGTATGTGAAATAGCTAAAAATAGTATTTTAATGTCTGGGTTTCATTCTCATCAAAAGAAAAAATGGTTGGGAAATTTATATAAATTACAAAGTGCAGCTGGAAATAATGTAAGAAAATCACGCGTCCCACAAATGCGATGTAATTTTCGTTATGAAGTTTATCAAGAAGAAATTGCATATATTGAGGGAAGAGCCGCAATAGAAGTTTCAGGTAAACCTGTAATGAATGCAATGCAAGAGGAAATGTATACAATGGATGCTTTAGGACTTACACGAAAGGAAGTAATGGAACGACAATTGAGTGGGAAATTAATTGATAATAATAATATAAATAATATTAATAATAATAAAGAAAATAATAGTAGTAGTAAAACATCAAATTTAAACTTAACCTTGAAAGGTCATAATATTTCATATACTACTAGTAATACTTCATATGCTGGTCCATATATTACAGCAGTTTCACGAATTTAATATTTTAAAGAAATAAATATATATTATTAATAATATTATATATATATATATATATTTATTTATTTAGTTATAATGTTTTATTACTTATTTTTTTTTTTTATTTTTTTGTTATTTTTATCATTTCAAAAATATATATTTTGTGTGTCTGTTTATTTATTTGAGTTGTTGTTTTGTTTGTTTGTTTTTTCACAGCAATTCTGCCCATTTTCTTTGTTTATGCTTGATTTATTCTTTTATTTCTATACAATTCTTCTTTTTTTTGTTTTGTTTTTTTAAGCTAATTCTCTTCAAATCGCGTGTTTAGGTTGACGCGTAACGAAGAGAGAAAATAAAAGTGTAATAATAATAATAATAATAATAATAATAATAATAATAAAGAACTACTTAGAAACACAAAGAGTAAAAGGAAAAGAAAAAAAAGAACATCAAATAAAACAAACAAAAAAAACATATAAGGAAAAAAATAATAATTAATAAAAAAAGAGAAAAAAGATAATAATGCGACGACCATCTTCTCTGTTTCCAATATTTACTAAAACTCCTAATAATAAACAGAGAAGTGTTTGGCCGTATTTATTATTGGCTTCATTAAAGAGTATTATACCAGAAACATTACGTCAAACTACTCCTAAACCCCACACACACCTTTCTTCTCCTTTACTTCATTATATTCAAAATAATAATACTAATACTAATAATACTATTGAGAATATTATTACAAATCATAATAATTCTAGATATGAAAAAAGTAAAGAAGATAACTGGAAAAGTATTATTAACAACAACAGCCGATGTGAATTTCGTCGCCGTAAAGAAGCTACTGGTGGAAGTGGTGGTGGTGGATCACGTGAAAATACAAGTAAAGAAGAAGTAGAAGAAGATATTTCTGATATTCAATCTGGCCCAATTCCAACAAATACAAAAAGAAGAGGAATATCACAAACAAATAATAATAATCATGTACTTTCTGCTTATCAAAAATGGTCTGAACAAACAGGAGAATGTACGGCGAATGAATTTATGAAAGGAGCACAACAATCATATTATAGTTTAGGAGTTTTATTAGGAACTCTAGCAGAGGCAACTCGACCACATTTAGCTTCTGGAAAAGCTATTTCACTTGGAAATGCACTTCAACAATTAAAAGTTTTATTAACAAAACATTATGAAGTTTCACCTACAGTTGAAATTGATTCAGAAACAAATAATAATAATAGTAAAAATAATGTGACAGATGTAAAATCAGATAAAATTGGGCATCAAACAGTACATTCTGTGGCACAAACACTTATGCAAATATTACCGATTTCTTCACATCTTGCAGAAACGATATTTCATATTTGGAATAAGCAACGATCATTAGAAGCGAATTTATTTTGTGTAGCAGGACCAACAGATTATATTCTTTCATCTAATATGATTCTTTTTCATGATTGTCATAGTACAAAAGAAACTCACTTTGCAGATGGTAGTCTTTTAACAATAAATACAATTCCATCAACAAAAAATATAGAAAATAATAATAAAGAATCCGAATCCATTATAAATGATGATAGTAATAAAACCACCTCAACACAACCCAATGAAAATACCGAAACTTCAAATAATAATAATAATAATAATAATAATAAATCCAAAGGACAAACCATTACAATTGCCTACAAGGGTCAATCCCTCCCACCTATTCCTGAAAATGCTATTGCATGTGTTATTGCAACAATTGATGTGGTCACACCACCCCAGCGATATTGCCCCGCTTTTGAATGGTTTTATCAAAGACTCACAGGATATGAAAGTGAATATGAAAGAATAGCCGCCGCTCGTATTTTTGCCATGTCGAACTTTCGCCCACATTTACTTCCATTAGATTTTATTATGCGAATGTTTACTGGGAAACAATTACGTATTGCGTGTGTGAAGGAGGTTTCGGAGTTGATTGGAATTCCTAAAAATATTCGGGAGTGTCCACCAGCGACGCGAAAACTTTTATGTTTTTATTTAGATGTTGATAAGAAATGGGTGCTTTCAGATTTATTTACGGTGGATAGTGTTTTAACAACTGGGGTCCCGAGTAAAACGGCGGCAGCGTAGGTGAGTGAGGGAGTTAAGGAAGAATATGAGAGAATTTAAAGAGAAAGAAAGAAAGAGAATAAAGAAATAAAAAGCAAAAAGAAGGAAGGAGAAATGGAGAAATGGTTTGGGTAGAGAAAAAAAAGAAAGAAAGAAAGAAAAGAGATTTTAAACATCATGAGCATATTCAGTGAAATGATTTTTTCTTTTCTTTTTTTTTTTTTTTTTCTGCATCCTCATTTATATTTTAATGTATTTTTCTCTATCTCTTTCATTTGATTTTATTTCTTTCTTTTTTTTTTTTTTAGGCTTTAAAATCATCGTGTAATGGTTTATTCTTTTTTTTTTTTTTTGTCTGTGTCTCTACCTGTGAGTGTCTGTTTTGTGCGTTTTCTTCTTTTTTTTCAAGAAAAGGAAGAAGAACAAGGTAAATTACCTTGTGAAAATATTTTTTATTTATATTTTAAATTTTATATATTTATACAGGCGTATTCAAATATGATTCTAATTTTATTACCAAAGTTTTTTTAGTTCTTTTTTGTTGATGGAAAAAAAAAAAAAAAGAATAAGGTGAAGGAATGAGATAAAAAAATATATATATTGTTTTTTTTTTTTTTTTTCTCTTGACCTTCGTACTTAAAAAAAATATATATATATATTATTACTATTTCATTGCTATTACTGATCTTTATATTATTCATTTTTTTTTTCTCATATATATTTTTCTTTTTTACTATGATTATTTGGTTTAAGCCATTGTTTTTTTTTTTTTTTTTGTAACAGTATTATTATTATTACTCTAACCTTTTTTCTTCTTTTTGACTCTGAGTCTCTCTTTCTCTATCTGTGTCTCTGTTTACTAAGAACACAAACTGAAAATCAATAAAATAAAATAGAAATAATAATATTATTATTATTAAAAAATAGAAAAAAAAAAAAAAATATGCAAAATAAAAATCATCGCCTTCAACCACTCTCTAATGACCCAGAAGGTGCCCCTGGTACTTCTTTACAAGCTATTAAAATGCAACAAAAAGCACGCGAGGATGATGAAAAGATTCGTCTTAAACGTATAAAAGGAGCTATTGTACTTATTTTACAATTTTTACTTGATCAAGGTTATACTAGTACATTACAATCATTACAACAGGAAAGTCGTATCTCTCTTCAACAATTTTGCCCTGCTGATAATATTGATCTTATTTCTATTATTTCAGAATATGAACAATATTATGAATTTCGATTTAATCGTAGACCAAAATTATTTCGTGCTGGTGAAGGTTCAGATATTATAACAGAAATACAAGGTGGAGAATGTGTAGGAGTGCGTCGTCGCCCAACTGGCTCCGCTGGTAATAATATTAATAATAATAACGCGCGTGGGAAACGTACTTCACAAGGTATTAATCCTAATAAAATAAATTATGCAAATGCAGAATCACAACAAACGCCTCAGTCATCACCTCAAGCAACTCCACAAATAAATAATACACCAGGACTAGCACGAGGATTAGCATTAGCACAAAAACCAACAATAACTCCACCAACATCTCCGCAGCGGAGACGAGTGAGTGGGGGAATTGTACAAAAGAAAAAAAATGAAATTAATGGAGAAGTTATGGGAGTTGCTGGGTTAAAATTAGAAGCTGGTGAGCAACGTAATTTTAATATTAACAAACAAGAAGAAATAAGTGAGGAGGCATTTTTCGGAAGAGCCTTGAAACCACTTCCACGATTTCCAACATTAGAATTGCAAGATTTAGCATTAATGATTCAACGAGATATTTTAGATGTAAATCCTAATATTAGATGGAGTGCTATTGCAGCATTAGATCAGGCGAAACAACTTTTAAAAGAAGCAGTAGTAATGCCTGTTAAATATCCTGAATTATTTGCAGGAATAGTACGACCATGGAAAGGTATTTTACTTTTTGGTCCTCCAGGAACAGGAAAAACACTTCTTGCAAAAGCAGTTGCAACAGAATGTCGTACTACGTTTTTTAATATTTCTGCTTCTAGTGTAGTTTCAAAATGGAGAGGTGATAGTGAAAAACTTGTTCGTCTTCTTTTTGATTTAGCAGTACATTATGCACCAAGTACTATATTTATAGATGAAATAGATTCACTCATGTCTTCTCGCTCTGGTGATGGGATGCATGAGGGTTCACGTCGAATGAAAACGGAATTATTAATTCAAATGGATGGACTTTCAAAACGTCAAGGTGGAGAAGTTGTTTTTGTGTTAGCTGCAAGTAATGTTCCCTGGGATCTTGATACCGCCATGTTACGTCGGCTTGAAAAACGTATTTTAGTTGGTTTACCAACACATGAAGCACGTTCTATGATGTTTCGTCAAATTCTTTCTTCTGCTGCTGTTCCAGATCTTAATTGGAATGCGTGTGCTAAAATTACAGAAGGTATGTCTGGGGCTGATATAGATGTTATTTGTAGAGAAGCTATGATGCGTCCAATACGAGTTATGATTGATAAACTTGAAAAAGCTGGAAATCCAATGGAGTTAACAAGTGGAGCATTAAAACGTCCTAGTGTAACACTTGATGATGTGGTAGCGAGTGTGGCGTGTACGCAGAGTAGTGTGCGTCAGTCTGAGTTGGAAAAATATGAGGAGTGGGCAAGGCAGCATGGGTCTGGTGCTTCATCATAATTTAATAATATTATTATTGAAATAATATAGTTTTTACTGTGTTTGTTTTTGTCTTGATGTCTTAGTGTGTCTATTTTTTCTTTGGAGGTGTACATTCAAAACAATTTATTGACGTAAATGTTTTATCTTTTGTTTATTAAAAGATGATTAAAATTAAATGGAATATGGTGTCTTAATGCGCCTTTTTTTTTTTTAAATGAATTACTTTAACTATTAGTTATAAATAAACATATTTAGTCATAGTAGTAGTAGTAGTAGTAGTAGTAGTATTTTGTTTGACTTTCTTTATTATTGTTATTAGTTTTTTTTTTTTCGCCCCTTCTTTCTAAGGCTGGTTTATAGTGAGTGTAAAAAACCACCATACAAAAAAGCAAAGAATTCAAAAAAAAAAAAAAAGGATATTTAATAGAATAATAATAAAAAAATAATAATTATAATTATAACAATAATAATATATTTCTATTCTTCCCTAAATGCAACTTGATGGAGCTCGAGAGCGTGTCCCAGTTGCTATTCTTGATGCCGGCTCCCATCGATTACGCGCTGGCTACGCCGATGAGGAGGGCCCCCGACTTGACATCCCAGCCCTCGTGGGGCAGCCTCGCAATCGCGGGGTCGCTATGGCCGCTGGAATGAATGAATACGAAATCGGCGAGGAGGCCCTCGTGCGACGGGGCATGTTAACTGTCGATAGCCCAATAGAAAAAGGCCTCGTGGTGAATTGGGAACATATGGAAAAGTTATGGGGACACGTCATGTTTTCAGAACTACGCGTCACACCTGAGAGTCATTGCTTTGTGGTGCCACAGCCAGTGAATACACCGGCGATACAAAAAGAAAAAACATTAGAACTTATGATGGAAACATTTCACGTACATTCATTATTTCTAGGAACCTCACAAGTATTGAGTTTGTATGGGTATGGGTTAACAACTGGACTTGTATTAGATAGTGGGAGAGATCGTACAGTTGCAGTTCCTGTACATGAAGGATATGCATTAGGTCGTCATGTAACCCAAAGTGATATTGCTGGAGATAGTTTAACTGATTATCTTGCCTCACTTTTACGTCAAGAAGGATACAGTTTTGGGACACCGGTTGAAATGCAAGTTTTAAATAGTGCAAAAGAGGCTCTTTGCTATGTAAAACCAATAGATTTTGGTATGGGAGTAAATATGCATCTTTCACGTCCTAGTATAACGGCATCTGGATGTGATTATTATTCTATACTAGATGCTCGTCATAATTCTGGTGAAACAGATGGGTTAAGAGTAGGAGGTAATGGTGAAGATAAAGAAGAAATATTTTATCTTCCAGATGGTCACGCTATTCCTGTTTCAGAGCATCGTCATTTAACGACGGAAGTTTTATTTGATTTCAGTATTCTTGGTAAGGAATATGTTCCAAAATCACGTTATATGACAGAATTAGGAGAAATTTTTCAACCTTCCTTTCCTATGGGTATTAGTTGGTTACCTTTTGCGGCTATTAATAATTGTCAACCCGCCATGCGACCTGCACTTTTTGCAAATATTGTTCTCGCTGGTGGGAATGTTTCCTTCCCAGGAACCCGAGCACGCATTGAGGCGGAAGTTACACAATTATATAGAGAAACTCATGCAAGTGAGGCGGTAACTCCAATTCGAGTATATGATGTAGATTGTAGAATGTATAGTGCTTGGTTAGGAGGGGCCATGCTAGCACGAACTTCGATGTTTCCACATTTAACAGTTTCTAGACAGGAGTATGAAGAGCAAGGTCATCGTGTGGTGCATTGTAAATGTCAATAAGAAAATATATATTTGTAATCATTTACACATCAAATAGAAATTGAGAGTGATGGAAGAACAAAAAGAGGAGTAAAGGTAATGTAATGTCACTCTTGGTGTTACTCATTAATTTCACTTAATTTCTTTTATGTAAAAAAGATTTTTTTTTTTTTTTTTTTTATGAAAACAAAGAAATGAATATATGATGTGACGAGAATTCTAAAAAAAAAAAAAAATAATAATAATAATGGGGGGGGTAGAAATATATTAGTCTTCCTATATATAAAAAAAAAAAAAAATGGTGGAGTATAATGAAGAAAATCATTTTTTCATGAAATAATTAATTCTTTTTTTTTTTTCTTTTCAATATGGATATATATATATATTTTTTTTAGGGATTTTTTATTATTATTTATTTAAGTAAAGGATAAATTTTTTTTAATATGATTACTTCTACTAATATTGATTCTTCTTCTGTTTTTAGTATGCAATCTGGACTTTTTGGTAAAGAAGCCCTTACAAAGGAAACACCAAATGGATTTACAAAAATAATAGAAGGAACAACAGCCGTATTATTTCCACCTGCAGCTATTAAGGGTTCTCAAACAAAATCACATGAACAACAATTACAACTAACAAAAGAAGAAGAAGAAGAAAATTATAATAATAATAATAATAATACTACTAACGAAGATGGTCAAGCTGTTTTTTATAATCCAGCACAAGTAGTAAATAGAGATTTAAGTGTTTGTGTATTGGCATGTTTTTCTCAATTACGAAGAGAAGAATCACGTCGTAAAGGTGGAACTCGTGAGGGTATTACAATTCTTGAAGCTCTTAGTGCTACTGGATTACGTGCTATTAGATATTATAAAGAAATTCCAGGTGTACGATTTATTATTGCAAATGATATGGATGCAGATGCTGTAAATTGTATTCGTCGTAATTGTGAATATAATGAAGTTCCATGTGTTAAACCAACATTAATGTCAAATTTTCCTTCTACAAATAATTCCTTGGATGAAACAAGTGATAATTTGGAAGATAAAGAAATTTGTGGAGCTATAATTCCAAATTTAGATGATGCAAATGATTTAATGTTTCGACTTTCTACAAATCCAACAGTTTGTACTGGTCAACGTTTTTGTGTAGTGAAACCAAATAAAAATAATTCAAATGGTAATAATGATACAAGTAATATGAGTAATAAAATAAATGAAGAAACTAATATTGAACCTTTACTTCAGCAAGAATTAATGGATGTGGTGGATCTTGACCCATATGGTTCTGCTTCTCCATTTTTAGATGGAGCTATGCGTTGTATTAAAGAAGGGGGATTATTACTCGTAACAAGTACAGATAGTGCTATTTTATGTGGAAATTATCCAGATACTTGTCATGCAAAATATAATTCTGTACCTACAAAAAATGCTGCTTGTCATGAAATGGCAGTTCGAATTCTTCTTGCATCTATTGAAAGAGTTGCTAATAAACATCGTAAATATATTGTACCTTTACTTTCTTTACATATTGATTTTTATGTTCGTTGTTTTGTTCGTGTTTATACACAACCTGCTGAAGTAAAACTTAGTAGTTGTAAATTAGGTTATCTTCTTCAATGTAGTAATTGTCCATCATATTGGGTACGCCCTATGGCAGTTGCACGCACACGATCTAAAAAACGTTCTAGAGAGAATAATAATAATAATAATAATAATAATTTTACAGGAAATGGTGATAACATTAATAAAGAAAATAGTAATGAATGTAATATGATGGGAAACGAAAATAATAATACTTGTAAAGCTGATATATTGGGTCGTGAATCTTTCCCTGCAACTCCACTACGACAAGAAAATCCAAAAATTTCTTGTATTAATCTTCAACAAATGTTTCCTTCTAGTCAAACATCACAATCTTGTTGTCTTGTTTGTGGATCTTTTCTCACATTATCTGGCCCAATATACGCCGCCCCAACACAATCTCATCCTTTTCTCACACAACTTCTTAAAGAAATAGAAACACGTGGGGCGGCGCAGCAAATTACAGCAAGTGCTCGTATTTCAGGATTAGTACGTCTTGCTTTAGAAGAATTATCAAATACGCCATTATTTTTACAATTACCTGATATTGCTTCATTTGTACGAGTCCGGTGCCCACCCACGCCTCTCTTTGTTGGAGCTTTGAAAAGATTAGGATATAAATGTAGTCAAGTGCATTGTAGTCCTGCTGGAATTAAAACAGATTGCCCACCAAATGTATTAGTGGCAATTATGCTGCAGTGGAAGAAAGAAACAGAAGATAAAGAAGAATTAAAAGAAGAAAAAAAAGAAAAAGAAGTGGAGGTTAAATTGATACATCATAATGAAGAAGTAAAAGAAGAAAATGAGGGTACTTGTTCTTTAAATAATAACAATAATAATAATAATAATAATAATAGTAATAATAATGAGGTAAAGAAAAAAGCAAAAGAGGGAAATAATGGGAGAGTGCATGTACGGGGTCCATTAGTGTCTCCTCTTACTGGTGTAGATTTCTCTTATGATAAAAAGTATGATTTTAGAAGTACTGCGACTGGAATAGCGAAATTTATTCCAAATGCTCCAAATTGGGGACCGAAAAGACGGCATCAAGGTGCAATGCATGATGAAGAATAATAATGGTAAAAAAAAAAAATAATAATAATAATAATAATAATAAAAGAGGGAAATTAACTTTGAGGGAGCTCATTTTTATTTCTTTTTTCTTGAACCGGTAATCAGCGTTTAATTCTGTTTTTTTCTGTAATGTGTGACTGTTATTTTTATTTTATTTTTATCATTCACATACTCTTTAAATAATTGTAAATATTTATTTATAAATTGATTTTTTTTTTTTTTTTTTTTTTTTTTAATTTTCTGTAAAAATGTTTGACTACTTTTTTTTTTTTTTTTTTTGCTGGGTTTATATTTCTTATTATTATTATTATTTTTTTTTTTTTAACTCTACAAAAAAGCAACCTAATAATAATTAAAATAAATTCAAAGAGAGGAGAAATAAATAAATATTTATCGATGCTTCACTCTTCATCTCGATTATTTCGTATTTTTGATGCCTGTTATGTTCTTAACCTTGATCGTCGAAAAGATCGATGGGCACATGTTGAAAAACAAATTAAACGCGCTAAACTTAACACTTTTATTTCCCCACCAGCCCAAGTTAAACGTGTAAGTGGTGTAGATGGAAATTGTTTAAATATAGAATCCCTATATAAGTCAGGTGTTATTTCTGATCTTGGTTACACGCGTTATACTTTACCTATTGAAGAAAAACTTTTTGGAATGGATTTAACACCTGGTGCTATTGGGTGTGCACTTGGGCATCGTCAAATATGGGATTCTATTGTTGCAGAAAAAAATAAATGTGCATTAGTAATGGAAGATGATGTAGAATTTAATCCCAAATTTAGTCAAATGATAGAAAAATTATGGGAAAAAGTTCCATCAGATTGGGGAATTGTACATTTTGGTGGTTTAGATCTCCTTGCAAGTGGGAAACCACCTAGACCTTTTATTAATAATGGAATAAGACGGGCTTATCAAGGGCATCGTGAACTAACAGCATATGTAATAAATTATAAATCAGCACAAAGATGTCTTGAACTTTCAATACCTATGACTTGGCAAATAGATACACATATTAGTAGTAATTTTAAAGATGATGTGGAAGCTCAAGATAAATATATTTCAGATCCTATGACGTATGTTTTTCAACCTTCATTAGTAATACAAATTACCTCTATGGGAACAGATGTTCAAAAGAGGCCTTCTGATAATCCACCACTTGAAGATGCTGCAAGGCGTATGAGAGAATTTGTTGGTGGACAAACATCAGTACGTTAACAATTATTATTATTTACATATCATTAATTACATTTTTTTTTTTTTTTTCTTGTTAAGATGATGATTTTTCTCTGCGTTTTTTTATACTATCATTAGTCTTGTTCAATGATTCAAATGGTAATAGTGCATTAATTTATTTATTTTTTGTTATTGTTGTTTCATAATTATTTTATTTTTAGAATCTGTTTTTATATTTTAGATATCCCTTTTTTTTTTTTACTTTAAAATAATTCCCTCTATTTTTTTTTATTTATTATTGCACATTTTATCTACATTATTAAAAAAAAAAAAAAAAAAACACACATAAAAGAAAGCTGTGAAAAAAAAATATATATATATATATATTTATTTATTTATTTATTTCCTCTTGTGTATATTCACTTCCCCCAGCAAAGACAAGATGAGTATGAACCCAGTAGACCTCGGCCTCGGCCTCCTCCTCAGCCCGCAGAGTAAAACAAATCCGCAGCTCGAGCGCGGCAGCTCCTCCTCCTCCGCGGTGGCCTCCGTCGGCATCCTCTCCGTCGGCTCCCCCCAAGGCCCCCTGAAGAAGTCCCACCCCAGCGAGAGCTCCAGCGGCCTCCAGCACTCCCAGCCCTCCCAGCGCCCCAGCGAGCGAGTCGCCCACGTCGGCAGGCCCCGCCCACTAGAGGCCCCACACGACCCACTCATGAATCGCCTCCAATTAAGATATCGAACTAAAGCAAAAGAACAACTTTACACAAGTGGGAAGGCAAGGCAGGCGGCGCGGCGAAGACCCACCGTAACAGGTGCTAGTAGTAATAGTAATAATAATGGGTATAATAGTGATCATATTGTAGAGAATTCTGTGTTAGCACTACAACAAGAAACAGTGGGAATGATTGCGAGACATTTACCACAAATTGGGGAATCCACACCATATGCTGCCATGATGACACTACAAGAGGAATCTATAACAACAGGAGAAGGAATGGTGGTTGATGATAGAATTACACCCCAAACACTTCATGCCCTTTTACATAAAGGACATACTGTAGCTTCTAGAATTTTAACTCAAAAAAGTTCTAAAAGACGTATTTTAGAAGAAATAGAAGAAGCAGAAAAGAAACCTGCACCTACTGCTAAATTAGAACAATTAAGAACTCAAGTTTCACGTTTAGAACCTCCTTATGTAGATACTATGCTTCAAGCAAAAATTTTTAAACAACCTATTAATGATGAAAATCCTAAACCACGTGAAGTACTTCCAATTACAACTTTATTAAATAAAGAAAGTAAAATAAAATATGAAGAAAGACGTTCTTCACATGTATATCATTCTCACCTTATTGCTCCACCTCCTTCTAGACTTTCTGATAGATTATCTTCTACACGAAGAGAAGAAGAAAATCTTCAACGTCATCTTTCTGTACTTTCTTCAACTACAAATAATTATAATGATGATAAAGTAGCAACTCTTTCTGTACCACTTACAAGAAGTACTTGTATTGGTGATGATGGAAGTATAATTGATCAACTTGTTGCATATGCTGCTAATAAAAGGCGTCCAAATATTGGAGATATTTCTTTATCTCCTGAAAATAAAGGAATTCCACCTTATCATCCATCTTATACTCCTATTTTTTCTGCATTAGATGCTGTACTTTCTGTAAGTAAAGAATTTGAAAAAATACAACAAACTTGGCCAGGTGGAAGTGCAGGAAAACTTGCAGAATCACGTCGTGCTATTGTTGATCGTATAAGTTCATTAAATTCTTCTCGTATACCTCGTGAATTATGGGTAACAATTCATAGTCCAACTTTTCCAGGAACAAGAGAACTTAATCCTAATGATAATTATGAAGAAGAACAAATTCAACTTGATGAAGCATATCAAAAAGATGGTAAAATAACATCAGGAGCTCATATTTCTACAAAAACTACATTATTATTTCCTGCAATAAAAGCTACTGGACGTTCTCAAGTTTATTTATTAGGTGATGCTCTTGATCGTATGTTTCAAGAAATTCCAGATGCTCTTAATATATTAGCAAATAAAGAAATTGCCCAACGTTTACTTCCAGCTGCACCTAATGATAATCCTAATGCATTTAAAAGTATTGAAGATACAGCAAGATTATTAGATGCAAATGTAATACAAGAATCAGATAATGTTCATTTACAATATGTTGAAGCAGCTAAAGAAGTAATGAATATTATAAATATTGGAATAATTGAAATTGTTCGTCAAATTTCAGGTTCTTGTGTAGAACGTGGTGCATTATTAGATGCTCTTCGTCAAATTATTGATGATATTATGAATAGTGCTTTATGGCTTGTTGGTTATTGTAAAGAACAAGCTCGTCATGAAGCTAAAGTACGTCATGAACTTATTATGTCTTCTAGAAAAGATGTAGAAGAAGCTATTATGTTAAGAGAAGAAGTACGAGAAGGTCGTCGTGAAGCTAATATGCTTAAAAAAGCAAATGCTGAACTTGAAAGTAAAGCTGCAAAATATGATATGCTTATGGAAAGGTTACAATTAAAAGATAAAAATTTTTCAAAACATTCTGCAGATCAACATTTAAGACTTCTTATGGAACTTGAAGAAAATTTTACACAAGCAACTACAAAAGGTCTTGAATTATTATATGAACGTAATACACTAGATTCTACTGATAATGAAAAAGTTTTTGATGCTCCTACTACACATATGAATAATCTTAAAAATAATGAAAAAGAAATTGCTAAAGAAGAACTTTATACAGAATCTTATCGACTTTTAGCTTCTTTAACAGAAGCTGTACGATCAGTAGATATTGCTTGTCAACCTTTATATGAACGTCTTACCTTACCAAAACCTTTTGCTTCTTCAAAAGTTGCAACAGGTAAATGGGCAGAAATTGCTCGTGCTGTTGGAAGTTATGAAGCAGAGAAAAAACATAGAAAGCAAGTTTTTGATATTTTTGCTCGATGGAATAATTCACAAAATTCTGGTTTAGTTCCAACAATCAAATTAACAACAGAAAAAAAAGGAGGAGAAGGAGAAGGAGAAGGAGAAGGGGAAGGAGACGAAGGAAAAGAATTAGAAACTATAGGACAACCATCAGGTGCAAGTATAAATACTACTTTTGCAACATCTTCAACTATACCTGGTAGTGGTCCTACAACCGATGTATATTCTCCTAAGAATGAAAGTAATGTATCTGTATTAAATTCTCCTCTTGGGGCACCAATAACTGAAAATTCACAAGATATGATAAATTCAAGAATATTTGGTTCATCCAAACGAATAAAATATGTTACAAGAGAAGATCTTGCTCGTATGGGTGTGACAGATTGTACACCAGATGAAATTAATGCCTTATATGATTTTGATTTTGATTTAAATTCTTATCTACGTCCTGAATGGAATCCTCCTGGGGATTATGAATTAAATATTTCTGTTATTCGTGATATGGTACATGATGTGGCTGAGTCATTACGTCATATTACACTTCGCATGCATGCTTTATCAAATAGTAGTCTTTTAAAAGAAAGTACAAAACCCCCACCAAAACCCCCAGCACGCCCAGATGATCCTTGTATACTTTGTGGAAGAAAAGATAGAGTTTCAATGGAAAAGAAAAGTAAAGGTGAGGCATTGCAGCGGGTGGCAACGGAGATTCAACGAAGATATGAGGAAGTTGTTATGAAATGTCAAAAGGCAGAAGCAGATCGAGAAAATTACAGAAAAGATTTAGTTCGACAACAATTACGTGAGAAACAGCAGTCGCAGGAATGGATGAAGCGAGAAGAAGAATTACAAAGAGCAAATGCGGCACTTTTAGAAGAAAATAAACAAATGGCGCAGAGATTATTTGCTATACAAAAATCCACTACGGCACAGTTTGGTTCCATGTCTACTTCACTTCACTCACCACAGTCAAATTCTTCAGGAACTGCTTCAGGTGGTTCAGATGGATTTGATGATTTTGATGATTTTGAAAATTAAAAATATATATATATATATATATATATATTTTTATAATGTACAGATTGTAATACAATTATATAAAAAGTGATTAAATGGTGGGATTTTTTTCTTCCATTATCTCTTTTCCTTTTCAACCACACAAGTCACCGTTTCTTTTTTTTTTTTTTTTTTTGTATTGTTTTCTTTTTGTGTCGTTGAACAAATCACCTTGAATCAGGGAGGGTGGGAAGGAAGGGAGAAGTAAATTTACTTGGTATTAGGAAGTGTATATATATATATTGTAATGGTATTGGCAGGGATATTAATATTTCATTATAGTATTTTTTATTCCATATTTTTTTTTGCTATTACTGCCCCTTCTTTTTTTTTTTTTTTTTCTGTGTTACATTGTAATTTTTTTTTTTTTTTTTTTTTTTGATTTAGTATTGTAGTATCCCCTCTTAAAAGGAAAAAAAAAAAAAAGAAATAGAGTAAGTAAGTTGTATATAAAGATAATATTTGTTAGTATAAAATATATTACTATCAATATATCCATAAAAAGTAGAGCAAATTCAATATATTTATTAGTACATTATCAAAAAAAAAAAAAAAAATGTATGAAACCCTTGATGCCGGGTACAACACTAATAACAATTCTACTAATATCAATCTTGAAAAAATAGAACAACTCGTAAATAATATTAATGCCAGATTTGCCGCCCTCCAACGTCAGGCAAATCAATCTTCGCAAAATACAAGCGCCCACCTTCGAGAGTTTACACTTGAGCCCTCTTTATTAGAATCTAAAACGCCTATTATTTCTCCTAGTGGACGTGTTGGAAGTACTTCAGTCCCAGTTCTCCTCCCAGATTCTAATTTACACTCCCCCACACTTATTCCAGCCATCCTGCCTTGTAGTAAACAACACGGGCCACATTATTGGAGTGAGCGGGAGTTATTTGTTGCAGCCTCTGATTTATGTCAATTTATAAATGGAGGTATTAACTACCGAGTAATGTGTTTACAATATCAACGTATGATGGAATTATTATTATCATTGGTGCGGGAGGATGTGGCATTAATGCGAGATATGGATATTTTTCCTGGAGGGTCAATGGAAAAAATACATAAAGTATTTTCAGGTTTATTTGCAGAAGCAAAGCAACTTCTTGCGGAAGGGGGTCTGGAAATACCAGATTCTCAAAATACAGAGGAAGAAAGTTTTTTTTCTCCTACTACAGATGTAAAAGATATTAATAATAATTCTAATAATAATAATAATAATAATGAAACTGATAATACTAATAGTGAATATCATACTCATATAGTTCAAGTTCAACGTCAGTCTAATAGTGGAACACTTATACGTCATGCAAAAGGAAATGATAAACGTACTTCATCTGGCTCTAATATTTATGCAACAGGAGTAAGTAGTAAACCAAATATTCGAGTTACAATTAATACTGGAAATGATAAATCTGATACTCGTGAGGAACCTTTTGCTCCTTTACATTTTGCAACATCTACAGGTAGGTCAATAAATGAAGATTTTTGTGATGTTGCTTCACCAGAATCAACATTAAAAGAAGATGGTACAATAAAAAGTCACAGATTTTCTACACCTAAATCAGAAATAGATTTATTTACTAAAAGTATAAATTCTAATAGTAGATCTCGTAATCAATGTTTAGAAGATCTTTATGGTGATATGTATCGTAATGAAGGAATGGATATGATATCAGCAATAATGCGAGTTGTATTTTTAAAAGAATATGATCAAGGAGATTCTACAACAGGTAAAAATGCTTTTGTAGAATTTAAAAAACAAATTGAAGATCAAATACTTCCTTCTATTAAATCTTATGACATATTTATGCAAAAAGTAACTGAAAAACCTGAAATTCGTTGTGAATATGTAGTAAATTGTTTACATAGTCATATTAAACCTAATGATCGTGTTGTAGAAATCTTAAATGGAATTACCTCTGAACGTGAAACCACATCTTTAACTCTTATGAATACTCAAATTGGAGATTCTGGTATTAAACCTCTTGCCCCATTGCTAGCACGATTTCATCGCCTTAAATTTATCGATCTCAGTTATAATGATATTCATGATACTGGAATTCATGAATTATGTTTAGGCCTACAACACCACCCAACATTAGAAGTTATTGATTTATCAGGAAATCCAATAACAGATACAAGTGGGGCCGCGTTATTACAACTTGCATCTGTGGTCCCACAATTAAAAGCTGTTGGGCAACATGGAATTTATTTTAGCCCACACGTACGAGAAGCTTTGGGACGTCAGCTGCAACATAATAGAGACGCAAGTGGAAAAGCATGGGCCCCACCCCAAATATTAAATAATAATATTAATACAAATATAAATATAAATCCCACTACTCGGCTAGAGTTATGGAAACGTGGGGCCTCACCCAGACTTACACCAATGCCACCCAATGTAATACCAAACACAACAACAACAACAACAACAACAACAATAACACCAACAACAGAGGGAGGCCCAGTTGTTTCTTTAAGAAAAGAATTAACTGTAAGAAATACACAAGAGTCTGTGGTGCCCCGTGGGTTAGGTGTATTGCAGCGGGTACGATTACCATATTTAACAGCAAGTAGAGGAAGTGCTGGGAATGGGGATTTACACCTGCATCGTCAATCACAAAGTACACCTCGATAAAAAAAAGTAAAGGTAGAAATAAAGGAAATATAAAATGTGCAATATTATTTGTATTTATATAGAAAGAAGAAGAAGAAAATATAGGAAAAGGAAAAAAAGAAAATATGCATACTATTTATGGAATACTATATATGTATATATATATATATATTTTTTTTTTTTAATGTACTTATTTATAGTTTTTTTTTTTTTTTTTTTTCCACCCTTCTATTGATATTTTTATCATTTTTTATTTATTTATCTATTAGTTTTTAAATGTATTTTTATAGAAATGGTTGAAAGAGGGGTAGGAGAAAAAGAAAGTTTATATTTGCTCATTTCAAAAATAGTGAGATGAATTGTTTGTGATTTTGATGATGTGCTTTATTTTATTATTATTATTATTATTTTTTTTTTTTTTTTTATGTTTGTGATTTTTCACAATCTCAACAAGAAAAAAAAAAAAAGATGGTTTCAAGATAAATTTAAATGACTATGTATTACATTATTATTTTTTTTTTTTTCTTCTTTTTGGCCTGACCAAATGGGTGAGAAATTTATTAAAATGAATTTTAAATGAAAATTTCCCTCTTTTTTTATATATACATATTTTACCCTCTTTGCTTCTTTATTGATATTATAAGAAATAAAGAGAAAGAATATGCGATGTAGTTGTTTACAACAGTGTTTTTGCTTTTATTTTACTCCATATATTACGAAAAAAAAAAAAAAATGCATATTTATGAGAGTGTGTGTGGTCACTCTTTGACTAAACCTAGAAAAAAAATAAGTATATATATATATATGTTTTTTTTTTTTTTTATCTCTTCTATTGTCTTTTATAATTTTCCACAAGAAGAAGCAGAAAAAAACATAGGGTAAACAATCCTAATACTAATAATAATAAAGAAAAAAATAAGAATATATATATATTTATATATTAGGTGAGGCTTTTTGCTGAAGCTGTTATTATTATTCATTGTGGTAGTGTGGCTTCTTTTTTTATTATTATTATTGCTATTTGTTGGGACTGAAAATTCTTGCTGGGAGGGGTAGGGAATACACCAAAATAATTATTAATTTATTTATATATTCATAAAATAAATAATAAATTAATTTATATATATATATATATTTATATGTCGAAGGCAGCTGCCCCTACTCGTCGTTATGCGGCAAAAGTAGAAAAAGGAGAAAATGCCTGGCGCCGTGAGTGGTCTGGATTTATGTCTGGAGTTAATTTAAAAGAATTACGCCGAGGTGGGAGTGTGGTGTTACCCAAGTCTGCTGATTTAGAACTCAATGAAAATAATAATAATAATAATAATAATAATAATGAAGAAGAAAGTTGTCAAGGTGGGAGAAATTTCTCATATCTCTTCGCCTCCCCGACAGAAAGAAAAGCAGAACGACTCGCCAAGCAACGAGCAGAGGATGAGAAGCGTAAAAAATTAAAACAACAACAAAAAAAAGACAATAATAATGATCCATTGTCACATTTGAGTAAACATGAGCGGGCATTATTAGAGGCGCAGCAGCGGGGGTTACAAGTTGAAGGAATGACTCGAAAAGAAGTTCGAAATTTTTTACATTTAACAATTTCTAAAGAACAACAGGAGGCGGCAAAGCATCAGGAGGAGTTTCGCCCACATGAATTAATGGATGAGAAATTACAATGGTATCAGCAGGGGCCACATCCAATTGATATTATCTCAGAGAAACTTGTAGCGAGAAAAGCAGCTAAAAAAGGAAAACAATTAGGATTACGATATAATTATCTTTTACCTCATCCTTCTTGGCTTGCTAAGAGAGAACAGAGGAGACGTGAAAGTTTATTGGTGGGATTAGGAAAACGTATTATATTTGATGAGAATGGGTGTATGTTAGATGTTTTTGGAAATCCTGTAGAGGCGATGAAACTTGTATCAACACATGATTTTAATAATAATAATAACTCTGTTAAAGAAGAAGAAAAAGAAAACGAGGAAGAAAATTATAACAATAAATTGAATCAAAACGTTGAAAAACAGACACAGGAAACAAATAATATAATAAAACCTCATCCATTTAATGCTTCACCTATTAATTCAGTTTCAATGATAACTTCAACTGCATTAGTAGATCCAACAAAAGCTTGTACTTCACTTGTTCGAACTGTTGTACGAGACCGTAAGGTGGCGGATGCTATTAAAAAGGCAAATATTACTACTTCATATATTAGTAGTTCTCTTGTAATGGGTCCAAGTATTGGTTTAGAAGAAACTAATACGATTGGTTCAAATGGTGCTTATAATAATAATAATAATAATAATAATAATAATTTAGTTAATTCCTCTGGAATGGGTTCGCGAGGAGTTCAAAAGGCAAATTTGCCAATTCGAAAACCAAAAGTTCCAGAGAAACGATCTAGGATGGCCTCTTTTGAGCCATAGTTAAAATTAAAAGAGTATGAAGGAGATTTTATTTTAAAATTAAATATATATTAAAACAAACAAAAGAAAAAAAAAACAAGTCCGAGTAATTATTAAAATAAAGTTTATAAATGATGAAAATGGCCAAAAATATATGAAGAGAAAAAATAAATTTTCAGATTTTTTTTTTTTTTTTAGGAGGAGGAGGAGGAGGAGGAGGAGGAGGAGGAGTGGGGGTAGGTGTTGCTGCTCTTGTTTCCTTATTATTCTTTAATATCTCTTTTATTATTATTATTATTAATCCTTTTTTTTTTTTTTTTCTTCTTGCTGGCATCTATTTCAAGACTGTTATTTTCTATATTATTATTAGAGAAACCAAACAAAAGTAAAAAAAAAAAAGAAGAGAACCTTAAAATAATGGCCCCAATAGATCCACGAGAATGGGTTAAGAAAGTACGCGCCAAAACACCTGTGTTATTAGAAGTTGGTAAACCCGCCCCTAAAGCTGTTTTAAGTTTTGGTGGTTGTGGATTTCTGGTAACTTATTCGCTTGGAGTCGCCTTATATTTACAAGAAGAAAAAAGTGAATTTCTCTCTCAATCTTATTTACTCGGTGCTGGTACTGGTGTAATTCCAGCAGTTGCGCTTGCCTGTGGGCCACGCGCTGTAAGTATTGAAAAAATACGAGATGCTATTGTTGATAATCGTTTCCTCGTCTCTGATGAGGAAAAACGAATTGAAGTTTTTACAAAATATATTAATCAATTCCTCCCACGCAATGCTGTAGAACTTGTGAGTGGTCGCCTCGCACTGACTATTGGATTTTCTAATAAAGATCCTGGTTATATGTCACAGGCAAAAGAAAATGTTCACTTTGGTCATCATATTGCACAATGGAATGATATAAATGATTTTGCCCAATGTATTTTAGCAGCAACAGCACCAAATACAGAAAAACCAATGATATTTCGTGATGCTGATAATGTTATGAGAGGTACTATGATGTCTTTGAGTAGTGAATTAGATCAATATTGTCGACATATATATATTCACGGTTATGCTGGTTACCCATATAATAAACATCAAACTCGACATAATATTTTTTTTGGTCGACATGGATTTTTAGCAAATACACATTTTTCTTTTTGGCGACAGGCGTGGTTAGCGTTTGCACCAAATATAGGAAGAGGAGAAGTAAAAAAAGAAGAGTTACTAGAAGCATATGATGCTGGATATAATGATGCAAGAAGATATGAACGATGGGAGGAGGATCCCTATCATTTTGCAAAAGCTGATAGATCACCAAGTGATGATTTTAATTTTAGGCAATTGCGGGCGAATTTATTTGGGGGTAGGAGAGCTTCAGAGAGATTTGAATTGTAATTGACAGAGAGAGAGAGAGAGAGAAAGAAAGAGAAAGATAATATTTTTTTTATTTGTTTACAAAATATATGATGATTATTATTTTTAACGGACCATGTAAGGGAAATTCAAAAAAAAAAAAAAAAAATGAGAGAGAAAGCTTGGTGAGGTATGAATTTGAGTGGTGGGTATTAAAGAAAAAAAGAAAACATAGTTTTATGAAAAGGGGAATAAGTTTTTTTTTTTTTTTTTTTTTGTGAAGGTATATTTGGCGTACACATATTTATTTGTATTATTATTTGATTATTTATTAGAATAGAGATGATAAAAAAAAAAAAACTGCTTATAGAAAGTATTTGTTTAAATAAATATATATTTTATATTTATATATTATTGTACATTTATCTTATATTTGATTCTTCTTTTTTTTTGTTTTTAGTAGAAACCTCAGTTAAAGCAGAAGTAAAAAAAAAAAAAAGTGTAGTTGAAGTTAAACCACCCCAAAAAAAAGAGTAAATAACGCATAGAAAGTTAAAGTTTTTTTTTTTTAATTAGACTAAATAGATTAATAAATAAAATGTTTAAACATAGAGATAATATAGCACATTCCCCTTTTACACTTGACCCTCAAGGGAGTGGAACTACAATGAAAGCTGTTAGTTTTGCCCAACAACAACAACAACAACAAAAAGAAGAAAATCAAGAATATAATAATATAAATAATGAACCCACAACAGCTGGAAAGAAAAGACCTCGTGATATTAGAGGAATTGAAAAATTTAAACAAGTTATATATGGAGAAAAAGGATTAGCACGATTTCATGCAATGATTACACGTAATCCTATTTTAATGTATCCACCTGAAGGAATTGATGCGGCGAGAAGACGAATTCAAAAGAAAAAAGAAGAAGAAAAAAAGAAACAACATAACAATAATAATAATAAAGAAAATAATTTAAATAAAGAAAAAGATGATGATGATGGATTATGGGAAATGTTTGAAGAACGTCGAGCCGTAGAGGATGCAATTGTAGAAGTTGAAACAAATAATAATAATAATAATACAGATAATATTCCTCCTGAAACTCCTGTAATAAATGGAGGAATACGTGATGAAGAGTTAGCGAATTATCATCATCGACAATTAGATGCTCTTTTAGCAATTTATTATGAATTTAATCACCTTACATTTATGAAATTACCAATAAATGATACTTTACAATTATTACAACGATGTGGGAAAGAGGCTGTGGCACATTCGTTGGAGTTTGAAATGCAATTACGTATGCGTCGTGAAACACGATTAAAAGAACTTCAAACTTTAAAAGAAGAAGAGGAAAATTTAAAGAAACGTCAATTAGAAGCTCAGGAAAGGGTATTAGAAATAGAATTACAAGCGGCTGAAGAAGAAAATGAAAATTTAAATTATGTGGATAATGATGGAATTATATCTTAAGTTACATTATTATTATTATTATTATTTATTTTAATTTTTTGATCTGTTAAATATTTTCCTCTTTATATATATATATATATATATATATATATGTGTATTTCTATGTGTTCTTTAACATATTCTAGAAAAAGTTTTTTTTTTTTTTTTCTTTTTACTATTTCCTCTATCTAAGAATAATATAATGTGAAGATAAAATAAAATAAAAAAATATCTCCATTAACTCATTTTTCACTTGGTTATTTATTTTAGTATAATATTACCCAGTATGAGTGATGGTTCTTCATTTTATGAGGCACCTATAAATATCGATACAGATGGAGCACCTCTAATTATTGAAAATTCTGAACAAGAAAATATATCCGGAAATTCTAATGAAATTAATAATAATAATAATGAAAATATAGTAAAAGTAAAAGATAATGTTAATAGTAATAGTGATGAAGATGATGTTAATTTTCTCACAGATACTTTAGTACATGAGTATAAATATCTTAAACACGCTGCAGAAAGTTATATTCGTACAAGTCAACGTATTTTTACACAACTTCAAATAAAACGTCAACGCATGGAAGAGCATGAACGTATATTACGGCGTCGTGTTGAACTTATTTCTTCTTCTGCGAATTCTCCTATTATAAAACTTAACATTGGTGGAATGCGTTTTCAAATTCAACGTGAAACTCTTTTACAATTTCCAATGACATTATTTCATTTTCTCGAAGGAGGTCAATTTCATATTCAAAAAGATGAATTTAATTATATATTTTTAGATCGGGATCCTTTGCTTTTTAGAGAAATTCTTTTTTTATTACGAGAGCGGCGGCGACGGGTTTTACTAGCAGACGGATCTAATAATAATAATAATAATAATAATAATAGCCCTCCTTTTCTTTCAATAAATAGTAATGAATATATTAGATTATCTCAACTCTCTTCTATTGAGAGAAAACGTGTGATGGAGGAGGCGAGATATTATGGATTAAATTCACTTGTAACGGAGCTCATGACGCATCGATATCAGTGGAGTAAATGTGTATTAGTGCCAATTTCTTTTTTTAAATATATAGGAAAAAGAAGAAGAGAAGAAATACAAGAAGAAATAGAATTAGAGAAAGAAGAAGTAGAACCACCAAAGGGATGTTGCTTTGCAGCTTGTGTTTGTTTACATAATTGTGTATATTTATTTGGAGGATGTGCAGAGCAGGAGGTGGTTTTAAATTCATTTTATAAACTTCAATTAGAGCGTGATAGCACGAGTGAGTGCAGAGAAGATAATGATGATTTTGAATATGAATATGACAATAATAATAATAATAATATTCGTCAGGATTATCAAGAACTAAATGAAGAAGAGGATGAAGTGGAACAAGTAATATTAAATAATAATACTAATAATAGTACTACACAACTATCACAAATGCGACGTATTAGTTATGAATTAATTATACCTTTTTGTAATGAAGATGAAACTACGCAACCAAAATTACCTGAACCTCGTTCAGGACATGCTATGATTTCTATATATGGACGTTATATTTTAGTATTTTACGGAAATGATCTTCATCATCATTTAAATGATATTTGGGCTTATCATGCTTCACGTAATATATGGAGTTTAGTAAAATTACGTGGGGATCTTGTAGAAGCACGCTCTGGGCATACTGTTACAGTTATTAAAGATCGTATTTATCTTATTGGTGGAAAAAATCTATTTGGTTCTTCTGTTAAACTTTTTGCACAAGTTTTTGAAGGACGTTTTGATGTAAATAGAATAGAACTTACATGGCGTTTAGTTTCTTGGAAAAATGAACAACAAGAAAGTATATTTTATCAGAATACTCAAAGTATTTTTTCTAATTCTACTAATGCTAATTCTATTAATAATCTTTATACAGCTATTGAAGAAAATGATGATGAAAATGAATATGAAGGTCCTTGTGAAATTCCATCCATTGCTTATCATACTTCTATAGAATATAATGAAAGATATATTATTGTTTTTGGTGGATTACGTGAACCTACAGGTATTCAAGAAACAAGTGGAGAAAATCGTCCTATTAGTAATAGTAATAATGGAATGGTTGTTGTAAATCCTTCAATAAATTCTGTTCCTATATGGATTTATAAATTTGATACATTAGATTTTACTTGGAGACGTATTTCTACTTCTATAGATTCTTTAAATTTATCATGGTCGGATATCCCACGATCTGGGCATATTTCTATACGATGTCATGATGATATGTATGTTATGGGTTCATATACTGGGCAAAAACAAATGGGTGTGTATCAACTTTCATTACAATCTTTTATATGGAGACGTATACAAACTACAGTAGCGAATACAAATAATAATAATAATAATAATAATAATTGTCCATGTAGGCGAGCTGTACCTAGTGGAGTTTTATTACCATCAACTGCAGATACTCCACATCCAATGATTTTAATTTATGGTGGATATAATGTTTCAACTAGGCAATATTTTAATGATGCCTATATTCTTACATTATAAAATTATATATATATATATATATATATATTTTAGGGGGGAAAAAGTGAAATAGTTAAAAGATTTTTTTGGTTTGTCATTATGTTGTGCTTTTAAATTTCTACTTACTTTAAGTTTTTTATGATGAGTTGTCGTCTCCTGCATGAATTTTGTAATGTTTTTTTTTTTTTTTTTTTTTTTTTTTGGAGAGATTTTCTTTTGCTTCGTTTTTTTTTTTTAATTATTATTCTTTATTTTATTTGAAAAGAGAGGATAAGGAGATTGTGTGGTTTTCTTTCTCTCTCTCTCTCTCTCACTCCATCTCTGCATATACCTCTGTATACATATATATATATATATAAATATATATATACAGAGACTTATATGCATAATCAAATTTAAATTTTCTTCCTTCTTTTCATTTTTGCCTTTATATATATATATATGTCTGTCGAATGATTTGGGAGAAGAATTCTCGAGGGAGTACAATCTGAGTATTTTTTTGTGCTTCGAATATAAGAGTTATTTATTTTTTTGCCGTTTACTTTCTGGCAGGCATTCCTATCAATTTAACTGTGCGTATTATTATTATTATTATTATTATTATTATTTATAAATAAATTATTTATTTATTTATTAAACAAAAAAAAAAAAATAATAATAATAATAGTAATAAAATCGGAATTAAATAAATAATAAAAACAACAACAACAACAAATGGCTTCAAATGGAAGTATTTTCCTATATATAACAGGAGGACGAACTCTATGGGTTCCAGGTCACACTCCAGCTCCAGGAGAAAATAAACCCGTACATATTCTTAACTTTGCTACCCCACGTGAGTTATCAAGATCTTTTTATTTGTTTGATATGCCGATTCAACTTATAGATGATCCTAAAACAGCTCCAATGATTCCTGGTGGGAAGACACCAGCGGATGTTATTACGGCGGTTAATGAATTTCGTCGAGTGTGTGCAGAAGATCAATCATTTTTATTAAAAAGATGTTATGATGCGAATAAAAATCCACCAGCTGAAATGCAACAACAACAGCAGCAACAGCAAGCACAACAAAAACAATCAACAGAATCACAATTACAACAAACTTCACAAATGCCCATGTCATTAGGAAATCTTGGGATGGGAGATAATTTTAATATGAATTCCAATACATCTATGAATATACCAAACCCAAATACTAATCATGCATTACTATTACAACTTCTACAACAACACCAACAATCACAAAATCGTGCATCAGGTATTTCACAAGCTTCTCCACTTCAACAACCTCCTCCAATGGGATTTAATTATTCTGCTATGATAAATCCTAGTATGATGGGGAGTAATCCAGCTACTTCTACTCTTGCAAATACGAATAATAATAATAATAATAATATGATGATGCAAAATGGACTCATGATGCCTCCTACGACTTCTTCAATGGGTTATGGAAATAATTATTATAATCCTATGATGTCTATGGGGCGTGGGGCTGGGTTAATGCCACCCCCACCAAATCAAAATAATGCTTATTATCCTAATCATAATAATATTCATAATAATAATAATAATATTTCTCCAGGAATGCGAGGTGGGCGGCAGCAGGCGGGAATGATTTCAGTTGGAAGAGGCCGTGGTGGGAAAAGAGGTGGGATTGTTGCAATTCCACCCAATAGTCCTTTTCAGGCCCCAGTGAGAGATCAACCCGAGCCATTATTAAATTTGCCTCACATTCCCAGAGATATTTTAGATATTTATATGAATCCAAGACAAAAGTTAATGTGTGCAACAATGCCTGGCCCTCGTTGTACCGTTTGGCTGCGGGAGCGTGAAATTCCAACAGATACAAAAAATACAAGATATGTGTTTTGTAAAGGTGGAATTATATTAATGTTAAAAACACAAGGATCTGAAATTGCAAATAATAAACCTGTGGAACTCTTTGATCAACAAGTGTGTGCCCACTTTTTAATTCACAATTATTGCTCTCGTACAAATTGTCTGCATCGGCATCACAATGAGGAACAATTACGGCAACTTATTGCGGCCAAACATGTGGAATTAAAATCTATGACAAAGAAAGAACGTCATCGACTTAGTGAACAATTATTAGAAAAAGAAAAAGAAGGACTCGCTCGGGCCGCAGAAGAAAAAGAAATGCGAGCTAAAGCAAAGGAAGAAAATGCCGCACGAAGACGAGCAGGTAATGTAAATAAAGATAATAATACGTCTGCTACTAATACTAATAATGATAATGTTGAGGGTAGTAATATTGCACCCAATACCAGGTCCTCTCGTTCACCTCTTGCACGTGTTAATATTGGCAGTTCTGATGAGGATGAAGATGATGAAAATGAAAAAGATAAAGCTGATAAAAATACAAATAATAAAGAAAATAAAAATGATAAACAAAACATCGATGAGCTGCATGTTGAAAAGAATAATAAAAAGAATGTAAAGGATTCAGAAAGTGGTAATAATAGTAAGAATAATATCAAACCAACAGGTACTTCATCACGCAAGCGTTCCTCTCAATTTAACTCACGTAAAGTATTAAATCCAGCAGATATTGGTGTCACAGATAGTGATGATGAAGATGAAGAAGATGATGATAATGAAGAAAATAATTCTTCTTCTTCCTCATCTTCTTCATCTTCAGCTGCTTCTGAAGTAGGTTCAGAAAAAGATGCTGTGAATGGAAATGAAGAGAAAATTATTGAAACCGTAATTTCTGTGGAAAGTAATAATAATAATAATAATAATAATAATAATAATAAAGAACAAGAGGAAGAAGAGAAGAAGGAGGAATCTGGGAAAGAAACATCAGAAGCTAATAATAATAATAATATTTTTGTTATTGAGGATGCTGCCAATTCACCGGAAATAACAGAAGAGGAGGAAAGTGAAATTAAAAATAAAAATAATCTTCAAATCTCTGAAAAGGAGCCAGAACCAACACTAACAGAAGTCCCAGTGACAATACAAGAAGAAGAAGAAGAAACAGCAGAAGATGCAAATGAACAAAGAGAAGAAGAAACTGAAACTGAAAATAAATTACCACAAGAGACAGAGCAGGAGGAAATGGAGTCAGAGGAGGATGAAAATGAAAAAGATGATAAAAAGAAACCAAAGGGGAAGAATGGTGCAGTGAAGCGAACTCGCTCTGCAGCTCCAAAGAAAAGTGCATCAAAGAGCAAAAAAACAAAGAAGTAATTTTGGAATGGCTTTAACATATACATATATATATATATGAAATTTTAGTCATTTCTTCTTTGCTTTTTTTCCCCTCCTTTTTTTTTTTTTTTTTCTCTCTTTTTTTACATTTAGGTACAAATATATATATATATATATATAATTCTATTTTAAAAGAAAAAAATTTACGGAAGGAAGCTTTTTCTTTTTTTTTTTTTTTCGGGGGCGGTTGGGTGTGTTTATATAAAATTCTTGTACTTACGAAGTTTAACAATAAGAAAGAATTCGATTCTTAAAGGAAGAAAATAAAAACAGTATTAGTACTAAGCCTTTCATAAAACTTTGATAAAAAAAAAAAATGTAAACAGAGAAAATAAGATAAAAATAAAATAATAGAAATTTTTGGGGGAGAGAGGGGTTATTAAGAATGAGGGTTTTTTTTTTTTTTACATCTTGGACAAAACTGAAAGAAAATTAGTAACAAATAAATAAATAACTAAACAACAACAAAAGTAAAAAAAAGAGGTGGAAATAACCAAAAAAAAAAAAAAAAAAAATCCTCATGCTCTAACTAGATCGGATCTTAAAAAAATAAAAAAAAAAAGAAAAAGAGAGCTGAAAATAAATACAAAATTTTAAAAAAAAAAAGAGCTAAACCCCCCACCCCCTTTCACACAAAGACACAACAAAACAAAAGAGGGGTGGGAAAAAAAAAAAAAAATGTGTCTACATAAATTCATTATTGAGAATTTGTCATTTATAAAATATACATACATATATATATATATATATTGAGAAAGGATAGGTGTTTTAGAGTTTCACAACTACTGCTCTCTTTTTTCTTTTCTTTCTCCTATATTACAAAAAGAGAATATTATTGTTTTTATTATTATTATTATTATTTTTTTTTTTTTTTTAGAAAGGAGAATAAAAGATAAATTTCTATTTTGAAAGAATAGGAAAAGACGAGGCTTTAATCTACCAGTCAAAATAATCTCAGTCCACGGCAATTGCACACACCCACATACACACACACCCACATACATACAGGAAATAAAAAGAAAAAAGAATATGATGGTTATTGGTTTTAAATTTGTGTTTAAGCTCTAGGTTGATAAAATTTAAAACAAAAAAAAAAATCCAAGAGTATCCTTTAGAGCTTACTGTGCAGTATTTACTGTCTTTTTTCCCCCCATCTTCCCTCTTCTTGATTTATCTGTTACTTTTTAGTTTACTGATTTGTTTGTTTTTGTTTTTTTTTTTTCCTTCGGTTTTCGTGTTTGGGGTTTAACTAACTTGAGATTTGCTGTTAAAAACGGAGTTTGCGGTTATTGAGTGTTCTCAAGAAGGGCTATAAGTTGATACGGACGGGGGTACTGACACAAAAAATACTAATTATTATTTTTATTATTATTATTATTGATATTATTATAGGAGTTGGCATTTATATTATATAGATTATATATATATATATATATATATAGAAATTTATTACACATAAAACATGCACACAAAACAGCAAATATAATAATTATTATTAGATGATCTTCATAATTATAGGAGTTGATTTTTTTTTGTTTGTTTCGTTAAATAATTTTTTACCCTTCTTTCCTTTTCTTTTTCTTAATTTTTTTTTTTTTTTTTTTTTTTAACGAGGAACTTATTATATATCTGCTTTTTTCCCTCTCTATTATTTCTTTTTTTTTTTTTTTTTCTTTTAAAGTAGTATTAGTTGTAGAAGTGTGCATTTACAGGGAGTTGGTTCTACATTGTTCCAAATTCTTTTAGCCTTTATCAGAAATATTTATATATATTAACTCCTCCTGAAAGATTTAAAAAAAAAAAATATAATAAAATTAAATTAGTGATCCCTATACCCAAATAGAAACCGAGAGAAAAAGAAATATATATATATATATACATTCATTTATATATTTATATATAAATATATAAATAAATAAAAATATAATGTACCGCCGAATTACTTCTTATGGTGCAATAACTGCTGCTACCGCCACACAGGTGCGAAAAATTGCAGAATATAATTTCGGTCAAGCCCCATTAACAGAAAAGTGGACTGGCGGCCCTGTTGCCCCGCGTAAATCCACAGAAACAACACATAAACCAACATATTCTAATTCTACTAATTCTTCTTCTTCTTCAGTTTCAACAACACATTCTAAAGCAGCCGTGCAACCCACATCATCTCCAATAATAAAAGGAAAAGTACAAGTCACACAATTACATAATGGAACACGTATTATAACTCAACAATGTGATGGGGCGATGGTCTCCGTCGGAGCTTATATTCTTGCAGGTCCTGTGTATGATCCTGTGAGCTGCCCTGGTGTACATCATCTTTTACATTTGGCTTTAACAACAAGTAATTATAATAATTCATTATTTCAAATTGACAGAAGTATTCGAAGTACTGGGGCGGCGTTTTCACACTTTGAAAAGGATAAACATTATATTGGAATTCGACTTGATGCCCGGGCGGATATGTGGAAAAGTCGAGCCAATGGTAAAAAAGGAGATGAAAATCATTTTAATTTAAATCTTGTTCAGGATGCTATTTTTACGGCGATTGCGGCTCCAAGATTTCATGAAACCGATATTGAAAGATTCCGTGATACAATTGATAATAATTTAAAAGAACTTCGTTGGCAATACCCATCACAGTATGCGATTCAACAACTTGAAACCGTGGCATTTTATAAAGAACCACTGGGAAATCCAAGACATGTTCCTGAAGAAAATAATGGACATATTACAAATAAAGTATTATTGGATCAATACTCAAAATACGTCACCCCCGATCGTGTTGTAATTGCTGGAGTAAATGTCGATCATAATGAATTAACTGCCGAATATGAAAATACACCATACCCACACTCCTCAAGCTCCCCACATCACGCAGCATTTACAAAAGATAATAGTTTACAAAGTTATGATATTAACAGTGAACAACGACAATATACAGGTGGGGAAAGACACGAGCATGAGAATCGAGCCAAAGAAATGTGTACAAAACCAGATATGGATACGGAAACAATTGTTGCAGTGGGATATCTTTCATTTGGTCGAGCTAAAACTTCTATTAAACGATATGCGGCAGCTAAAGTATTTCAAGAATTATTTAATATTGTACTTCAAGATGGTCTTCGTCCGGATAGTAGTGAAGAAAGTGAAGGAGTACGTTCATTTTATTTACCTTATCAAACAGCAGGTTTACTTGGGTTTACAGCTCACGCAGAACCTGGAGATATTGTTAAAATGGTAACGGCTACAATGCGGGAATTACAATCTCTTAAAATTGATGATAATGCTTTGGTGGAAATAGCAAAACATCGTGCATCTGTTATGACGCAAGCTCAAAATTGGGATAATATTCGTGATTTATGTGATTACATGGGAACCAGCTTACCTCTTGCAGCACGAACACAAAATGCAACACAATATTTATCTCCTGAAGAATTATTGGAAGCAATTCGTACGGTAACTACGGAGGAATTAAAACAAGTAAAAGAATGTGCATTGGGGACAAAGCCTTCTTTGTTTGGTCACGGTGAAATGATGGCATTCCCATCTCTGCGTCAAATGGGATTTTAAAAGAAATATATATATATATATGAAACAATAAGAAGAAGAAAATGAAGAGTAATAATTAGAAGAAAAAAAAAAAAAAAGTAATAGCAAAACAATGTGTTGATGTAGGAGTAATTAGGAATGAATAGTGGATGAAAATAATGATGAGTAAAAAAATATTATTATTATTATTTGTTTATGAGGGAATGAGAAGGGGGAAGAAGGTGGAGAGGAAATCCAAGCAATCAAAAGTCTCGGGTTTTTTTTTTTTTCTCCTTCTCTATTTCTATTTCTCTAGGAGTGTGTATATGAATATATCTTCTTTAGGATAAGAAGTTTTGGAAGTGGGGGGGGGAGAGAGAAAAAGAAAAAAAAAAAAAAAAAGAATTGAGTGAAGTAGGGATTGGGTTATTTTGTGGCAAGTTAGATGCATAATTTACCGACCCTGCAATGGAATAAGAAAGTGTTGTTAGCAAAATACGAAAAAAAAAAATAATAATGATAATAAATTTTTTTTATTTATTATGGGGAGGAAGAGAAGGAAAAAGAAATCTAAAGGGTATGTGAGTGAGTTGGATTTAATTATATTTTTTTTCGGTAAACTCGCATTTGAACCCTTTTATTTCTATTCTTCTCTTTCTCTTTCCCCCCTCGTTACACACTTCATAACTTGTATTCTATATAATTTTCAAATATATAAAACTTCTTTTATTATTATCACTATCTTTCTTTGTTTTATTTAATTTTTCAATAAAACCTCAATCAATAAGTAAAGAATCCCCTAAAGAAAGTAGGAAGGAAGGAAGATAGATACATAAAGGGGGTTATTATTATTTATTAAAATAAAAAAAAAATAATAATAATAATAATAATAATAAAATGCCACCCCCACAACGAGATGATATTTCTTTTGCCTTTCAACACTCCAGTTATGCAACGCCGTATGGAGATAATATTATTCCTGGTAATCACCCAGGTCACCGTGAGCGTAAACTCGGTAGAGCATACGCCCCAGATCCAATAAATATAAGTTCACTTCATTATGATTTACATATTCCTAGTACTGCTCTAGGCCACCATGGGCCTGCCTACCCATGTGATATTAACAATCATATGAATTCCCTTTTACTTCCACGTGATTTACATAATGGAAATTATATTTTAGATTCTGAGAGAGGTGGGCGGCGGCATTTTGAGGAATATCGTGGGGCTGAAATGTCTTGGGTCCCATCACTGCGCCCATTAAACCCACCAATTTCTTCTAATAATAATTATATTCCCCCAATGCGACGAGCCTATGGAACTTATAATTATTTAAATCCAACACCAGAAGTTAAAGAAATGATGATGCGGCGCGAGCGGGAGGCGAATAGACAATTTGCAGGAAAAGCAATTGTTGATCGTCGCCCTGATCATCATCCATTGGATTTAGGATTTTGTCATTTTTATGCTGTGAGGGGTGATTCTTCAGAAATTGCAGCTAATAATAATAATAATAATGAAATCTTAAAGGAATGTAAAATAGAAGATAATGCAAATAAAGAAAAAGGAGAAATAAGTCATGTTTCTGCTGGGGAAATGACTGGGAGTAGTGGGAAAAATTGTGCGTTACCATTTTTAGGATTTTCTTCACCTTCATGGGATGAGTCAAGACTCTGTGGAGTTTATAAAGGAACACGTCGGGAATATAATAATAATAATAATAATAATATGAGTGAAACAGGGAAGTTTTCAATGTATACGCAGCGACGCAAACGAGAAGAGGCGGAACGGGCACGACAAGAGGAAATTCATCTTGTTAAATTATTACCAAAATAACTCCAAATTTTTAATTTAATTTATATTTTTATTTTTATTTTGCTTTTATTGTGGTGGTGTTTTTTCGACTCTTCTTTGTTTTTTCTTTCTTGATAGGATTCTCTGAAGTTGTTGTCGATAGTTATTATTTTTTTTTATTATTTCTTTTTGTATGAACGATGTTATGTATAGTGTCACTATGTTTTTTTTTTTTTTTATCAGTATTATGACGATGATGAAAAGTTTTTTCTTGCTATTGTTCTTCTTTGTGTGTTTCCTCTTTTTGTACATCAACTATATATATATATATATGTATTATGTGAAAGAGAGAGGGAAAGAAGAAAATATATCTTTTTTTAAAATTATTTACTTATTTTTGGTACTTGTTGCTGCCTTCAAAATAAAAAATAATATATTTTTTCTTTACTCTTTTTTTTTTTTTTTTTTGAATTAATAGCAATCTGCTCTTCAAAATCCCTTATATAAATATCTATATTTATATTAGGTTTACTGATCAAAAAAAAAAAAAAGTAAAGTGAAAGTAAAGAGAAGAGGAGATAATACAAAAAAAAAAAAAAACATCTATTATTTATATATATATATATATAATTCTTTTTTAACAATATAATAGCGAAGAGAAACAATTAACTAAAATTAAATAATGGAAACTTATACAATGAATCCAACAATTCACCGCAATGTTGCCCCTCCCGCAGCTCCAGTAAAACAAAATAACAGAAATTCCCAAGAAGCCGCTATTGTACGTGCCACCGCCTCTGTAAATAATAATAATTCTAATAATAACTCTAATTATAATAATAATAATAATAATAATAGTAATTCCTTTAATAATAATTATTATTATTATTCTTCGATCACACGAATTGCAGCAGATGGAACTATGCGAAGTCAACGCAGTGATGAATTTTCTTCTTTTAATTCGCGTAATCCAATAACTGAAATTCGTGGATGTCCTATTCGTCAAAATATCGATGGAACTCAAAGTACAAATATAAATACAAATATATCACCCTCCTCCCCAACACAAGGTGAATTATCTGAAATTAAAAAATATGAATGTAATCCTACATTATTATTTCAGTGTACTTCCATGTCAACAACATTACGAAGAGAACAAGCTGTGATGGATAGTGAAACTTATTTACAATTATCATACGAACGTCAATTTCGCCGACATGACCCAGCCCATAATTTTAATCGACATCGACAAGATTATATTTATTACAATCATCGAAGTAAAGGATGTTATATTCCAATAGAAAAACCTAAAGATAATTTAACGTTAACTTATAATCATATGTATGATTTTACTGATGGTTCACGATTTTTAAGAAGTAATAATGAGGATGTCATTCCACATCCAAATCCAAGTGTTATTAGTCCTCTTACTGGGAAATTTAAATCTTTAACTTCTCCAAGAACAACTACTATAGGAAGTAATACAATTCCAATATATTCTGATAATAATAATAATAATAATAATAATAATAATATAGTATTATCAACAAATTATAATCGTCAAAATATATTACCACAACGCCCAAGAAAACCACAAACAATTAGTGTTGATTTAGCTAAAAGTTTACAAGTCTCCGACCTACGTGTTCGACATTTTGAGAAAAGAATTAATATTGAAGATGTAATTGCGGAGGATATTCGATTTATAGGTAAATCCCGTGAAGGAATTAGTAGTGTTATTGGAAAAGGTAAAATAAAATGGGAGGAAATTCCTGAGAAACTTCAACAAGCTGTTTGTGAGGAATATGAAAGAGAAAATGCTACAATAGAAAGTAAACATGCTTCTGTAAAAGTAAATAATGATATTTCTTATAATAATAATAATAATAATAATAATAATAATAATAATAAGCAGGCTGCTGCTGGTGATAACAGATATTATATTCCATCCTCATCAAGTTATGATGTAATACATCAAACTGGAAATAAATTTCAAGAGGAAGAATATAATAAAAATTCACAATCTCCTCATAATTATAATAATAATAATTATCAACAACAAAAAGAAAATTCAATTGATAAAACTCCAAGAAGGCAACAAATTGCTTTTACAGATCATGCGGATAGAGTTTTATTGGGATTTACGGAGAATATTCGTCAACCTGTAATTAGCGGTGATGGTGCTCCTTCCTACTACTATACACGTAAACAAGAAGAAGAAGAAAATAATAATAATAATAATAATAATAATAATAACAATATGGAAGAAAATGTAAAAGAAGAAGAAAAAGAAACTGTTTCTCCTCAAGATAATCTTCAAACACAAAACAATAATGAAATAAAAGAAGAAGATAAGAATATATCTAAACCTGATTCTCAATTATTATTATTAGAAAAAGAAAAAAAAGAAGAGCTACCTATATTATTACCACCTGTTGCAATTGCACAACTTCGAGAGGCGGAATGGTTTACACAAACTAATTCTTATAAACCCCAGTCTAATAATAATAATAAGAATATGAATTCTACATATTCCTATTCTAATTCTAATTCTATAAAAAGAAAAGTAATGACATGTCCTCCACGAATTTCAGAGAAACCACTTCCATTTGAAACTTCACGACTTGATTATTGTAGAAATTATAATGTTGAAATGCAAAAACCTCCACCAGGAATGATACCATGGTGGGCTTCTAAGAGTTTAAAGTAAAATTATTTATTTGTTTATTTCTTTTGTTTTTTACTTAATAATAATATTATTATTATTATTATTATTATTTAAAAAAAAAAAAAGTGTCTATGTGGTGTATAGTGAAACAAAAGGAGATTTCGTGTTGTTGTTGTTATTTTTGCTTTGTTTTGTTTTAGAAAAAAGGGGTTAAGATAACATGTAATGTATAATTATTTTTTTATTTTGTAATTGAAAAGAGTATCTGTATTTGTATTTGTATACGTTAGTTTATATTTATTTATTTATTTAGATGAAGATAAAATTCTCATCTTGTTTTTTTTTTTTTTTTTTTTATGATGTAGAGAAAGTACAAAAAAAAAAAAAAAAAAAGATGAGAATTTTATCTTTATCTCTCTATTTATATGTAGTCGATTATTATTAATAATACTATTAATTATTATTATTAATAATAACTGAACAAGTAACATTGCCGTAAATGTTTATGTAGTCTCTGTAGCTTTTTATGAGCGAATTTATGAAAATTATTATTATTATTATTATTTTTTTTTGCCCTTCATAACTTTTGAATATATATATATATATATATATATATATATACTATTTCATAACTTATGTTTTAATTGGTCAATTTATTATTATTTTTGTTTTTATTTTTATTAATTTTTTTTAATTTCTTTTTCTATTTTTTATTAGTTTCTTAGCTCTGGTTGCCAAGAGGCAGCATAGTAGAAGACATTAAAAGAAATAAAGAAGAAAAACAGAAAAAAAAAAAAAAAAGATATTTTATTTATATTTTGGGTTTACTCATATTAGTCCTTAGTTTATTCATATAGTATTTCTTTTTTCTTTTAACAAGGTAAAAGAAAAAAAAAAATTGTTTTATTTTTGTTTTTAGTTTTTTTTTTTTTTTTCTTTGTTTGTTTTCCTCGCGTGCGCTTATTATTTTTTATTTAACTATTTTTATTTTTTGTTCCCTTCACGCAGCAACGCAAGCCGTACTAGGTGTAACTAAATAAAATTAAAAATTAATTTTTATTTTGATTTACAAAAAAAAAAGGTAATTTAAGCACCCAAAGTAAAAAAAAAAGGGGGAAGAAAACAAAACAAAAAAGGAACAAATACTATATTATATATATATACTTGTATAATATTTATTCTTCCCCATATATTTATAAATATTTAATAATATATATATATTTATTTATTTATTTAATGGCCCCACTGTTAGAGACAGAACAAGCTCTCCTGCATGCTAGACAAAGAGAAGCAATTTTACTTCGCTCATTAAGTGGACTTTTATTAAAATGGAGAGAAATTGTAAAAACAGCACAATTTTCTCCTGAAATAGCAGAACAATTGTTTGCAATTCCTGCTAAAAATATAAATAGTAAAGTAAATACAGAAAGTAATAATAGAAAAGAATTTGTAAATGTTTCTTCTACTAATTCTATAAGTACTACTACTACTACTGAAGTAATGCATAATTCAAAAATAACGCAGAAAGAGCGGGAAAATGCAATTCCTTCTATTTTAACTAATAATAAAAATAATAATAATTCAGGAGAATCTTTAAAAAGTTTACTCCCATCTATTGAATGGATACATCGAATACAAGCAAGGCAGTTAGCAACTACCCCACGTCAACCTCAGCAATTAAAACAAAATATATTTACAGAAGATGTATTAGATGATATGTTGCTTTCAGAAATTGTAGATTGTATTCGAACAGCTTTTACTGGTATGAATGCACTAGAAGAGGCTGCGAAAAAACGTTTAGAAGTTGTAATTCCTACTTCTAAAGATCATGATACTACTACTAATAATAATAATAATAATAATAATAATAATAATAATAACAGCATTAATGATAAAATCCTCACCAAAATAACCCCATCTAATACTACTACTATTAATAATAATAATAAAATCGTCGCCAAAATAACCCCATCTAATACTACTACTATTAATAATAATAATAATAATAATAATAATAATTCTCAAGATATTCTCTTAAACTCCTGTCTTGAATTGCTTGAATCCGATCATCGTCAAATTCGTGCGGCAATGTTAGAACTTCACACTTCTCTCCTGCAGCGAATGTCTCATATTATTTCAGAAGTTATTCGTGAATTACATGGTGTGAAGCGTGGGCTGCGAGACTCTGTGGAGTTGTGTGCTATTCACAAAAAACAAATTCGTCGACTTTCTTCTGAATTACATAATGAAGAAAATCTACGGAAATCATTGTGTGGCAATAATAATAATAATAATAATAATATTAATAATATTATTGGAAAACGTGGGATGTCGTCTCCGTTATTAGCGGCGACTGTTGGGGAAGTTAATTTTGTAGAAAAAGAAAATGAAAAAATAATAAGAGGAAGTTATTCGTGTGGGGCACCAACACCGCGAAATTTACAAGAAGAATATATTTCATGTAATATAAGTCCGCGACAAAACTCACCGGCGGTGCAATTGCCTACCTCACTTGAAGAAGAAGAAGAGGAAGAAAATAATAATAATAATAATAAATATGATTATGATAATGAACATCAGCAGAAATTAGGAGGACGTGGAATGTATGAAGGAAATAGTAGTACATCTGGGGGAAATACAGCTTTAAATATAATTGGGGAATGGGATAATAATATTGGTCATAGTATTCATAATAATAATAATAATAATAATAATAATAATATGGATATGATGACTACATATGAAGATGATGAAGATGTTGTTGTGCGAAGTATTTCCACCAGTTCTACGCCTCAGCAATTATCTCTAACAAATAGTTCATATAATCGTCGATTAGCTACAAATATAATTCATTTTCCTCCTCGAATAATAAAATCAAATAATGATAAATCCGAAGTCGATGAATTTGAAAAAGAATCACCAAGTGTTCTCTCTATTCAAAGGGATTCACCAGAATGTAAAGAAACACAAATACAAAAACCAAGTCTTTCTCCTCCTCGTCCTTTATCAGATTATATTTCTCGTGAAATTTATATAATCCCACGATTTGGATTTACAGTTAAAGTTACGAATATATTACCTAGAACTCCACGAAGTCCACAATTACAACTTTGTGTGATGAGTGTGGAGTATGGTGGCTCTGCCTATACTGCTGGTTTATTAGTGGGTGATATTATTCTTGAAGTTCAGGATTTACAAAATAATAATAATAATAATAAGTCTTCTATTAATTCTAATTCTACTACTACTACTCCATTAATGACAGTGGCGGCATGGGAATTTTTTCTAGCTCAACTTTCTATTTTATTACCTAGTCAATTACATGTGAAAATAGCATCTAAAGGAAAACATAACAATAATAATAATAATAATATTATTAATAATAATAGTGTTGGGATAACAATGCACGCCGTTTCCGCCTCATGGAGTGCTTGTGAACATCGACAACAAAGTAATGATGAAGTAAGAAGAAATAATATTAATATTAATACTAGTAGTAGTAGTGGACCTCGTGTACAAGAGGCACACGCCTATATTATAAGGAATTCACCTAATTTAGAAAATAATTTTTCTACTAAAGCTATTATTTCTACTCGTAATTATTATAATAGTAATAATAATGTAACAACAGCTCCTAAATTAGTACGGGCGAATTCATCGGATTATCAAACCAGATATCAACACTCTACACATATATCTCAATCACATACAAGTGAAGTAGTAGAAGGAGATTATAACTATAATTATAATTATTATAGTAGTAATAGTACTACTAGTAGTAGTAATAGCAAAGGAAACGAAGAAGAGAAAATAACAGGAGACGAAAAAGTAGAAAAAAAAGAAACTTTAGAACAGAGAGAAGGTATGGTGAGAAATAATGGAAGAAATATTCGATGGAATAATAACCAGGCGCCTCTTATTGGGAGAACTCGTGCGGCTACAACTTTAATTTCTCCCGCCGTAACTGCTGTTTTACCTTCTCGATCAGCTCCTTTACCTCCGAATTAATTTAAAAAAAAAAAAAAAAGATTATTTTGATTATTATTTAGTTTGATTTTTATTTTTTTTGTTTTGTTTTGTTTTTTTGGTCTTTACGTATTTGTTTTATTATTATTATTATTATTATTATTATTATTAGTATTTTTTGTTTCTTTTTCTTTATTCTTTTTGGTTTGGACATTATATGTACTTCTTATTATATTGTTATTATTCTTTCCCTTTCGACGTTTATCCATTCTCTGCGCAAGAAATTAAACAAAAAAAAAAAAGTATGCGAAAAAATGAGTTTGGTATTGTGCCTTTTTTTTTTTTTTTCTTTTTTTTTCCTTCCATTGTCTTTTTTTTTTTTTTTTTTTCCACATGAGTTTCATTTTATGCATTGTTTATGCATATATAAGAGTTAATCAATTAGGTCAAATGAATGAGATTGTTATTATTATTGTTAAGATCTTATTTTGTTTTTTTGTTTGACTTTCTTGATTTATTTTTCTCTCTATGTTTCTGATGCTTTATTTGGTTTATATATAAATATATATATATATATATATGTTTGTCTATATCTTATGTTTCCAATTTTCTTCTTTTTAAAAAAAATCTCTTTAATATTTTAAATCCTATATATATATATATATATATATATATATATTACAAATAAATAAATAAAAAGAATTAATTAATTAATAATGTATGGCGTGGATGATGATGATGAGGAAGAAGAAATCCGCGTATTTGTTAATAATCAAAACACACGAGCTGCCAATGTTAGACTTCCCTCTGCTCCTTCCTCACGTAATCAAGGCCGACGAACAGTGAAAAGAAATAAAAATAATATTAATAAAGAAACTTTATATGCTGAACTACGTCGTACTAAAGGAGGTGGAGGTGGAGGTGGAGGTGGTGATGTAAATGTTACAAACCCCAATAATAATATTAATAATAATAATTCTTATAATAATCATAATAATATTAATAATAATAATAATAATACTAGGAATTCTAATGAGATACACCCACACTTGGAGGATGTTTACCAACGTGTGATGCGGCGGCTGCAGCGGCGGGAGAATTATGAGGAATTAAATCACCCATCACTTGCTTTTCAATTTGGTGTAATTGATTCAAAAAATATTTCTTCTTCCTCCTCTGCTGCTGGTTCTATTTCAGCGCGAAATTTAGGTGGAAATGAAGAGAAGAGTCTTTCAGTAGAGTTAGAGGATCATTTTGCCTCTAGATTTTCTCTTTCTTCCTCTATACAAACTCAAGTGGGTCGAAATACTAATAATAATAATAATAATAATACTAATAATAATAGTAGTATAAGTAATACAAGTAGTAGAAGAAGAAGAAATCCTCCGGGCAGAGAAATACATCGGGGGCAAACTATTATGACGAAAGAAGAAGAAGTAGAAGAAGATACATTATTTCTTTCTCAGCAACCATGCCCAAAGACACTTCGATTAGTATTAGAACAAGTCACAGCCACTGTAAATGAAAAATTACAAATTGCCAATACAGGATCATTAAAAAATTGTCTTCGTTTTGTATTTGAAAGTCGTGGATTATTAAATCGACTTTTAAAAGAAATCCCATCCTACGCACAATTTCAAGGGGATAGTGAAAGATTACCAACAAGTATGCAAATGCAAGAATTATATCAAGAATTTAGGCGACAACCTGTTGTGATTCCAGGTGCATGTTATGTAAGAGATTCAAACTCTGGAAGAGTTACAACTATAGTTGGAGAAGAAATTGGAAATTCAAATAATACTAATAATAATTATAATCAAAATACTAATAATGATGATACTCCACAACAACAGCAACAACAACATTCTAATGAAGGTGTAATAAATACGAATCCAGTTATAAATTCATCCGTTTCTGTAGAAGGTCAACGATCAGGTCTTGGTGAAATATTAAAAAAAGTTGCAATTCCAGGTGGTATTGAAGTAACAGTACCTTCAAGTTATGGTAAAAGTTCTCGAACACGAGGAAATGGAGGTAAATTAGGTCATAATATAATAACAGGAAATATAAGTGGAATTACAAGTAGTAGTAATAGTATTAGTGGAGCAGGATCTGGAGTTGTTCAGAGAGTTCATCATACGGTATCAACAGAAGGAAGTAATAATAATAGAGGAAGAAATGTTGTAAATAATAATAATAATAATAATATGGAAGATTCTTCTAATGAGGGTGGTGGTGTTTCTTCTGTTATTCCTGCTTCATCTATATCAGTAGGACAACAACAACAAACAACATCAACAACATCATTCTCAAATGTAAATAATCAAAATTCATCATGTGAAAAACTTCGTCGTGCTACACAAGAAGCTTCTATTTCAGTACTTACCGAAATTAATAATACAACTATAGTAGATCGTGATGAATATGATAAGTTACAAAAGTATGCAGAAAAATTAGAGGTTGAAATTGAGGAACAAAAGCAAGAAATACGTCTTCTTAAAGAGCAATTAGATGAAGAAAAGGAGTATACTACTCAAAAGCGAAAAGTTGTACAATATTTACGTGAAACATTATATAAAGAATGTTCTGTTTTACGTTCACAATTATCTGCAGCTCAACAAAAACAAATTCAATATCAAACATTATTAAAAGAAAAACAACAAGCTTTAGCATATGCTGTAACTGCAGAATCAAGAAATGGTGGAAATATATCTGCAATGGAATCTACAAGATTTCCAAATATAAGTACAACACGTGCAGTTTCAAATGAAACTTCTATGATGATGTCTTTTATACATGGTTCAGGAAATTTTAGACGTAATAATAATAATAATAATAATAATAATAATCCAAGAGCTTCTACCCTTGCAATTCATCGTGGAAGTACTCAAATAGATGAACATGAAGAGGGAAATACTTCTAATATATATGGAGCTGCTAGTAGTCTTATTGGAGGTAATGGGCCTCTTGCACCTCGTCAAGTTTCTGTTGATATTTCAGCAATTCATAGTCTTCTTGATCTTGTTTTATTAGCTGTAGAAAATGATCAAGTACTTCCTGCGAATGTTTCTAAAGCTAAAAATGCGAATATGACAATTATTAGTAATGCTATGTTAGATGATCCACATATTCGAGAAAAGAAAATGCGAGAAGAATTTTTAGAAAAAAAACGACAAATGAAAGAAAGTTATACCTATAATCGTGTACAAACGGCTAATCTTTTAGCCATTAAAGATCATCAAATTGAATACCTTAAACGTTCTTCAGATATTCGATTTATTAAAAAATTTTGGGAAGATCAATCGGAAAGTATGCGAAATGAATTAAAACGTATTCGAAATGCCGTCATGGAAGATTTAAATGATCTTAAACTTTTTGTTTTTAATACCATGACAAGTATTGCAAATCGAGCTCGTGTTGTAGATACAACATTGCGAGATAATCACTCACTTCATACCACACAATCTGTTTTACGTGATGTGATTGCTTCTGCTCGAACTCTTTTTGTTCCAATGTTAACAATTGAATACGGGCGAGGCTATCATCCGTGGCCGTTAAAATTACGAAATACAATTGATCCTTTTTCACATATGGTAAATGCACGATATGGGGAGGCGCAATTATTATTAGTACGAGAAGAAATGAATGCATTAAGTGATATTTATCTTGCTGTACATCAATATGTAATGAAAACACAAACAACTCCACAAATGAAAAGGCCTTTGCCTGGGCCAACACTTCGACAATTATGTTCATCATTAGTTTTAAATAGTGCTACAACTTCAGAAGTTTGTATGCAGGTAAAAGATAAATATATTAAAGAGTGTGAATTTCAACGTCAAATTGCACAATTAAATGTTTCTATTGTTTCATTAATGTATCGACAACGTGTGTTAACAGAACGTTCAGCTGAAGCGATGGAATCTGCCGGCATGGACCCACGTGTGAGTGGACTTCCTGTACAAAATACAATTAATAAAATTGCAGAAAAATTACATAAATTAATTGTAGAACGGGCCTTACTTCGTAAACGTCGACAAGATAACGCCCGTGATGTTTATCGAATTTGGCGAAGTAAACAAATTGATGTAAATGAAGGCTACGCGGCCCCAACAATTCCTCAGAAATTAATGTTAGGAGAAGTTGATGTTTGGCAACGTGGGTTATTAACAACTCTACCAACAACATCATCAGCAACAACAACAACAATAACAACAACAAGTGGTGGAGGAAAAATAATAAATGCACCAGAGTTAACACGTTCAGGTTCTGTTGGAAAAGCAAATACGTTTTGGAATCGTTTACTTTCAATAACAAATGAGGCGAAAATATCAGAAGAAGTATTAATGATGCATCGACAGTCACAAAAGGATGAGGAGGAAGTATCTGAAACTGTAGGTTCACCAACGGAGAATTCACTTGGTAATACAGCTGAAAATTTAATAATTGAAAAGGAAGAAGAAGGGAAAGATAGTGAAGTGAAAGATGAAATGAAGTAGTGAAAAATATTGAATGATAATTTTATATTTTCTGTTAGTGATGTACAATAATAAAGTAATATAAAAAGAATCACTTGAGTCGAAAGAAATAAAAAAGAGGAAAAAAAAAAAAACACAAGTGGTTTGTTAATAATATTATGTAAAGGAAAAAAAAAAAGAGAAAGTGGAATATTTGTAAAGTTTTTTAGTTGTTGTTGTTGTTTTTTCTTTTTTTTTTTTTACTGGCTTTAATAGATAAATATATATATCTGAATCTCTATTTATTTGTTTTTGTTATTATTGTTATTTCATTGCGATAGTTTTTTTCCTCACCTCATAAATCCTATTTTATTTTATTTTTTTTTTTTTTCCTCCTCCTTACTCATTTCTCAATAGGAGAACTAAGGTTTTTAACAAAGAATAAAAAAAATATTGGCAATAAAATAACAAAAGAATGTTTGCATTAACAACACGATATCTTTGTGAAAAGAAAGGTCATTCATTTGTAGCAAAGTCTACTACTACTACTGCTGCATCCTTTTCTTCTTCTACTTTTAATAATAATAATAATGGAATTAGTAATAATAGCGAGGGACCCTCTTGTTGTTCCATGTCTCCAGTAGGAACTAGTAATAATAATAATAATAATAATAGTCTCGCCTCCATACCTCACCCTACTCAATTAGATTCCCTCTCCTTTCGAAGTAATGACTGGAGAAAATCCATGTGTCAATTATATCGAGTTATTTTTAAACTTCACATCACTCGTCTACTTCCAATGCAGCGGGAGTTTGGAGATCGTTTTGTGCGGATGGAATTTCAGCGGCATGTGGAGGCGACGGAGAAGCACGCGCGTATTTTTTATCAATCGTGGTACTCCTATGTAGCCCAATTAGAGGCGGGGGAAACTTCACGTGAAATGACGCCGGAGGAAATTCGTCAATTAACACCAGAGCAAAAGGAGAAATTACGAGAATTACGAAGTCATGTGGCACAAGTACGACATACGGATTCGGATTTTATGCTTTGAGGTTTGGGTTTATATAATATATATTTGTATTTGGTGTTATTGTTATTGAATTTGGTAAAGTGAAAGGTAGTTTATTAATAATGTATTTTTTTCTTTTTTTTTTTTTTCGTGATATTTTTCCCCCCATCCATTTGGATTTCTTTCTTCTTTTTTTTTTTTTTTTGAGTTATTTAATTAAGGAGTACTAGCAGCAAGCTAATCAACTAGCGAGCAAGTGAAATTGTCGAAAAAGAAGAATTACACATTTACATAAACACAGAAAAAACGAAGAGAAAGAAAAAATACAAAAAAAAAAGTAAAGAAATAAATAAATTAATTTTTTTTTTTTTTTTTTTTTACTAGGTAGAATATATTTTAATTAATAATCCTTTTGATTTATTTGTATTTTTTCTTCACCAAATATAGAGGATTATATACTCTCACATAGTGAGAAAATAATAAAGAGGTTGAGGAAAAAAATAAACCGAGAGAGTGTGTGAAAAAAAAAAAAAAAAAGAAAATAGGCAAGTAAGTGAGTAACTCTAGTAGGTAGGTAGGAAAAAAAAAATAATAATATTATTATTATTATTTTATTTCCTCGCAGCCCAACTCACGACACTCGCTACGGGGTTAACCTTTCCTGTTACTTTACATCATTTCCGTTTTATCTCGCTCTACTTTCACTAGCACGTGTGTGGGTGGAGTTCGGGGTATGATGGAACTCAAAGCAACACGTCGCCGTCCTACTCCACAATCCGCAGCTCTCAGTCACACTGGCAGTGCCGCCTCCCCACCGCCCCGCAGTCACAGTAGTAAAAATATTATGACGAATACTACTAATATGAATACTAATAATAATAATAATAATAATAATAATAATAATAATAATGGTGGGGCTGGAAAGGGGCGGGGGCTGCCTGTCAGTCGCAGTGATAGTCTCCTGCGCCCGCCCCCCGCCCCCCGCACCTCCTCCATCCCCTCCGGCACTCATATCCGCCGCCGCCCCCCATCCGTGCAGGGCCGTGGCCCCTCCCCCCTCCTCACCCGCCCCGCCGCCACGAAACTCAAGAGAGAAATTATTGAGCACCGCGCGGACCCCTCGCCGGCCCCCTCCCGCCCCCCCCGCACCGCCGCCAAGCGTCACCCCACCCCCCTCTCGCCCCCAATGCCGTCCCTCAATCCAGCCCCACCCGCCAAGAGTGCACAGGAGCAACAGCAGCAGCAACAACAACGCCTGACGAGTGCATTTCAAGGAGGTAATGATAAGAGACTGTCCTCCGCCCACCGAGCGGCTCACATACCAACACCGATAGAATCTAAAAAGAACTCATCAGGTGGTGAGAATAGTGCGGGGATGCATAGTTCACCAATTGCTGGATCTCTTGGGGTTGGGAGACGTAATATTGTATTAGATGCGAAACGAAATCCGAAACCACGATCAGGTCGTAAACAACCATTAGAATCTTTACCACATTCTGATAAACTTATTCGTGAAGAAGCTGTACGTTGTTATAAGAGACTTTGTGAAGAAATTGGTCAAGTACCTCAAGAAAATTGGATAGTTGCAGTTTTAGGAGATGAAAAAAAAGGAATATCTTCTTCTGGAGTAGGAAATGAAAAAGTTTCTCTAGCAGATTCACGTTTACATACGACAGAAAATAATATTGGTACTAACGCTTCTAGTTCTCTTTCTTTTACAAATTCTCCTGCTCTTCTTGGATTAAATACTGGAGGAGGTAGTACAGATACTGGAGGAATACCTCCTCAAAAATTACGACGATTAACAAGTGGTAGTAAACGTTTAAATATAAAAACTCGTCCTACTCCAGAGTTAAGACGAAGTAATAGTGCACCTAAAAAAAGTACTGGAAATAGTAGTAGTGGTATTGGTGTCGCTGTTGGTAATATTTCACTTAAAAATCCTTCTGCTTTATCTTCTATTGTTGGTATGGCAAGAGATCGTACATTAAGTGATTCTTCATTAGAATATATGGTAGCATATTGTCAACATCTTCAACCATATAGTCAAAAAATGGAACTTTTAAAACGTCGTAGACAAGAAGCTAATGAAGCTTTTGAAAATTTTTTAAATTTATGTCGAAATAATCAACAAATTTCAAATCTTAAAGGTTCTAATTTATCTGTAATGACTACTTTAGAATCTCATGCTAATGCTTTAACAGAAGGACTTAAAGAAATGCAACGATGTAATGTAGCATTATTATTAAGATTAGCAGATTATTCAAGAGAAGTAAAACGTCCATTAGGATGTTTGGGTAATGATTTAGATTCTTATTTAAGTGAACAACAACAAGAACAATTACGTTTACTAACAATGACAAATAAAACAGATTTTATAAGTTCTTCAGTTATTTCTCGTCCACAAGGAGAACCTCATACTCAAACACAATCTGCTCTACCTTTAAATCTTAATATTAGAACTCCTATAATGAATTCACTTAGTTTCCCATCACCAAAAGATCCTCCTCTTGCTTATTTGGAATTTTTAAAATTAGAAGAACGTCATATTGTACAAGAATTAAATGATATGCTATTACGTATTCGTAATGAATTATCAAATATTACATGTATTGTAATTGCAGATGAAAGTATACTTGAAACTCCTTTATTTATTCCATCTATTGCAGCCAAACGTATTTCAAGTGCAGAAAAAGAAAAACGAGAAATACAACAAAGACAATATTCTGGTTGTAATTCTGGTCATATTTTTTACAGAAGTAGTGTAACAGGTTCTGCAGCGAGTAGTATAGCTCTTTCTATTAATGAAACTACTGGAAATACTCGGGATGGTAGGGGTCGTAGTACTACAAGTACAAAAAGTTTAGAAAATAAATCTGGAAAGATAACACAAAATCGTGGATTAGTTGAAAGTAATGATTTTACTCCTCCTGCAGATTCTCTTGAAGGAGAGGAATCTGAAAATCAATTTCCATATGTTGGAGTTGCACTTATGGGATGGCCTTCATCATCACCAAATAATAATAATGAAATTAATGAAGGAAATTTTCATAGGGTAGCTACTGGTAACCCAACACTTGTTTTAGGAGGTGGTAGAAGATGTATTTCATTTCACTCTACTACACTTTCTTGTAATATTAATAATACAAATAAATCTTTAACAGCTAGTGGAGGTGTTGAACATCTTTCACGAAGTAAATCGGCTGGTCCACACATTTTATCCTCATCAACAAATACAAATACAGGTAAAAGAAGGGTTATTAGCAAAGGCACCACCACAACAACTATTGGTATTAGAAAATCTAAAGGTAAAATAAATACAAAAATGAGTCAATTAACAAATCCGACAACAGATGTTATAGCGGCAGTACAAATTCGAGAAGCGGAGAGAATTTGGGAAATTATTAAAGGGTTAGCCATAGCGTTTATTTCTCGAGAATTACAATCACAACAAAATCAACAAAAAGAAGTAGAAAAAGAAAAAGTAGAAGAAGAAAAACAACAACAACAACAAAGAGAAAATCAAACATCAAAAAGAATTAATAGTGCAGACTTTCGACAAACTGTAACTCCGAAAAGTCAACAAACTCCTTTAGGAAAATCACTTACACCAAAATCTGTAGAAAAAAGTGAGGGAAAAGATATAAAATATTCTAGTCCTAAATTGCATACTTTATTAGGAAATACAAAAGAAAATGTAGAAGTAGGTAAATCTATAAAAAATCAATCAAATTTAGTTTCTAAACAAACTTTAATAAAGAGAAAACAAGCAGCATTGATAATAATTCGATTTTTACGTCAATGTAAAAGGCGTAAGGATGTTCTTATTAATAAATCAACACAACCTCCTCCATTATCATCATTATCATTACAAACTAATTATCATCATGATGTAATGTCAAATGGTTCATTAATTCAAAATAATAATAATAAATCTCTTGAAAATTCAAAAATAAGAGATAATATGTCTAAAAAAATTGCATGTTGTTGGCGTCAATATATTGCTAGAAAAAAAATTAATAAACTAAAATTACAAGTAGAAGAAGAGGAAAAAATTCAACAAAAATTACAATACGAAAATATTATGGCTAATAGAATAAAACGTTTTTTTATTAAAATTATATCAAGAAGAAAAAGACGTGAAGCATTAAAAAATAAACATACACTACCTACAGTAATACAGAAAGAAATTATATCTACAACTACTAAAAAAGATATTAATAATAAAGAAAATAGTGAAAAACTCGTACTTTTAAGAGAAAGATTTGAAAAAGGAAAGGAAAAACGTAGAAATTTATTACGTACTCGTTTAGATTCTGAAACTCCCTCAACTGTTGATAAAAAATCTGTATCTAGTACATCTACACCTCTATCATTAAATACCACATTAAAACCCCCTAATAATAATAATGATAATAAAAAACAAAAAGTTGAAGAAGTAAAAAAGGTAAAAGTAGATATTCCTCCATTAAGTCTTAAAACTTGTCGTATTTCTACATTTACTATTGAAAATTATCATCCAGAAGATGAAAGTTTTGAAGTTGGTGTTTTACATCGCCTATTACGTGCTCCAAAACCAGTATTATATACATTACGTGTAATGTGTGATAGATATCCTCCACGACCTGAATCTGCGTTAACATTTTTATCTTCTAATGAAGATAAAAAATTAAGAAAATTAGAAAAATGTGAAGAAGAAGAAGAAGAAGAGGCAGAATTACATGATAATGATGAAGATATAAATCATAATAATAAAATGATAGAAAAAGAAAGAAAAAAATCTATAAATAGTCTTAATATAAGTTATAAAAGGAATAATAATAATAATACGAAAGTAACACAAAAGGAAGAAAAATTAAAATTAGAAATACGACCCTACCGTACAATTCGTCATCATATTTTTAAACAAAAATATACTAAAATACAAAAATATATAAACCCTACAACTTCATCATTTCCAACTTATCCTCCATTATCTATTCGAATCACAAGTTTTGTGGAAGAAAATGAAATACATTGCCCAGAGCCAATTTCAAAAACTTTACAACGCCCATTTGAATGTTGGGGTGCAGCTCACAGTTTATTACGTCGACTCTTTAGTGCGGCTGCTATTTATGCTTGGAAACTTATATTTAGTCACACCCCACATGATGATTATAAACAACGCATGTTGAAAACAGTAGAAGAACAAAAAGCACGATTAGAAAGAGTAGAACAGAGAAATCGAATGATTCTTGCTTGCTATTGTGTTCGCTCTGAAAAAGAATGGTTAAAAGAAGCTTCAAAAGATATTGGATTTGTAGCACATATTTGGAATCCAAAAGAATCATTAGACCCAAATGATCCTGACTTTGAACAACATTGTCATGAAACATATAAATTTGTAGAAGACTTTTTATATCAGTGTTTTCCAACGTTAGCAAGTTTAGAGGATGTGCCAACATTTTTAATGGGGGCGGGTATTTTCTTTATGTTAAAATCTGTTTTATCATATTCAGAAGAAGATACTATTGCTAAAGCAGCAGCAGCAGCAGCAGCAGCTTCAGATGTAAGTGAAGGTCAATTTGGAAAGCGAAGTTATAATTCAGAATTTTTTAATACAACAATATTATTAAATGAGCAACAACGTCAGGCGGTGTTTGTATGTGAGTTACTAAATCTTTTAGATTCTATTTCAAACTGGTATCGACCTGGGAGAAGAATAAAGGAAGTAGAATCTACCTCTGAAGCTATAATAACAACAAATACAAATAATAATAATAATAATAATAATAATAATAAAAGTGGAAGAAATACAATAGATGAGGGTGGAGTAGAGAATATAGATGAAGATTCAGATAATTGGGAAGAAGCATTAGAACGCACCGCACGTTCTCTTGCGGCGAGCGCCCGATCGTGTGGGAGTCCGTTTGTTTCACTTCTCTCTTCTACAAGTGATGATGATAATGATATGGGAGTAGAAAATAATAATAATAATAATAATAATAATATGGAATTTTTGCCAACAGATCCATCACGTGTTCGAATTATAAAATTACCACCTCCACTTAATGGAATAAAATCTTCTAAAAGTATGAAATCTTCATTAGGAAGAGATGAATATAATGATAATGATAATGAAGAAATAAAAAGTAAAGAAAAGGGAATAAATAAAAAGTCATTAAGGCGATCTAGTGGGCAATTTGCACTTTTATATCCACGAGGTTATCTTGTTGATCTTAGTGAGAAACTTGTAAAAGTTTTATTAGGAATTTCAGTAGATTTAGAAGTCTGTGAGGATATCGATGCTATGATGTAATATCACTATTTATATATATATATATATATATATATATATATATTATTTCGAATTTTCAAGGGTTATTATTATTATTTATTGGATTTTAGTATTGTTTTTAAAGTGAAGTTTATTTGTTTTGT
>JASANY010000915.1:0-7500 GCA_030849755.1 Trypanosoma avium | reverse complement strand
CGATGTGATCGTGAGGGAATTGGCTTTGATATGTGGTCTCCTAATTCTAATTGTAATTCATTATTATGTATTTCATGTTGTAATAATAATAATAATAATAATAATAATAATAATGAACATATATGTAATAATATAGAAAATTCAAGTGTTAGTAATGGAAGCCGTGATGCTAAAATATCAACTCTGTTACATTCATGTGGGGGTTCTTCTTTATTAAAATTTACAAATAATAATAATAATAATAATAATAATAATAATAATAATAATATTATATTTGCAAGAATTCCTATTGTGGGAATAATTCCTAGTCGTTGTCGAGCTGATGTTTGGTTTTTACGTTGTGGTGGTGGTGAAATGCATGAAACTTCAGATTCTTTTTCTAATAATAATAATAATAATAATATTATTATTAATAATAATAATATTAATAATAATTCTTCTTTATTATGTGGACGAAATAGAAATCATGAATTGCAAATACGTGGGCGTTACAGGGCCCCGTTATTTCTTATGACTTCTGCGTTACAATTAATGTCAGGAAATGCATTAGAAGTATTATGGAGACGCAAGGGAAATTGTATTAATAATAATAATAATAATAATAATAATATTAATAATTATAATAATACAGAAATTACATTATCAGGGGTAGAATTACTTATAAATGGGGCTAAAGGATATCGATATTATCGTGAAATTGTTTTAAATAATGCAGAGGCGGCTGCAATGAACTCACATGAGAGAGTTGAAAGTAATAGTGGAGTAATGAATACTGTAAATTCATCTTCTTATAATAATAATAATATTAATAATTATAATAATAATATTAATTATATTAATAATAATAATAATAATAATAATAATAATATAGATGGGAATATTATTATTGTAGAAGGATTGCCTGACTTTTATCAATGGGCACAATTTGATGGACCTTTGATAAAGTATGCTGAACGTTACGCATGAGAGGGATTTTTTTAATTTAATTATTATTAATTTAATTTAATTTTAATTGAATTGAATTTATTATTATTTATTGATATATTGTTTGTGTGTGTATTATTGTTATTGTTAGTGTTTTTGTTTTTGTTTTTTTTACTTCTTTACTTTTATATAAATGAATATTATTATTATTATTATTATTTATTTTTTTTATTTACATATATTATATTTTTTTATACTTACTACTACCGTATAATGTTTTTTTTTTTTTTTTTTTTTAAATCTGATGTTAATTACACGGGAATGAAATTCAGAAAAAAAAAAAAGAAAAGAAAAAAAAAAAAAAAAAAAAGAAAAAAAAAAAAAAAAAAAATTAAAAAAAAAAAAAAAAAAAAAAAAAAAAAAAAGAAAAAATTAAAAGAGAGTAAACATTTGTGCTTGTCTTTTTATTTTATTTTACTTTTCCTAAATAAATATATTTATTTATATTTATATTTATTTATATTTGTGGCGTTAAGTGTTCGGCTTTCCTATTTATCCATGGTGCATTACGTGCTGTTTACTTTTTTATTATTTTTATTTTATTTTATTATTATTATTATTTTTTAAATATTATTATTATTATTATATTTTTGTTGTATATATATATATTTTTTTTAATTATTTAGTTTTTATTTTAATTTAATTTGCATTTTTCTTTTTGTCTGCTGAAAAAAAAAAAAAAAAGAATTTGTAGCGGCGCGAGAGAACTAAAAATAAAAGAAATTAAAAGAGAAATTAAATAAAAATACAAAAAAAAAAAAAAATAAAAAAACAAAAACAAAAAAAAAAAAAAAAAAGAAAATATATATTTCACAAATGACCAACAATCAATTCGGTGTGGGAGGGGGGAAAATAAAAAGAAAACAAAAACAAAAAATAAAATAAATAAATTTGGAAATAAAAACAATTAATAATTAAAAATAAATAAATAATAAAAGAAAGAATTAATAAATATAATGAAATTTATTATCTTTCATTTTATCTGTTTGTCTTTATAAAGGCACATATGCATCACATTAATATATAAAGCATGCTTTTTTTTTCCCCCTTTTTTTTTTTTTTGTATTTTCATTATAATTTATTTATATTTATTTATTTATTTATTTGTTTATGATCTCTAATTGTTTTTTTTTTTTTTTTCTTTCTCCTTTTCTATTATTTCTTGTAAATGAATGCAGAGGCAGGAATGTGTAAGCTATTTATTTATTTATTATTATTTTCTCTTTTTATTTTATATATATATATTTATATTTATTTATATTTATTTATTTATTTATATATATTTATATATTTTAATGCTTCTTTCTTCCCTTCTTTGTTTTGATTCTTTCTGACACTTTTTTTCTTTTTTGTTGTTTTGCCCTTTGTTATTATTTATTTATTATTTATTTATTTATTTATTATTTATTATTTTTTTATTTTTGCTTATTCCCACGGTTTTTTCAATTAATAGCTGTGGCTTTTTCTTTTTCTTTTTATTTTTGGTATTCTCAGTTTATTTATTTATTTTTATTTATTTATATATTTTTCAACTATACTCTTTCTTTTTTTTGTTTAATTCACTTTCTCTAATATATGCTTATTTTATCTGCAGTTCTGGATATGTTTCTTAAAAAAAAAAATAAATAAATAAAAAGATAATAATAATAATAATAATAATTATTATTACTATTTAAAGACTAAATTTATTTTTTATTTTTTTTCATTTTTTCTTTTTATTAACTCTCTCTCTCTCTATATATATATATATATATATGTATATATTGCTTTACTTGATTTATCACTATTTATAATAATAATAATAATAATAATATAAAAGACACAGAGGCACCTAACAAAAGAAAAAGGAAATTATACAGAGTTTAAATATAAAAGATACATCAATAGAAGTAAATATTATTATTCTTTTTTATATATCTAACCCAAGTAAAAGTCAAAAGAATAAATAATATAAGTATATTTATAAATAATAATATATTAATATATAATAATATAAAATGCTTCGATGGACTGGTGGAAGTAAAGCTCGTGCTATATTTCCACAACAAAACACAATTAATTCATTTCCTAAACTTCCCAATAATAATAATAATATAAATGACAATAACCACCTCTTTTCTAATGAAATAATATTAAATAAAAATCAACACAAACAATCATCACTTTACACAGAATTAATGCATGAAAAAGAAAATAAAGAATTTATAAAAAATGGAAAAAGACCAATGAATTCTGCAGAACATCAACATCATACCACAATTCCTTCAGGTAATGAGGGAAACTCATATGAAATAAGAATTAATAATAATAATAATAATAATAATAATAATAATAAAAAAATAAAACGAATTTCAACTTCTTCTTCTTTAAGTGAAGATAATAATAATAATAATGAAAATGATAATAATTGTGGGGTGGATTGTATGGCGCTGGAATGGTCTGTTAAAGCTGCCACAGAAACACCTCCACACGAAAAAGATACACAATTTTTAGATAATTCTACTCATATTATGTATAATAATAATAATAATATTACTAATAATAATAATAATAATAATATTACTAATTATAATAATATTAATAATAATATTTCAGAAGGATTACCATTAGTAGGAGATGGAGAAGAAGATGAAGATTTATCATTCAATGTTAACAGTAGAGTACATATACCCTCATCTACTTTAATAATAGATCCTTTTGAAATAAAAGATAATAATAATAATAATAATAATAATAATAATAATCTCTTTATTACAGAATGTGATACAATAGAGGCGTGGCCGCAGTCTTCGTGTACACCACTGATATTTAATGCAGCGGAGTGGGGGCAAGAGAGAAATTATAATTGCGAACCACTAAACTTAACAGAGGATTGGAATAATAATAATAATAATAATATGAATGAGGATGATAAAAATGAAAAGGAAGAAATTATTATTATTGATAATAATAATCATAATAATCATAATAATAATAATTATTTTAATAATAGAGATGAAAATGGACGAGAAATTATTATTGGTGGTGGGGCCGCTTATTTTTCTCCAATATTACAACAGCAACAATTATTAGAAGAAACAGAAGCGTGGGTGGAGGCACCAGAGGTATTACGTACAGCTTTAGGAAATAATTTCACACATAATATTCTCTACGATAATAATGATAATAATAATAATACAAAAGCAGAAAAAGAAAAAGAAGAAGAGGATTATTATAATATGAGGGAATTCAGTACACACACTTTTGATGATAGTAATACTATTTGTAATAATAACATTTATAATAATAATAATAATAATAATAATAATGGCTTTACTGAAATACAGTATGATAATAGGGGAGAAGAAGAAGGGATTTTGTCTTTTAATGCAATACCATATTCAGCATTTGTTGCAATGGATCAAACTCCATCACCTACCCCAGTATATAATTCTTTTAATTCTTTTTATCATCATTTGTATTCTAATCAATTAATTCCTTCTAATAATATTATTATGGATAATAATGCTTCTTCAGTGTACGCAATTCCATCTCAATCTTTTACTCGTGGCTATAATAATAATAATAATAATAATAATAATAATAATAATAATAATTATATTAATTATAATAATAACGGAGTATGGTATGAGGCGCCTGTGATAAATCATAATATAAATATTCCACCACCGCCACCATATGATCATTCTTATATGAATGAAAATAGAGTTGGCACAACAAGAGTGACCAATCGTAATTTTGGTAATAATAATAATAATAGAAGTAGAGTACGACGTCGTGGGCGAACATTAAATTTATCAGGTGGTATTCCTTCATCAAAATATCAAGCATTTCAACGAAGGTGGCGTCAGGGATGAGGGATTAGATATATATATATATATATATATGTACGTATATACAAAAACAGATAAATAAAAGTATAAAGATAAAAGAAAGTAATACAGATGGAAATGATATGATAGATTATAATATAAGGGCTTGTAACAAAACAGATGGTTTGTTTTTATTTTTTTCATTATTTTTTTTAAACCCTTAGTTTTAAAATTTAAGTTCTTTTCTTAATTTTTTTTTTTATTTATTTGTTGGATGGTTTATTATTTAACCCATTCTTTTTTGGGGAATTTTTTAATTTTGATTTTCCTGCTTTATAATTCTTTTAAAAACAACAACAGATTAATAAAAAATGATTATAGTTTAATTTTTTAAAATCTTTTTTCCTTATTTCACATGACAGAAAGTTGTGTTGAAAGTAAAAGTGAAATTTCAAGTCTTTGATTACAGTTTAATATATATATATATATATATATATAAACTATACTATAAATTGTTATGTCTTCTTTTTTTTTCCTCTAAGAATATAAATCAGGATTTTTTTTTTTATTTTGTTGTTGTTGTATATCCAATTTCTTCTCTCTCTTCTCCTTCCTCCATATCTTTCTCTATATTTTTATTGAGATATACTAAAATAATAATAATAAAGATAAAAAAAAAAAATAATAATAATAATAATAAAAAGACAAACTCTTATTTATTACTAATGAAGTTCACTATATTCTCTGTGTTAACACTCTTATTATTATTATCTTCTTATCTATGGGTGTCAGCTGCAGCTGCAGAAGGCCCCCCTGTGTCTCCTGGGCCTCCTCCTCCTGGGCGACCTGCTCTTCCTAAGCCTAAGCCTCCTCCTCCTGGGCCTCGAGGGCCTCCTCCCATGTACCCTGGCCTCCATCCTCCTGGGGCTCCTGGGCCAATACCTGGAGCCCAGGGTGGCCTTACCCCAAAGGGAGGCGGAGGATCGAGGGCGCCAGGTGCTAGGAGGACTGATATACCAAAGCTTACAAAAGGAGAATTTTCGGAAAAAGTAAAGGAAATTTCTGATATTTTACAAGAGGCACTAACTGAACAGAAGGAGGCCCAAGCATCAGTAAAGAAAGCTGAAGATGCTGTACAGACAGCCCAAACTGCAGTAAATAACAAAACAACAGAAAAACAACCACAAGCTGCTAAAGAAGCATTACAGAAAGCTGAAGAGGCATTAGCAACTGTTAACAAGACGACAAGTGATGTTAATGAAGATGTGAAGTTTATTACTAAACAGAAAGAATTAGGTGATCAGCAAGAAAAGATGCTAACTAATTTTCTTGGGCAGCAGGTTCCACCATTTGCTGCTACTACTGTTTTAAAAGCACTAAATGAGTCTAAAGCTGCATTGATAAGAGCTAAAGGAAATACAAGTAAAGCAAAAGAGGAAGCAGAGAATGCTGTTAAATCTGCAGAAGATGCTGTGGCAGCAATGAACACAGAAAAAGAACAAACTGTGACCAAAAGTTCAACTAAAGAAACTGTAAAAGAAGAGAAGCTACCTCTCAGTGAAAATCAACCTCATCGAAGTCATCAGGATCAAAATCAGCAAGGTACTACTCAAGGAGAGGAAGGAGTTACTACAGAAGGACCGAAAAGAGTTAATACACAAGGAAAGAAAGAAGTTAAGTATAAGGCAACAGACTCTACAAGAGTGAATAATACTGTTGGTAATGAAATAATAACAAAAGGAAAGGGTTCAGATATTAATGATTTGAATAAAGTTAATCAAATTATTGAAATTAACTCAGATGGCAGTACTATCTCTTATTGGGTATCTGCACCGCTTCTGTTATTCCTCCTGTTGCATTTGATACTGAGCTATATTTCTATTTATTGAGTAGAATGGACAAGTGAAACTGCCATAATAAATAATTTCTTGAAAAGTCCTATGCATTTTTATAGGGTTATTTCCTACTAAATAACGCACTTTATTTCCCACCCCCTTTTTCTCCTTTGCTTTAATATTGCAGTCAGGAGTGCTGCTTTTCCTTTTTATATCCAACAAGTGAAAGTTTTTTTTTTCTTGCTTTATCACACCATGTTATGGAGATTTCTTTTTTGCTTTTTTTAATTTGCTGCCCCAGTTTTATGGGCTTTATACGGCACCATTTCCACCCAATCCTAAAAAAAATAAACATATGAAAACATATACATATATACAAATATATAACTTTATGTTATATGAGGGTGGATATGGGGCTGTCTTCTTTTTCTTTTTCTTTCTCATTTCTTTCTTTCCCTTTTTTTTTTTAAAAAAAAAAGCTTTCTTCAGTTTCTTTTTCTTTATTTTCGCCCTATTTCTGTGTGTGTTTTTCAGACTGCGAAATAAAAGAAAGACTTGAAAGCCCTTTCAGATGGAAATGTTTTTTTTTTTTTTCCTTTTACTTGAAAATCATAAAAATATTGGGTAAAATAGAGAGCAGGTGAAAATTCTCTTTTTTTTCTTTAAATGGACTATTTGTGCTGTCCTTTTTATTTTTATTTTGAATTTTGTTTGTTCCTGTGTAGTGTACTGAGGTGTTCCTTGAGGTATTATTACTACACCTGTCTTGTGTGACTCTTTCTCTGTTTGTGTGCTTGTATGTAACTTCATGCCTCTTTTTTCTCTATGTATTTTTCTTGAGATATATTAAAGTTATTTCTCATAATTTT
>JASANY010000914.1:0-162474 GCA_030849755.1 Trypanosoma avium | reverse complement strand
TTTTTCATATTTTTTTTTTTTTTTTAAAACTCAAAATTTTCCTTTAAAAAAAAAAAAAAAAAAAAAAAAAAAAAAAAAACGGGTATCTTTACCTGCGAATCATCGTTTTTTTTTTTTTTTTTTTTCGTGAATTCTTTTTATTTAATCTAGTATGTGTATTATTTTTTAAAGTTTTTTTTTTTTTTAACATTAAATCTTTTTCCTTGTTTTTTTTTTTTTTTTTAATTTTATTTGTCTGCTTTCCCCCCACCCCACCTTCTGCCGTTTTGTATTTTTTTTATTTATTTGCTAAGTGTAAAAACAATTTTTAATTAGAAAAGAGATATAATAAAAAAAAAATAAAAATAAAGAGAGAAAGTAATAAAAGATGTCTAAGATTACAGGTGATAATGATTTTGTTCTTGATGTGAGTGAGGCATCTTCAGGACCTTTATTCGCTAAGACTTTTGATTTTAACGTTTTATGGCGAAGAGTTAATACAGTTTGTAATAATATAATGGGATGGAAAAATTTACCCAATTTTACAGGTCAAGAAGCCATTAAAGAAATGGTAGAAGCATATACTCTTGTATATCGATTGGTTTCTGCACCTTGTTTGGATTGTCCTAAATTGGTTCGTGGATCAGGTGGAGAAGAGGATGTTGGTGGAAGTTGTCAAGAAGGTACACAAGCACTTGTTGTTTATTATCTTTTACGTGAAACAATATCTAAACATTTACAATCAAATGTAGCCCCTAGACTTAGGGAATCTTTGAAAGAATCTCCAGAAACTTTATTGGAAACATATCTTGATGAATGGAAAACTTTTATCGTTGGAGTAAATGGACTTAGAATGGTATTTTATTATCTTCATGGTCCATGGCAAAAATTTGGTTTACCCCCAGAACATCCACTCTTATCTACTGAAGCAGTTGCATTACTTCAATGGGTTGAAATAGTAATGAATAAAGAGTTTACTATTGTTTTAGGAAGTGAAATTTTTAGTTATGTTAGAGGTGATAGAAATGAAAAATTGGATGAAGATATATGTAATTTAATACGAGAAATTGTAAATTCTTTTGCAATGTTAAGTGATTCAAAGCATATTTTTTATACTACATTGGTTGAAGAACCATATACTGGATTACTTACTTCTTATTACACGAAAAGTGCTGAAAAATTTAAAAAAGCTGGTATGCGGGCATACGTTCATGGAGCTACTGTTATATTTCAAGAAGAAGAAGATCGTGTTTCTCGTTTATTGGGAAAAAAAGCAATTCGTTTTATGATGGATCGTTTAGCTGAAGTATTAATTAATGGAGAACTTCTTTTTTTAAGACAACATCTATCCGATTGGATTTTAAATAGTAAAAGTTCAGATTTAAATATGCTATGTCGTTTAATGACAAAGAGTGATTCTGGAGTTGAAGCAATGAAAGAATCTTTAAGTAGTTGTGCACTTGAGAGAGGAATTGAAGAAATTAATAGAATATGTGAAGAAGATAGTAAATCAAATGAAAATGTTTATAGAGCTGGTCTTAAAGCTATTATTTTGGTATATAAAGAATTTAAAAAAATTATGAGTTCTTTTGAAGATAATGAAGATTCTTTTAAATATAAGGAAGTTTTTTTAAAAGCTGTATATACAGGTCTTGAATCTGCTTTATTGAGTAATAAATACATAAAAGTTGAGGAAATGTTAGGTGAAGAACTGGCACGAATGGCAAACGAAAGGATAAAAAATTGTAAAACGATTGAAGAATGTGAAGATGCAATATCCGAAATAGTAATACTGTTAAAGTTAATTCCACAAAAAAATCAATTTCTTGATTTATATCCAAAATATTTATCAGGAAGACTTTTATTTGATTCTTATAATGAAGAACATGAACGTCTTGCTCTTTCTACTATTTCACGTTCAAAAGAAAGTACAAGTGATTTTGTACATAAATGTGAAATTATGTTAAGAGATGTAACAGAACGTAGTTTAAAACTATATAAAGATTTTAATTTAACTCAAACTAAAGAATCTCAAGATAATTATGAATGGGAATTTCAACCTATTGTTTTAACAAGTTATTCTTGGCCAGATATTTCATATGGAACTTCTCTACCAACTCCATCTATATTAATACCAAAAATGACGGAATTTAAAAGTTTTTTTTCTCAAGTACTTCCAAAAAGATGTTTAATATTTGTTTCTAGATTTTCTCGTGGTACAATAAAAATGATATTACCTTCTGGTTCACGTATACCAAGTATTGATATATCTATAGGACAATCTCAATTACTTCTTTGTGAGTGTTTTAATATAAAAACAAAATGGAATTTAGATGCTTTACTTGAAAAAATGGAAATAAAAAATCATGAAATTGTATTACGTGCTATTAATGCTTTTTCAACTCATGGTATACTAGAAGTTTATGATGAGAATAATAATAAAGTTGAACACCCATTACGAACAGTATTACCAAAGGTATATGTTGTTATTGGATCATCACCAGATATGAAAAAAAGGAGAATTAATCTTTTTTTTTCTGAATGGGAAGGAAATTTTCAAGTTGTAACAGGAAATCCTACTGAATTCGTAAATGATCCTTTAGATACTACTAATCAAGTTATGGATCAAGCAAAAGTTCCTGCTATTCAAGCGACAGTTATTCGAATTTTTAAAAAAAGTGGAACTTTGTCATTTACAGAACTTGTGGAGTTAGTTAATGAAGAGTCCAATCCGAAATTCCTACCCTCTGTTCAGCAAATAAAAGTAACATTAGAATTTCTTATTAGTCGTGGTTTCATAGGAAGAAATGATTCTAGTGAGGGAACCTTTTCATACATATCGTGATCTTTTTTTGTTTTTTTTTTTCCCCACTCCAATTTTTATTAAACAGAAATAAATACGTGTGCAAAAAAAAGAAAAAAAGAAAAAAAACCAGAAAAAAAAAAAAAAAAACTAGAAAAAACAAAACAATAAAATTAAAATACAACTTTCTTTCTCTTTTCTGATGGTATTTTGCTTTTTTTTTTTTTTTTTCTGAGTCTTTGAAATTAACTACTGAGACAGAGATGGGAGGTGAGAAAATAGGCATATTTGTAGGTATTTGGTCAATAAATGGTACGATATTAAAGTAAAAGTTTTTGACAAATAACATTATTTCCCAATCTTTTTGATTATTATTTTAGATATTTGGAAGAAAGCAAAGAAATAAATGAAAAGAGAATACAATAACAAGAACCAAAAGCCCTATTTATTTATGAAGAGACGAGTGTATCAATGAAGTGGTAACTTTAAGGCTTTTAGACATCTATTGAAGCAAATAGCTGACATCACTAGAAAGTTATAAAACTCATAGGTACTGAATTTGGCAGATTTGGTTCTTTCTTTTTTTTTTTTTTTTGGGGGGGGAGGGTGAGGTCCTTTTTTTTTTCTTTTTTCTTTTCTTATATCTATATCTATATATTATTATTATTATAAAAAAAAAAAACAATGATACATATTGAAATATATGCATATTATATTATTATTATTTTTTTTTTTCTATTGGTGAAAAAAAAAAAGAAAAAAAAAAAAAATCTTTTCTTTTTCCCCTCTTTTTAAGAGTTTTTTTTATTTTCTGAATTACTTAGGTGATGATTAACAAGCCACTAGTTAGATCAAATTACAGATTTAACCATGCATTTTAAGTAGGGTAGGGGAAGTGAATATTCCCTTTCACTAAAGGGATGGAGCTAAAAATAACAACAATTAAGAAAAAAAAAGTTCATTATGATACTGCTTTCTACTTGGGATTTTAACTTCTATAGTTATAGTTGAGTCTCATATTTTTACTATGAGTTATTATTATTTCATCTCTCTCCCAAAAACTAATCGAATCTGCTTTTGAATTTATTAAATAATCCTTTATTATCATTGCATTTGGATATTTCATCTTATTTTATTTTTCTTTCTTTTATCTCAATTAGAGAGGCTTGAGTTTTGAATTTCTAAGAATTACCTGCTGTTTTTGAATAAAGATACAACTTAATTTGGTGTGTATATTTTATTATTATTATTATTTTTTGTTTTAGAAGAGATAATTTTATATGTTATTTTTCTTGTTATAAAGGAGGGAGGGGCAATGAGAGGGAGAGAGAGAGAAAGGAAGTGTGGTAATTTTCTTCTTTTAAAGAAGAATAAATAAATAATAATTCTTATCGAGATATTATATATATATATATATGTGTTTTTTTTTTTCTTTTTCTTATTTTGAAATTAGATCAAAAGGAAAATAATTATACTTATAATCGTTATTTAAGGGAAGAAGATACACAAAGGTCTGCAATTTTTTTTTTTCTTTCTTTCTTTGTATATATATTTATATAGAGAATCATGACGCAACTTCCTTCCGCTACTATAAAACTCGTTGAAATGCCTAAAGATATGGAGAATTACGCCATACACTGCGCACAGGATGGATTTTCAAAACTTTACACAGAGAAGGAAGTTGCAGCATATATAAAAAAAGAGTTTGATAAAAAGTATGGAGCAACTTGGAACTGTTTTGTTGGACGCAATTTCGGAAGCTATGTTACTCATGAAACTAATAACTACATTTACTTTTATATGGGGCAAATGGGTGTACTTTTATTTAAGTCTTCATAGTAAAGATATATTTATTTCGTAAAATAGAATTTACTCACCCATTTTTTTTTTTTTTTTTTTCAATGAGAATGATTATTAAGGAAGCTTTACCTGCATACATATTATTTATTAAGGTATTTTTATATGTATGTATTTATGATATTTTGATAGAATCTTTTTTCTTTCATCACTTTATTTTGCTATCCTTTTTCTTTTCTTTTTTTTGATTCTTCTCATTGAATCCCCTTTCTCTCTTTTTATCTGTGTATTTGTGAGCATGTGTGTTTTGTCTTTATTTGTATCTGGCTGTGTCAATATCCTTAGACGTATTTGGTGATATGTATATGTTATTTAGAAAACAAAAAAAGAAAAAAATGATTATGTTCTCAACTGGTGTATAAAGGAATATGTGTTATCTTCTCTTTTATCTTTTAATTATTAAAAAATAAATATGTTTCTTTTTTTTTTTTTAAATATAATTATTACTATTATTATTTTTATTTTTTCTAATTAGTTTTAAAGGAAATAAAATAAGATAATATGGCGGAAGAAGCAAAGGCGATATCTGAGTTTCATCAGAAATGGATAGTAGATACTCTACAAAGACATGGAGGTAGTTGTATATACGAAGAACTTGTGAAAGTAGGGGAAGAAAAACAATGTGATACTATAGGTGCTATGCTTCGAGTATTAAAGATGCGAAAAGTTGTTGCTTACGATGAACCATTTCTTATGTTTCCTATGCATAAGGATCATGAAGTAAAACTTATTGGGGAATTATAATGATAGGGGGAAAGCTAAGAAAGAAGAAAAAAAGGGGGATATATTCATCAGTTCTGATAACTATTATAAAATCTAGTGACTAATATATCGTAATGAGTAGGAATAAATAAATAAATATATATATATATATATATGGGTCAAATGGTTTTTATTTATTTATTTTTCTTCTCTTTTTATTGTGAGTACAATCATTTTTTAAATTTTTTTAAAATAATTTTCTTTTGTGGTTGGGGGAGGGTTGGGTGAAAGCCATCTAAATCTGAAGTTGACTTTGGTAGTAGCAAATCTAAATTATTTTACACTCATCTGTTTTTTTGTTATCAAAGGAAAACTAGAGAATAATAATAGTAATAAAAATCTCTAGGAGAGCAAAACGAGTTAAGTTGTCAGCCCTCTTTCTATTTGGATAATGAGTAATTTTTATCGAGAAATACAACAAGCTACTATTGACTGGTTTCATAATTATCAGAGGCAGGACTTACCTTGGAGACAACCTCTTCCATTTTTAGAAAGTAATAAAACTACATTATCATCTTCCCAATGGGTACCTAATCCTTATTATATATGGATTTCTGAGGTTATGTCTCAGCAGACGCAAATGGATACTGTTATTCGTTACTTTCAAAAGTGGATTCACCTTTTTCCTACTGTAAAAGATTTAGCAAAAGCTTCTGAAGAATCTGTTAAGGCTGCTTGGTCAGGTATGGGATATTATCGTCGTGCAATACTTTTAAAGAAAGGTGCAGAGTATATTGTACAACATTTTGATGGAAAACTTCCTAGTACAGCTTCTCAACTTATGCATATACCAAGTATTGGACCTTACACTGCTGCAGCTGTTGCATCTATTTGTTTTGGTGAAAAAATTATCTCTGTAGATGGTAATGTAGTTCGTGTTCTCAGTAGACTACGTTGTGAAAAAAATTTTGACCCTAAAATACCAAAAAATATTAAAACGGTAATCCAATGGGGTCAAGAATTGATGATTTATGGACCTTGTGAAAATCCAAGTGCACTTAATCAAGGATTAATGGAGATTGGTGCAAGAGTTTGTAAACCTGCTGGTCCACCATTATGTGAAGAATGTCCTTTAAAAAATTATTGTAAGGCTTATAATGCAAGAAAATGTGGTGAAATTAATGCTATTGAAGGTATAATTCCTCTAAAAGCTGCTTCAATAAAAAAAAGGAAAGAAATAGTTATTTGCGTTGTACATGAGTTTTATCAAATTAAAAAAGAAGAAAAAGAAAATGATTATAACTTACGACGTTTTGTCGTACTTCAACGACCTGAAGAAGGATTATTAGGTGGAATGTTAGAATTTCCTTCTGCAACTTATGGTTCATCGGATGATATTCTCCCAAAGGAAGATAAATTTATCATAAAATTTCGTGAAAAATTAGATGCTGGTCACAATTCTGTTCAATCTATTGGATCTATTAGACATATTTTTTCACATATTGATATGGAGGTGATTATTTATCATGCTGTATGGTTTAAATCAAATTATTTTTCAGGAAAAACTAATTTGGATGTTAAAGTAAAATTAAGTAAAAATAGTTCAATAGAGCGAGAGGTATGTGAGTCATTAGCAGAAGGACTTAATATTAGTTCTTCACGTATATATATTAAGACAGAAAAAGAAATTAAAGATTCTGCCGCTAGCCGACTTCTTCTAAAGATTCTTCAAAAAATACCTGTACCTACTGAAGAAGGAAATCTAAAAATAACATCAGTAAAAAAACGTATAAAGAAAGAAACCAATTAGTAAGTTTTTAAGAAAAAAAAAAAAAAAAAAAATTATCGAAAATGATTAATAATAATAAAAAGAAGAAGAGGGGGGAAAAAAAATAAAAATAAAATGGATAGTATTCTATTTCCATATACTCATTATAATAAAGAACGAGAGGAGTGGTAATGAGGAAGTAGAATATGTGAGATTTTTAAGGAAAGAGAGTGATGGTGGAAGAAAAGAAAAAAAAAAAAAAAAGAATCTGCCTTATCTATCGTAGTTCTTTATTTTATAGATATATAAAAGAAATATATTTGACCCTTTAAATACAATTCTCATTTTTATTTTTTTTTTATTTATTTTTTATTTTTAAAGATTAAATTGGTTTCTTCTTTTTTTTTTTTTTCGGAGTAAGTTAGCCATCTATGCAGGGATGGTACCAGTTTGGTTATGATGGGTTTCCTTCTGGTGAAGCAAGGCGACAATTTTACCGCCAACGTGATGACCCTTGTGATAGTGAGGAGGAGCAAGAAGCGTATGATGGAAATGATCGTCCTGTTTATTATTATCCAATGCATAGAAGTGAAGAAACTTCTTCTGCAGAAGAAGAAGAAGAAATAGAGGAATTATCGACACCATTACCTCCTGCATCTCCTTTTCCTCTTCATGTTTCAATATGGGATAGTTATCCAGGACGATTTGGAAGTGTTATTTTACCATTAAATAATAATAATAATAATGATAAAGATGACATATTTTTTTTTATTCATGGAGGTGTAATGTCAGTTAATGGACAAGTTAGTAATTCATCTGATGTTTTACGTATGAAACCAGATGTAAGTCGTGCTGCACTTCAAGAAGCTATCTCTGTTGTACCATTAGATCCCTCTCTTGCTAATTTTATTCGTTTTACAAATGATAGTCCTTTAGCTGTATATGAAACTGAAATTAATTCTTTATCAGGTTTTGTACATTCTCCTCCAAAGAGATTTGGACATTCGGCTGTAGTTATTCCAAGTTCTTTTGCAGATAATATGATTTCTCAAGATAATTATACAAATTGTAAATTATATTTAACTTTAATAATTGGTGGTGCTTTTGGAGAACATATACCTAAAATGCTTCACAATGTACATATAAGAGGTTCAGTAATATGTGAACCTTGGATATGTTTGACGTTAATTCGTAATTGTGAAAAAAATATTAAAAATAATACTATGAATTGGACGGTTTATTATCCCTTAAAAGGACTAACTCCATTTACTTCTATACCAAGAGTATTTGCAACTTTAACTCCTTGGCCTATTTTTGAAAAAGATTCTGAAAGGGTTTCATATGCATATTTAGGTGGAAGTACAAATGGTTGGGATCCATTACCACTATTCGGTTTATGGTTACTTCATTTAGATAAAAAAACTTGGAGAGTTTCTACTACACTTATTGAAACTTTTGGTGAAGAACCACCTTCTAGATTTGGTCATTCTGCAGTTATGGTAAATTCACAAGAAATTTATGTATTTGGTGGAATTGGGGTAAGACGAAGTTATTTAAATGATCTTGTAGTACTTAACTGTGAAACTAAAGTATGGAGAGAAATTTTTGTTCCTTCTATATTTTCAATGCCTTCACGTGCTTTTCATAGTAGTTTTATTATACCGAATTCTTCTATATTAATAATTATTGGAGGTGAAGCTGGAGGATATAATGAATCAAGTGTTTGGAAGTACAATATAGATCATGGTAATTGGTCTTTATTAACATTTCCATTACTTCATCGTACCTTAAATTTATTTCAGATAAAATATAGTGATACATTTTCTAAACTTTTTATTGATACTGCTCGCATTTTATGTGAACGAGAAAGAACAAATACTGAAGGAAGAAATTTATCTGGAATTTCTCATCAACGTAATAATAGTAAAGTATCTTCACATACTAAAAAAAAGCCTAAAACAAATTTTGGTTTAACATCTTCTTTTTCTTTAGTTAATAATGAAGAAAATAATGTAACGTCACTTGGCTCTTTTTATTTTGCTGCTATGCATGGTTCTCTTTTACAAACACTTGAAATTAAAAATGGTGTAATGATTTTTGGAGGTACTAAGTCGCCATGTGTTACGAGTCTTACTTGGTTTCCAGTACCAGAAAATTCACTAAAAGAAATTACAGCTCTTTGGATTTGTATGCATCGTTCTGAGCCTTTTTCAGAAGTGAGAAGGTTATTAACACAATTCTCTGGAGGTATAGTGACACCATATGATGTAGAAATTAATAAAAAAAATTTTATAAGAGGTGGGGATATTAACTTGGCGGAGCGTTCTCTTGTGGAGGATCAACTGGATCAGTGGCGACGTGATATTCGGAAACGTCTACGTGAACAATAAAGAATGAAAAAAAAAATATATATATTTATATATATATGTTAAAAGTTTTGGAAAAAAAAGTTTTGTTGAAAGTAAGCTATATATATATATATTTTTTTTTTTTTCTTTTAAATTTTGAAGTAAAATTTCTCACCGATGTTTATATGTAAATTTTTTTTTTTCTATTATTATTTATTATCTATTATTACTATAATTACTAATTTAAAGGGTACAAAAAAAAAAACAAAAAAAAAAAACAAGAAAATATGTTTAATTTCTTATCATTTAAAAAATTAAAAAAACTTCGATCTATTATATATGATTGGTTAGTTACATCTATGACAATTATTTGGTATCGTGAAGTACTACTACAATGTCCAATGGATGTAAGTATACTTGATGTTGGTATAGGTACAGCTACAAGTCTTATTGCAAATCGTGATATTATTCGAAGTAAAAGAATAAATGTAATTGGTATAGATTATGATTCTGATTATGTATTAACTGCCCAAGAAAATATAAATAAATATGAATTAAATGATCAAATTAGTATTATACATTGTAGTATACTTGATTATATGTCATCTACATTTGATATAATATATTTTTCTGGAAGTTTTATGATTATGCCTAAAAAGGTAGATGTTTTAAAACATTGTTCTCGTATGTTAAATAAATCGGTAACTAATGGGTCTTCATCGGTTAAAGATGATGAAAATAAAGGATTATTTTTTTTTACACAAACTTTTGAGAAACCAACTTTTTTGGGGTTATATTTAATACCACTAGTAAAATATTTATTAAAAATACTAACCACTATAGATTTTGGTAAAGTAACTTATGAAAAAGAATTTATGTTAGTATTAAAGGAAGCAGATGTAAAAGTGGTTTCAGTAAAATCTATAAGGGAATCTTACTTCCGAAAAGAAGTTATAGTTATTGCTGCTCCAGAAAATTAAGGTAAAAAAAAAAAAAAAGAATAATACCTCATCAGATAAACTAATTATTATTATTTTTTTTTTTTTTGTCATTATTATTATTATTATTATTATTATTTTTTTTTTTGTTAGATAAGTTTTTGAATATGTGATTAATGACGCGGGAGGGGAAAAACAAAAAAAGGGATAAATAAATTTATTTATATATTTTTAGATTCTTAGAGACGTATTATATATTTTTTTTCCGAGGGAAAAAAAAAAAAAAAAAAAAAAAAAAAAAAAAAACAAAAAATTTAACATTATTTTTTTTTTTTTTATTATTATTATTATTATTATTATTATTATTATTATTTTCGTTTCCATTATTGTAGAACTTACATCCACCTTTATACCCCCTTTTCCTCTTTATATATATATATATATATCTTATCTTTGCTATTTATTTATTATTACTACTATTATCACTAGGGAAAAGGAGGAAGCAAAGCGTGGCAACATGACCGGTGATGTCTCGGTGGGGAAGACGCGGTGGACGCAGGGGGATGAGGGGGAGGAGGGGCTGGAGGTGCGTGTCCCTATTGTCCTCCCCCACTCCGCCCGGCCCCGGGAGCTGACGGTGGAGGTGAAGGACTTGGCGGTGTTGTGTGTGCGGCACAGGGAGACACCACTGCTGCAGTGGCGCTTGTATGAGGCGGTGGCCAGTGAGGTGGAGTGGCGCGTGGAGGCGGAGGGGACGGTGCTGGTGCTGGAGTTAACAAAGAAGAATCCATCGGTGTGGCCATGCCTCCTCGACCTCCCGATGCGGGCCGATGATGCCTTATTTCTTGCAACGGAGGAATTGGATGCGATCTTTCGCGAGCACCACCCGGCACTTCCTACCACAGAGGATAATGAGAAAAGTAAGAAGCAAGAGCAGGAGTCTGCTGCTAGGGCAAAGGATGATGAGGAGGATTTGGATAAATTACTGGAAGAGGCAGCAGAAGAAGTTGTAGGGACATCATCTAAGAGAAATGATTCAGAGTTTATTAAAGCGGAATTGGAAAATTATAAATCAGAAGAAGAAGAAATTCAAAAAAAACTTCTTGAAGTAATGACTACAATTGAATCAGGTGCTGATGATGATGCAGTAAAACAAGCACATAATCAAAAAAATATTTTGGAAGAAATGTTAAGGTTACATAATATTATTCGTGAGAAACGTACACAACCTTCAACTCTTACAAATTTTCTTGAAGTTACACAGTTGGATATACGTAAAGCTCGTGCAAATGTGGGTGAATTAACAGAAGAAGAAAAAGAAGAATATGCTTCTGAAGAAGAACGTAATATGACAGCTCATGAACTTATGACAAAAGGTTTAAAATATTTTGAAGAAAAAGAAATTCAATCTGCTTTACATTTTCTTCGTCTTGCAGCTATTCATCATAATCATGAACAAAGTACTCTTATTTTACATAGTATTTATACTCAACTTGAATCTCCACGAGGACCATTTTTATTATTAAGGCTTGCTCTTAATGGGGATGAAATAAGTGCTGCAGCTAACCTTAAAGTTGGTGAACAATTTGATACAGGTGCACGTCATTTCCTTCCTATGTTTCCTGCAGCTCTTTATTTTTATCAACGTGCTGCACAATCTGGAAGTGTTCATGCAATGTTGGCTATTGCACAACTTTATCTTCGTGGTTGTACCTCTTCAACAATGCTTTCTACAGAACAAATGGAAGGATTAAAAAGTATGGAAAAATATCATGCTTGGCTTGAGAAAGCTATTGATCGTGGATGTGGTTCTGCTTATTTTGTAAAAGGTTGTATGTATCTTAAAGGTGAACATGGATGTGGAAAATCATATCAAATGGCAAAAGAATTTTTGGATATGGCCACATCAGCTCAACCTGATATCGCACGTCGTGCTCCTCAAGTTTATATTATGTTGGAAAAATTAAGACAAGAAGAAGAGGGAAAATCTGAATCAAAGGTAGTTGCATCACCTTTAACTCTTGCGAAAGCAAAACAAAATACTTCATATAATAATACTAATAATGATTCTAAAAAAACTGAAAATGATTCAGTACAAGTAAGTGCTTCTGTTGAACGTTTGAATAATATAACAGGTAGAACTAATGCTCCAAATTCTAATGTTTCACGTCCTAAAAAATTAATGGGTCGTTCATCTAATGGAAAAGCATTTTGGGAAAGAGCAGTTACTACTGGATTGGCAGTTTACAGCCTTTATACTGTAGCATTCCCTATACGTATTGTACTTCTTCCTTACTTTTATACTCTTATTGGATCTCTGGTGGAACGTATTCCTTGGTTAAGTGCTTCTCCACCTCCCATGCCGTTTTAAGAATGGTATAATTTTATTATTATTATTATTATTATTATTATTATTATTTTCTTTTTTTTTAAAGAAATATTCACACATGAGATTGTTGGTCATCTTTTTTTTTTTTGATATAGGAGAAGATAAGTAAAGAAAAATAAATTATTAAAAATATAATATGACTCTTAATTATTTAATTTTTATTATTTTTCTTTATTGCTTAGTGGAAAACGAAACTAGGGAAAGACATAGCATGTTTTTGAATGTCTTATTATTATTATTATTATTATTATTGTGTCCTTCCCCAGTCCCTGTCTTTTGTTAGTTTCACTGCATCTAAACAAGAAATTCTTTTTTTTCTTCTTAAAAAAAAAAAAAAAAAGAAGAAAAAAAAAACAATTAAAATGAAAACCAAAAGGGAAAGTAATTAAAAGAAGATTACCGTGAGCGATGTAGAGATGAAGAGAGAGAGAGAGAGAGAGAGAGAGAGAAGAGCGGGGGGGGGGGGGGGGAAAAAACGGGGAAAAATGGAGTCGGAAAAGAAAAAAATAAATAAAAAAACATTCTTAATTGACCCTAAACAAATGAAGTGAGGTGGAATAGAATTGCGATATATATATATATATATATATATAAAGGAAGCGATAAAAGGAAAGGAGGTGGAGGAAATACAAATTTTATGATGAAAAAATATAATGCAATTCGAATTCTATTGGAGAATAAAATAAGAGAGAATAATTAAGAAAAAAAAAAAAAAATAAGAAAAGAAATTCTGCGGAATTACCGCGAGTTATAGCGTCTCTTCTTTTTTTTTAAAGTTTTTTTTAAAATCCTTCTAAATGCACGTATACATTTTAATATATACTTGTTGAATGAAACTCTCCTACTTGTATTTACTTTTTATTCCCTTTTAAATTTAGTTCGACAACAATCGAAAACAAAACAAAAAAAAAAAAAAAAAGGAATATTATTTTTCTATCTACATATATTATTTATTATTTATTTGAATTGCCGTTTCCGATTGTTTTTATTGTCTTTACTTCGAGTTTTTTTTTTTTTTTACTCAGTGTCTTGCTCTTTTAATTATATTTTTCACACTCCCTTCTTATTTCTATTTATCTATCATCTTTCTTACCATAAAAAGGAAAAGCATCACCCTTTTACCTCTACATTTTCCACTGAGGTAGTGGAATAATAAAATAGTTCACAGAAAAAAAAAAAAAAGAATAAAATAAAATAAATAAATAAATAGTATAATTAAAAAAAAAAAAAAAAAAAGGCTAATTTATTAAAATGCGACGGTTTGGTTTTAACATAGCTGCTTCCATGCAAGCAACACTTTTTTGTCATGGGCGTCGCTGGAATACTTCAACATCCTTTAATGCTTCAAAAGCAGAAAATACAAATTCTACTTCCTCATCAACTTCTTCTTCATCTAATTCAGATATCCCACCTGTAATGGAGCGAGCCTCACAAGCTAGAGGAGAAATTCATGAATTATGGTTAACCAATACCACAATATCAGACTCAGATGAGCGAACTCAACGGGTAGCAAACTTAATTCAAAAATATAAATTAGATCCCACCACCCCACGAGAGGAAGATGTAAGTCGTGGGTTAGGGGATGCCTTTGATCGACTTTTACTTTTGTGTGTACCACTTAGTAAAAATAATAATAATAATAATAATAATTCCACCACAGATGACTTAGAGCGACTTTTACATTTAGCTGGTAGAAATGGAAGAGAGTTATCAGTGCGTACAATTCAACACCTATTCGCTCGCACAGATTCTTTCACTGAGGCACTTGCTATTTTTTACACATTACGTCGCTGCCATGTCGCGATGAATATGGAGGCATACTACGCCATGTTATATTCCTTGCAAAGATTAGAAGAAGAAGGGTGGGCCCAACGCTTTCATGAGGAGTTTACAAGTGAAGAGAAGTTATCGGAGCAGGCGATGGAGTTTGTGCTGAGGGGTGTTGATAGGGCGCTGTTGCCGGAGAATAAGCCTTGGCTGGGGCGGGTGATGTTTGGGGACAGAGACACCCCGGCGATGCGACATGAGGGGCGGGAGTATGATGTGATGAGTACGGCGTGGAGGCAGCGGTATGGGGAGGGAGCCGTACTCCCATCAGAGTAAGAAGGAGGAGAATAGATAAATAATAAATAAATAATAATAAATAAATAAATAAATAAATAATAAATTGAGAATATATTTATATGAGTGTATGTGTGTCAGCTTGTCTTTGTGTTTATTTGTTTTTGTGTGTATAGAAGGGGTGAAGAAAAGGAAAAAGAAAAATTAAAAAAAAAACAAAAACAAAAAACAAACAAAAAACAAAAAAAAAAAAACAAAACGAGGATGAAGAAGTAACTTTTATTATCGCTAATATCTCAATGAATAATAATAATTATTAATATTATTACTATTATTATTATTATGAATTTATATATATTTTTTTAAAAAACAATTAAAATTGTTTTTTTAATTCATTTTTATTTTTATTATATAGCTCTCAATATAATAACAAAAACAAAACAAATCAAAAAAAAAAAAAAAATCATGGTTTTAATGATGTTATTTCGTTCTATTAGATACGTAATGTATGGTAGATATCAACGTTATCAAATGTTACGTGCTAACCCAGAAGCAATTATAAATCCACTTAAAAAACATTATACTGTAGTTTACGCTGGAATGAGAATGGCTGATATATTTGGACATATAAATAATTCTAGATATCTAGAAATTTGTGAACTTGCTCGTTGGCATTATGGAGCATACTCTGGACTTTCAGAAACTATGTTAAAAATGAAAACGAATTTCGTAATAGCTTCTACTAATATTCAATATGTAAGAGAGATGTTACCACGTAAAAAATATTTGGTAACTACAGAATTATTATGTTTTGAAGATACAATAAGTGATTCTAAAAATTCTTCAGAAGCAAATACATTAGAAAAAACTAATAATAGTTCACCACCACCACCAAAAGATGGACGTGCAGTAATTATGCATGAAATATGGAGTATAGATAAAAAAATATTATATGCAGGAGTAATGGTACGAGTAGCATTAGTTGGAAATGCAAATTCACCTTTAGCTCTTCCTAATTCTAATAAAAATAATAGAAGATTTGTACCTCTTAGTTGTAGTGGAATTTTTGGGGAAACAATGAATCCTTCTGAAGTAAAACCTTTAGCTGAAGAAAATAAAAAAAATTTCTATAATAGATTAGGTTTTGATTCATATATTGAAGATAATAAGGGTGAAGAGTGGGTTGATGCTGCAAAACATGTTGATAAAGAGTGGCGATCTCGTTTAAGAAAGGTAAAATATCCTTGAAAAAAAAAAAAATATATATATATATATATATATAATAATAATCTTTCTTATTAATATATATTTTTTTAAAATTTTTGTTTTGAGTGTTTATTTCTTGCTATATTATTATTATTATTATAATTATAATTAATATAAATACATCACCAGTTAGGACCTGTTATTGGAATATTTTTTTTTAAATTACTAGAGATTATTTGAACCCCCTCCACAAAAAAAAAAAAAAAAAAAAAAAAAAAAGAAAGAAAAAAAAAAAATATTTTGTATTTATAGAATCTTCAAAACTCAAATTATTTTTCTTACTTCTTTTTTATTATTATTATTATTATTTTTTTATTATTGTTTCTTTATAGAAAATAATGAGAAGAAGAATTAATAATGTAAATCATAAAAAAGTAAATCCTCCTATTATTACCCGCAAACATGGGCGTAATGGTCGAACTGAATTAATACTTTTATTATTATTAATATTTTCATTATATTGGGTTATGTTTCCTACTCCTCTTTATAAAAGTAATAAAATTATAACTAGTACAGATATTAAAAAAGATTTTAGTTCTCCTACATCTATTACATTAATTTTACCTACTATAATTGATGCTAAAAAGACATTTAAGCAATGGTTAAATCCTTCTTCTTCACTTTCTAATGTAATGTGTACTTGGGATGAAGAATATTCTTCAGAAATTAAGTTAAGTGTAGTTATTGTACAGATGACTATGCCAGGAATTATAAGTGAAAATAATATTTTAGATGATAATATGCTTGAAATATTTAAAGAATTTCAAGGTATAAAAATGAAAAAAAATTCTGGATTATTAGATGAAGAATATGGTGGTGAATCATGGCAATCTTGGCGTTTTATTACTAATAATATAACTATACATAGTTGTATATATGAAGTTATATTAGTTTCATTATCTTCAAAACGTCAAGATTTATCTGGAGGATATGATGCTATTTCTAAATATGTAAAAGTTGGTCTTTCTGCTCTTCCATATCGTACAAAATATTTTTTAGTTATTTCAGATTTTTTAATACCTGTTTTAACATCTGATTATAATAATGTTAATAAAAAAAAAGAAGAGAATTCAATTAAATATCGTGGATTTCTACAAAAACTTTTATTAACAACTCGTCAAAATGAAGGACGTGTTTTTGGAGTACAATGTACTATTCTTTCACATCATTCATCTTTACAAAATAATAATAATGATAGTAATAATAATAATATAGAAAATGATGAAATTCAACCTGAAAAGTCTTGGACACGTTTTTCTTCAGGAATTCCACCTATTTCAACATTTTTACACTATAATCCACAACAACAACAAGAAGACAACAACAACAATTATAATAAAACACATTTATCAAATTATATAACTTTAGATAAAGGAAGTTTTGTTGGATTTGGAGCCAATTGGAATGCTTCTGTAAGTGGTATCTTTTTAACAAGAAGACTTAATGGTTATAATGCACTAGATGCACGCGTTTTATCATTTGAAGAATCTGTAGATGCTATTTCACCATTTTGTACATTATTTCATCGAGGAATTTATGATGCTGTGGGGGGGTTTATTAAAACAAATTGGAAATATGATTATTTTGCACCAGGAACAAGAGGATGGATACGGGTAAGAGAAACCCCACCCCCAGATGATCCTGAAAATGATAATATATTAGTAAAACGTTGGAGTATACAAAATAATTTTCCAACTTTGTGGCCGGATATTTATCAATCCGATGAATTTCCTGGTTGGGAAATTTCATTTCGGGTTAAATCTAAATTTCCGGATTGGCAAGTATGGAGTAGTAACGCTATAGCAATTGCTTGGATAACTCCAATGGAAATGATAAGTAGACAATGGAAAGTGGAACCAAAATATAATGTTATAACTCAAACAAGAAATCAACGTCTTCTTAGTTATTATGCACCTTCTTTTGTGATGACTGGAAATTTTGTGAAAGAATGGGGAAAATTTGCAGGAGATTTATTTATGAATCGTTCAAATATACCACAATCATATAATAATAAAAAACAAAATAATTTGCCAAATAACATAAAAAAATTAAAACAACCTTTTATTGAATTACGTATTATGTCTAATTATGGAGTTATACGTTGTTCTGGTTTAATGATAGAAGGAATGCATTTTATTGTTCCATTACAACGACGTATTATGATTTCTTTTTGGGGATATCGTTCTCATTGGTGTCCTGGTCTTGCTCAAGGTGCATTAGATGCAATGCAACGAACACAAATGGGAATAAATAGATGGGGTTACCTTGCAGCTTGGCGTTATAAAACATTAAATAAAGAAAATAATAATAATAATAATAATAATAATAATAATAATAATAATAATAATTTACCTGAAGAAATTGGAGTACATATTAATAATGCAGGATATAATCTTGCGTATAGAATTCCTGATGTTCGTATTACATTATTACATAATATTCCAAAGTATGTACCATATGTATCTACAGATCGTCCTTTTGCTGATTATAGTGTTGCTCGTATTTTATCTGAAAATTCTAGATTAAATTCTCGTGATGTAGAAAGTATTAATAATTATCTTGATGAACTTTGGGTAACATGTGATTTTTTTAAAGAAATTTATAAAAGATCTGGAGTTCATGAAGAAATAATACATGTAGTACCAGAAGCTATAGATCCATATGTAATTAATCCAGATCTTTATCTTCCTTTTGATGATCTTCCAGAGTTAGAATTATTAAAAATTGATAGTAAAAATACTAAATATTGGACAAATCGACCTAATAATGAAATTTTTAATAAAAGTAAAAAACGTTTTAGATTTTTAAGTATTTTTAAATGGGAACCTAGAAAAGGATGGGATGTATTACTTTCTGCTTGTTGGAAAGCTTTTGGACCTCATACCCTACTTCATGATGATGTCAGTATTTATATAAAAACTAATATTCTTAAAAAATATGCTGAAGGTGCTACAATAGAAAAAATAGAAGAAATTATAACCAATTGGGCAACAAAAATCGCAAAATTAACTAATTTTACCTCCATGCAACAATTTCCACATATCGTGATTATATCAAATCCAACCCTAAAAAATGAAAATATTTATCGATTATATAAAAGTTCTGATGCCTTTATTCTTCCAACACGTGGAGAAGGTTGGGGGGTGCCTGCAATGGAGGCAATGTCTATGAAACTTCCAGTTATCACTACAAACTGGGCCGGCTCCACGGCTTTTGCAAATATAAATAATAGTTTTCTTATTTCTGTTGATGGGCTTGAGGAAATTCCAGAGGAAAGTCCATATGGAAGTATTATTGGACGCAAGTGGGCAATCCCAAGTATAAATAACACAGCAGAATTAATGCAATATGTGGTGAAAAATATAAATCATGCAAAACGTGTAGGGAATCGTGCAAGAGAAGATATTCTGAGAGAGTTTTCAGAAGAGTCTGTGTCAGATATTATTTACGAGCGAGTACTTGATATTTCATTTAAGGTTAAAGAAGAGAGAAATAAGTGGTTGTTTTGGAATAAGATTATGACTTGGTAAAAAAAAAAAAAAAAAGAAAGAAAGAAAGAGAAATAAGAAAATAGAAAGAGGGGAATTAATTATGATGTTGATGATGACCACATTTAGCTTTAATTATTATTTTTTTTATTATTTCTTTACTTACATATATGTGTTGTTTTGTTTTGTTTATTATTTGATTGAAAAAAAAAAAAAAAAAAATAAAGAAATAAAACTGCAACTTGTTTTGTTTTTTTCTTTATATATATGTAGATTTCCAAAATTTTCACCTCGCCAAAAAAAAAAAAAAAAAAGAAAAATAAGGAGTGAAGCGGATGATTTTTTTTTTTTTCTTTTGTATCTTTATCCCTCTGTCTGTATAATTGTGTGTGATTGTGTGTAAGGAATTACCCAATGAAATTAATCTGAGTTTCTTTTTTCTTTTTTTTTTTTCTTTCTTTTACACAAAGACAGAAAGAAAAGAAAAAAGTATAGAGTACTTCATATGTCTAAATCAAAGTTAAGAACTGATGTATTAAATCAAATTCGTCAAAATGAAAATGAGATATTACATCATAAGGAGCAAGAAAGAGAAAATAGTATAGAACCTATATTACGACGACAACAACAACAACAAGAAAGAAAGTATCTAGCTAAAAATAGATTTAATAATAATGGTGGTAATAGTACTAGTAATAATAATAATAATAATAATAATAATAATAATAATAATAATATGAATAATAGTGATATTCATCATGTGATACGACTTGAGCAGAGATGTGAACAATTAGCTAGCCGACTTATTTCTCTTGTACGAGATAGACAATTATCAGAGTGTGCAGAAATTCATTTTCTCTTAAGAACACAAGAAGAAGAACGTAGATTTTTGCGTGATGCTCTTATAACTTTACTAAAAAAATGTAATGTACTTAATAATAAAGAATATCAATTAGATAATGATGTTTATCCAGGAGTTTTAAGTGAATTAATAATGAAAATTACAGATAATGTTCAATCTCGTGATGCTCAATTAAAATTAGAACAAGCTGAACGTTTAGTAGCAGTTGAACAAACTAATAATTTTATCGTAGATATACAAAGAGCTATTGAAGAAGCGACAAGGTTAGTATATAATCATCAATTTGATTGTTCTTTTACTGAGTCATTTCAACAATTATTTTTTAATAAAAATTTAAATAGAAATAATGATAATAATAATAATAATATTAATAATAATATAAGATCTCAATCATTTTTAGATATTACTCCTAATCATCAATCAATTCCCTCATTTCAGAATCAGCAAAATGAGAGTAAAAATTTTAACAAATCTTACATTCAACAAGATATGGGAAAATCGATAAATATAGGTTCTCCTTTTTCAAATGAAAAAAAACCTTTAGTAAATTTTAATTCTGGAAATAGTAATCTAATTGAAGCATGTGATATATTACGTGCTTGTTATAGAGCATTGAATGATGTTCGTAATATTCTTAGTGGTCCAACTCAAAATAATCATTTTACTAATAGTTCTTCTACTAATTCACATAATGATAAAGATGAAAAAACAAATATTGAACGACTTTTAGAAGGATTTCAAAAAGAAATGCAAGAGTTAATACAAAATAATGCAAAAAATCAAGAATCACTTGCACGAAGGTTAATATCAGAGATAGAAGCTCATCGAAAAACAGTAGAAAAATATGAAACACGTTTAAAAATAGCAGAAAAAGAATTAATAGATTTACTTACTACTACTTCTAATAGTGTTAATCATTTTTCATTTATATCAAATAATGATTATATTTCAGTTTCTCAAGATCGTCCGAGTAAAAGTTCAAATAGATATTTTAATACACCTAATGATAAAATTAGTAGTATTAATAAAAATAATTTATCACATTCTTTAGACGTAATTTCTTCACATACATTAAAAAATCAAGTTAATAATCAAGAAGAAGAAATTTACCAGGAGTCTACCCCTGAAAAATATATACCAACAAAATATAGGAATAATTCCGTAAAACCTATAAAAGTTAACCATGTTGAAGACCAAAAAAAAGGAGATACATTACATGTTCCTATTCCTAAACCTATTTTTACCTCTCCTCATGCTCCTATTACCATTCATAATAATAATAATAATAATAATAATAATAATAATAATAATAATAAAGTTAGTAAATTACCTGATAATCGGGCATGGGCTCGAGCTGCGCCGGAAACTCCATCAAGTCTTGACTCTTTAAATGATGAAACTCTCAGTTATGATTCAGAGGAATCCTCCATTACACAATCCCCACCTCCAATATCATTCAAACCAGTAACTCAATATTATTATAATATCACAGCGAGAGAAGAAAAGGAGAAACATAAGAATAGAATTGAGAGGAAATCACCACCACGACGCACATCATTAAGTCAGCGTCGAGCAATTTTATTGAGTCCATCAGTCTTTTAAAGAGTATATATATATATATATATATATATATATTGAGATAATGAAGAAAGGGAGGAAGGATATTGAGGAATATGTATTAGGTAATTTGAAAAGAGTTTCAAGTTACTTTGATGTTAGATGAATTGTTAATATTATTATTATTATTATTTTTTTTTTTTTGATTTCTTCACCTCCTTCGCTTTCTTCTTAGATGAATTGTCATATTTTTAATTGAGTAATAAACAAGCAAAATAAACAAGCAAAAAAGAACAACAACAATAAAAAAAAAAAAATAAGTGATTTTTTTATGTCGGGAATATTTATTATTTCAAACAACAACAACAACAAAGAAAAAAAAAAAAAGATGTTTTCCTCTATTTCTCTACTTCTCTACTTCTTTTTTTTTTGTTTTCGTTGATAAAGGTTAAAATAGGCAGCATAGTAACAACAAGAACAATATATATATTTTTTCTGTTTTTTTTTTTTTTTTCTTGAAATATATTTTTTAATATGCGTGATAGACGTCCTTTACTAGGACGGAATGAAATTAGTAGGTTATCACCTAATACAGAAGATAAAAATAGAAAAAAAATTAATAATGAAAATTCAGAGCCCTCAAAACATGTGACTTTAAAAGAATTACTTGGTCGTATATTATTTTTTATTATTCTTCTTGGAGTTCCCTTGTTTTTCGTTTATAATTATACCCCTTTTTTTGTTTTTGAAAAATTACGATGTAGAGCTATTGATAAATTATGGGGTGATAATATTGTTCGTGAAATGGAGGAGGATTACACTCGTTTTGCAGCCTCCCCACCACGTTTTCCTTCACTGGAATATAATAAAACAATGATGTGGGGTACCTATGAACCTGGTTTACTTTTTGCAATGAAAACACGTACACCCAAACCTGTTTATATAGGAATTGCTTGGTATGATGAGGCTGGATTACATCCTGTTCGACATAAAATGTCTGATTTATTATCTATAAAAAGACGAAAGGAGGTTTCAGATGGAGTTATTTCAGATGAAAAATCAACTGGATTTGAAATTTCATGGGCACTGCATGATGGAGTTCATTATGGGCGTCAGTTAGTTCAAGATGGTCCTTCTAAAATAAATATAGAATTTTTAAAAAGTTCTTCTGGTGATTCTTGGCATGTACGTGTACATTTTCATATGGATGGGGCAAAACCTTTGATTTTCGTTGTATATGTTATTAATGATAATGGGGAAGCTATTATACCTGAAATAAAATCTGAAACAGATAATTCTTTGGGACCACAAATTAAAAGTGAATTTGAGGATGCTGATGGAAGACGTGAAGGATTTATGTTATTAGTACGTGATGATTATAATTCTTTTTTTGCTAATCCTCCTTGGCAAGTTTATGGATTACATAATAATGAAGGTGAATTTCTTCGAGATGTAGATTTACGTAATTTACCTTCAAATGCACATATATATTCAGATGGTTCATCTAATATAGATAAATGGAAAATTCCTCCAAGTGGATCTTTATCAAATAATGTAATGGTTTTTCGAAAAAAATATGATTCAGATTTTAGAGTAGAACTTTCAATGCGTCATGCTTCAAATATTATTTCAACTGGTGAAGATGCAACGACACATCAATCATTTGTAGCAAATTATGATGCATTAACAGCATGTCAACTTACAAATTCTTTTCGTTTACGAGAAAAAGATATTTTATATCGAATGAGACAAGCTGTAAAACCTTGGGCATCTGGATTTCGTATAAATAGTAAGTTATACATAAATAGAGCTCGAAGATTACTTAGTGGTGCTATGGGTACATGGGGATTCTGGTATGGAAAATATTTATATGTAAATCCTGATATTGATAAATTATGGGATGATAAAGGAATATCAGTATCTGTAAAATCTGATGAACAACTTAGAACAGGATTACGTGAGGTATCTGCTTTTGGTGCTACTAATTCACGTGTTGATTCAGCTCATGGTGATTTAACATTAACAGGATTACAACTTTTATTTATTTTAGATTGGAATAAAGAGTGGGCAAAAGAAGCTATTGCATCTTGGATAGTAGATAGTCAAGATTTAACTAGTGGTTTTATTCCTACACGGGCGGTATTTTCTCTAGTAACACGTGCATCTGCTCTTCCAAATGCACGTTATGAACACCTTACTTTTGCTACCCCACCAACAATTCTTCTTACGCTTCAACAATTACTTAAAGATGATAAGAAAATGGGTATGGAAAAAGATTATTTTAAATTATTACTTGAACCTTTACGTCGATGGAGGTCATGGTTTCATTTAACACAAAGTACTAGTAATAATACAGTAAGTCTAGAAGATATTTTAGCATCAAAAACTAATGAAAATGATAAAAAAAAATATGATCCTCCTAGATATCGTTGGCGTTCACGTGATGATTATCGTATATTTGCAAGTGGAATGACAGATTATCCTAGACCTATTTGTACCGGGTATCACAAACAAGAAGCACATGTAGATCTTTTCTCATGGATAGCATTACTAAGTAATATTATTAGTGAAATTGAACTTTACCTGGGACTTAGTGAAACTGTTCCTAAACAAATTTGGTTAGAGTGGTTAGAGGCAGTACACTGGGATGCTAAACACCAACGCTATGCTGATCGTACTGGTTGCCCAGATGATTCTTTCTCACCATATATAGGATACACTAATCTTTATCCATTTTTACTTGGTATTATAGAAGATAAGGAACGGGCAGAAGTAGTTCTTGAATTAGCAAGAAGAAAACTTATAACTTCATATGGTGTAATGTCTGTTTCATATGATTCAGTACGTGAGGCTCGTGAAGCAGGATTGCGTCACGATAATCTGTGGATGGGTCACGTGTGGGTATCTACAAATATTCTTGTTTTACATGCACTTAGGACAAAGTATATTAATCTTATTGGGGAGTCTGCTAAAGAGTTATTTAAACATTTACGATTATCTATGGTGGAGACAGCTGGGAGATCTCCAACAATGCAGGAATTTTTTAATCCTGTGACAGGTTCTCCTGAAGGTACTGCATCCTTTGTGGGACAACGTGCATTATTGCTGGCACTTCTAAAAAATTATAATTAACCATTCCTGATTGTGCAATGAGAAGTTAAAGGAAAAAACAACAACAATAACAAAAAAAAAAAAAAATGATAAAAAAAATAATAATAATTAATCAAATATATATGCATCCATTTTTAATGATTTTAGTGCTATATAATAAAATTAAAAATAAATACATAATGAAAGCAAAAAGAAAAAAAAAAGAAAATTGTACTGTACAAATGTGGATTTAAAAAAGGTAGGAAAACCAGGGAGCGGAAGGTAAATTGGAAATAACGATATTCCTACTCTTGAGTAACTCTTTGTACGACACAGAAAGCAAGCAGGTGTAATCATAGCGTTATGCTTGCAAAAAAAAAAAAAAAAAAGAAGACACGACCTATTATTTTATTTTATTTTATTATATACATATATGATTTTATTTATTTAATATATATTTATATTTACACTTTACTTATTTCACACTGAATTTACTTTTTTCTCTTTTCTTTTTTCACGTTTCTTATTCTCTTTAACAACAACAACAACAACAACAACAACAAAAAAAAAAAAATGTGTCGTGCAGTGCCTGAGTTGCTCTCCTAAGTTCTCTAAATTTTGTAAGAACAATAATGGGTCACCTTGATCAATGGCGTTCTCGGCAGAAGATTGGAATGGGCAAGGGCGCTCGTCACTGCGTTATCTGCTCCAACCAAAAAGCACTCATCCGCAAGTATGAACTCAACGTATGCCGCCAGTGCTTCCGTGAAAATGCTGAGAATATTGGATTCTCTAAGCTTCGTTAATGCAAAATGTGATCATTAAAAAAAAGAATAGTTGGAGGTAAACTACAAGGCGCATTTCTCTTTGTTTTGAATATTGTTTATTATTATTGTTATTTTTCATATATATATATATATATTTGAGTTGAGTGAGTGAGTGGGTGGGGGGTTCACTTTACTGTTTTTTTATATTTATCATGATTTGAACTTTTTTAGTTTTCTTGGTGCTTTTGCTGCTTATCATTTCTTCTTCTTATATATGTTTTTTTTTTTTTTTTTTTTTTTGTTTTAAAGAAAAGACAAATTTCCCCTCTCTATTACCACACTACCCTTCTTAACTGAATTATAATTAATTATTATTATTTTTTTTTGCTAGTTCTTAACTACCCACGTGTCTTTGCGCTGACACCGGTAGTAAAGAGCATGAATTTTACTGATATAAAAAACATAGAACCCCTATTTTTTATGAATCATTGGGATCCGCATACCTTAGAGCGTTATTTGACAAATACAGAAAGGTGTGCATTTCACTGTAAGCTCAATAGCGCGCGCCTTTGTGAGATTAAAAAAGCACGTGAGGTAGCACTTAAAATCCGTGCTCAAGAGAAAGAAGCTAAAAGAAGGCGTCAACAAGAGATTGAGAGAAAAACAAAGCAAGTAGAGGGAATGCGACGTCCTCTAGTTATTGAATTAATGCTTGCTCAGATGGAACGTAGGGAGGAAGAGCGTCATAAAGCAGCTCTTGTTTACCTTCAACGTCAAGAGAAAATTATCTGCAAAGAAGAGCGACAAGTCCTAAAGAAGAAACAAATGTATAAGAGTTTAGATTCTTCAAATAAAAGTGAAGAGACGTTACTGCAAAACCGTTGTATTGAGATAAAACAAAGGAGAGCACTATTAGAGCAAAAGAAACAAGAGGAATATGAACTCCGAAAACAATGGGAGAGAGAGAAAGAAATGCTAATAAGGGAACTAGAGAAGCTAAAACTGCAGCTAGAGGAAGAAAAGAACGTATTTCAAAAAGATCCCGAACATAAGCAGCTTAAGAAGAAAGAATTTTTCCAGCATCCCTATGAAAATTTAGAGGCTCGCAGATTACTCTTACAGAAGAGGAATTTATACCACCTCAGCAGAAAACAAAAAATTGTATGGCCAGAGACTCAAAACCTGTTGAACCCAAATTATAAAATAAGAGTCGAATGCCAAAAAGATCTTTTAGAACGAAGAAGGAAAGAAGAAAGTGAAATAGCTCGAAAAAGATGGGAACATGATAGGGAAATGATGATTAAAAAAGTAGAGAGGCTCAAGCATCAGTTAGAGAGAGAACTTCAATTGGTACAAAAAGAACGTGAAGAGCAGGAACGTCACATGGCAGAATTAACAGAACGAAGAGAGAAGCTAAAGAATAACGGCTATGGGGAATTACAAAAAGAGCTCAAAAATGAACGAAATAAGATAACGAAAGATCTACAGACAAGAACCTATAATCATTTTATAAATGAAGAAAAATCAACCATTTTAGGGAAAAAACAATATAATTCACCACGAATCACATCAACACTTAATTCTAACATAAAACGAGAGATAAAATGGGAATGGCAGGAAAACAAAGGGAGGACGATGTCAGTATCGCTTTATTCTCAGACAAAGAAGTCTCCTTTACGATGGATGAATCATGAAACGCCAGTTAAGAAAAGGATCTTACTATATGATAAAACGGTAAAATACCCTTCTGGAAAGGAAAATCATGATAGAATGGAAATATCAGTATCACTTTACTCAGACAGTAAAGAGCACCCCTTATGGTGGCTAGAGAGTGATGAGAATATTACGACAACTGACCTATTAAGTGATGAGGCAAAAGCTGAAATCAATGACAAATCTGAGACTGAAGCCGAGAGGTTACCCAAAACAGAAGAGGAAAATAATAACAAGGAAATGCTGGTTCAAATACAAAGTAAAGCAAGTCAGCTTCCTGTGCGGGGTGTAAGTGAACAACACTGGTCCACTGAGGTGAAGCCTATGGNCCTGTGCGGGGTGTAAGTGAACAACACTGGTCCACTGAGGTGAAGCCTATGGCATTACATGCAGAGACAGAAGTATTACCGAGTTGGCAGGATTTGCACCATGATATTTTTGTACTTCCACCATTACATGCAGAGGCAAGTCAGCTTCCTGTGCGGGGTGTAAGTGGGCAACAATGGACTACAGTGGTGAGGCATATGGCATTACATGCAGAGACAGAAGTATTACCGAGTCGTCAGGAGGTGACCCATGAGGTCTCAACACTGGCACCATTGCATGCAAAAGCAGTGCCTTTTTATTTAAAGGATCGTAAACGATTATTTAAAAGGCTTAATTGGCGTTTTAAACGTTTAGCTAATTGAAGTTAAAAATGTAATTTTTTTTGATTTTAATGGTGGGCGCTTTTTTTATATATATATTGTTGTTGTTTTTTTGCCGATATGATTTTTTAATATTTTATTAATGTATGTTTATTTTGGTACTTTTTTTTTCCTTTTTTGCTGTATTTTTTTTGGTGTTGAATGCGTGTTTTTTTTTTCCAATTTTTTTTTTTTTTGTTAAAAAAAAACATATCTTTTTTTATTCTGCAATATACATGTTTGAGATTTATCACGTTTTAAAAAAAAAAAAAAAAAAAGAATATTTTTATTGAAATTAATATATTGTTTTTTCTATATATATAGTTTATTTAACCTTTTTTTTTTTTTAACATGCGTAATTTTTACCTTTTTTTTTTTGTTTTTTTTTTTTTTGTCTTTGTGAATTGCTTTGTTTCTCGTGTATCTTTTTTTTTTTGGTTGTTTTAGATTACATAGTTTTTTGTGTCTACATTTTTAATGATGTGGAATATTACAAGAGAAAAAAGATTTTTTTTGCCGCTAAACGTCAAAATAATTGTACTCGGACTTTTTAGATCTTTTTTGATGTTAACTTATGTAAAATAAATTATTATTATTATTATTTTTTATTACGAGCCATTTCGTTCGGTGCTCTTAAAAAAAAAAAAAAAAAAGAAATCATGACTGGCGGTAAGAAGTTTTGTTATTTCTAGATTATGACTCTGTTTTAAAGGACAGACTAGCTAAATGACCCTACCTATGCCATAACTTTCTTCTAATATAAGGTAATGAATTGCTTTGAACCATAAACAGGTTATACGCGCATGTGTCAAACAAGTAAATTAAGGCTTCTTCGTTTTATTTATACAACTATTTTTTTTTAATTAAATTTGACTTTTTTATTATTTATAATGTAATAAAATATCTGGGGTTCTTCTTAATATGGTCAAAAATGTATCCTTACTTTTAAATTAACAGAGTACTAAAAACTGGGAAACAGGTTCATATGACCGGTATCACTATGGTGTTATTCTCCTAAGTTGTCTAAATTTTGTAAGAACAATAGTGGGTCACCTTGATCAATGGCGTTCTCGGCAGAAAATTGGAATGAGCAAGGGCGCTCGTCACTGCGTTATCTGCTCCAACCAAAAAGCACTCATCCGCAAGTATGAACTCAACGTATGCCGCCAGTGCTTCCGTGAAAATGCTGAGAATATTGGATTCTCTAAGCTTCGTTAATGCAAAATGTAATCATTAACAATTAAAAGATTTTATGGTTAGTTGTAATATGTGCTTTTTTCTTTTTTGAAGTCACCGTACGTCTAAACGTTCATATAAGGCGATATTTGCAAATTTCTCTTTTTACTCCTTCTCTCTCTTCTTATCCACTTAAAAAAGAAAATAAAAAAGCGCAATTATCATTAAATTACAAATTTACTAACAAAAAAGGGGATAAATTATGAGTACATCTAATGGTGACCACGGAGACCTTAAAAATCACGTTGAAGAAGGTGGAATAATAATGACGCCAGTGAATAGCTCAAAAGGGCGACCTAACACTGCTCCAAGTGGCACCCCGAAACCAAAACGAAGGCGAGCGCTTCAACGACAAATTGATGAGGCACAGCGTCACAACTTCGAAATGGCTCGGCAAACAGCGCAGAGAGTAAGAATGGAGGAGGAAGAGGCCAGGAAGCGTCGTGAGCAAGAAAAAGAGAGAAAGGCAAAAGAGGCAGAGGAGCTTAAGCGTCAACTAGAACAAGAGCTACTAGAGGCCCAGAAGAAGCGTGAGGAAGAGGAGGCTCGCATGGCTGAACTTACCCGTCAGCGTCGTGAGGAGGCGAAGGCCCGCAAGGAGGAGCTTCAGAAAAAGCAGGAGGAGGAACGAAAGACTAACAAGGAAGAAGTACGGGCTGAGACGGAGGAAATGCTGGAGGAGGCTCGCCGCGAAGAGGAAGAAAAAAAGAGGGCTCTGTTAGAACGAAGGAAACAGGAGGAGGAAGAGGCCAGGAAGCGTCGTGAGCAAGAAAAGGAGAGAAAGGCAAAGGAGGCAGAGGAGCTCAAGCGTCAACTAGAACAAGAGCTACTAGAAGCCCAGAAGAAGCGTGAGGAAGAGGAGGCTCGCAGGATTGAACTTACCCGTCAGCGTCGTGAGGAGGCGAAGGCCCGCAAAGAAGAGGTAATGCGTAAATTAGAGGAAGAGAAAAGGAAGGCTGCGCAGGGTCTTTGGGAGTGATTTGTTTTTATCCGGTGTGCTATACACAGCAGGTGGAAAAAAGAAAAATAAAAATAAAATACATGTATTTTTTTTATATCATTTTTTTTTTTTTTTTTAGTTTTTTGCTTTGCGTTTTTTTTTTTTTTTTTTTTTTTATTCAGTGGTTATGGCTTTTTTTTTTTTTTTGAATCTTAAAAAAAAGAAAAAAATTTTTTTTGGGGGAATGGTCCCTGGTGATGTAATCAAAATTCCTTTTTGATATAGGAAATTTCTTTATGTATATCTTTTTTTTTTTTTTTTTGTTATATTTTAAATATGTGGTCATCATTGTGTTTGTGGATTTTTAATTTTTTTAATTTGTTGCATTGTGTGGTCTGCCAGAATATTTGTAGTGCGGCTTTCTTTGTTATACGGTTTTTATTATTACTATTATTTTTTTCTCTTATAGGTGGTTAAAACGTGTTAGGGGGACTTTTTTTTTCTTTTTTTCATACTGTACGACATACGAAATATATATGTATTTTTTTTTTTTTTTTGTTTTGGTGTTTTTTTCTTTTTTTCTTTTTTGATTTGTATTTTTTTTTTTTTTTTTTTGAGATATATTGTGGGTTTTTTTTTTTCTTTTAAGAATGTTCTTTTAGATATTTTCTTTTTTTTTATGATCATATATATGTGCTATTTATATTTGATTTTTTTAATTTTTTTAATTGCTTTCTTTCATCGTCTTTTTTTTTCCCCCCCTTAGAAATGCTAATGAATGAAAATGTGCTAAACTCAGAGAAGCCATCTATTTTACTCTTTGTTTATGGTACTCTTCAGCGAGGGGAGAATAACTATGCGTGGTGGATGGCGAACCCTCAGCATTCTACTTTTATAGCCACAGGACAAACCCAAAAAAGGTATCCACTCTTTATTAACCTTCTCCCAGACTACCCTGCATGTTCACCCTGTCTACTTGATAAACCTGATTGGATGGATAATGGTAATAGTCATAGTAATAATATTGTAATGTCTCAATTTGTCGTGGGAGAGTTGTTTATGATTACCAAAACCATGAAAAAATGGTTAGACGTTCTAGAAGATTTGGAGGGTGGAACATATTCTACTGGAGAGATTGATGTTATTCCTTTGGAGAATTATCACAAGGTTGAGGAACTTCTTAGTGTGAGGAAAGGTGAAACGGTTAAAGCACTTGCCTATTTTCGTGAGAAAAACTACCCACATGACTGGGGAAGTGCTACCCCATTAAGTAGCTCAAAACTTTTAGAACGATTTTCTGCGGCGGAGTGTCTGCGAGTGTATGGTGCACGCTTTACAGGCTACCCAGCTCACCTGCGCAGTGCAGCTGTGTTAGGGGATAGTCTTAAAAAAGCAAATTGCCCATGCGATGACTCATGTGGGGTCCCACTTCGTCCTAAACCCATTGTTCTTTTTATTATTGACGGAGTAGGCGATGCCACGTACCCTGAGCTTGGGGATAGAACTCCACTGGAGGTCGTCGGGGGTGTGCCGGCGCGAGGTCCAGGCAGGGATGCAAGGAGTGAATTAAAATTAATCATTAAAAATGAAACAGAAATAGAGAAGGAGTGTTATCGAGTCTCGCCTGGCCTCGGGGTGGTGGCTCGGCATGGGGTGAGTGGAGTGATGGATGTGGACAGGGCAGGTGTGAGCTGCGGCAGTGACACCGCCCACCTCGCCCTCTTTGGGTACCCACCATCGCAATATTATCGTGGCCGTGGGGCCTATGAAACATTAGGGGCTGGCCTTTTATTAAATGATACCGATATTGCTTTTAAGAGTAACTTTGCTGTATTAGATGAGGCGACGGGGGTTGTCACTTCCCGCCGATGCGATCGTGATTTTACGAGGGAGGGACCAGTGTTATGTAAGTTTCTAAATGGAACTACAATCACAGGTGATGATGAGGGGGAATTTAAAGGGATGCATACATTAAAAGTACAGTACGCTACAGAGCACCGGTGTGGGATTGCCATTACAGGTGAGGGACTTTCACACTTTATAACAGGCACAGATCCATTAACTGATAATCGAACACTTTTACACTGTAAACCTACAGTTTCATCAGATCATGAGGCATATGAGGCAGCTCTTTATACAAGTCGTGTAGTAAATGCAGCATCTAAACGAATTACTGAATTACTACGAAATCATTCAATTAATGAAGAAAGAAGAAAAGAAGGAAAAAAAATTGCTAATGTGGTTCTTTTAAGAGGGGCTGCAATTAAAGGATGGGTTCCACCTTTTGCTATACGACATGGATTATTAGGATTTATAGTTGCCCCTACATGTATTATTAAAGGTTTAGGAATTTGTTGTGGCCTTAAAGCAGTAGATGCGAAAGGTGCCACTGGAGATTATCATACTGATATAAATTCTAAAGTAGATGCCGCTTTACGTGAATTAGGTATACCTTCTACTAATACAATTGCTACTCAGAATAATAATGAAAATAATTCTATTGATAAAAAAGAAAACGAAAAAAATTTAATTCGTAGTAATTTTGCTGTTATTCATGTTAAAGGTGTTGATGATGCTGGTCATGATAGAAGCCTAGAGAAGAAATTAATGATGTTACAAAAGTGTGGTGAAGCAATGCAACGTTTGTGGGATGCTCTTCCAGAAGGTAGTACAATGGTAGTACTAGCAGATCATTCTACCCCAATTTCTATTGGAGATCACAGTTGTGAACCTGTTCCTGTTTCTATAGCAACAAAAGGAAGTAATTTTCGTGATGATGTAACTTATTACAGTGAGGTGGAAAGTACTCGTGGGGCGTTGGGGAGGTTTTGTGGTAGTGAGTTGCTAGGAATAGTGAAACGTGCTCATCACTGGTACCACTACCTTACTTAGCGTTATTATTTTTTTTTTTTAAAGAAAAATAAAAAGAAAAAATAATAATTAGGGGTGGAATGAAGAGAGGGATAGGAGAGAGAAAAAACAAAAGTAACGAGAAAAAAAAAAAAAAAGCTTAAGTGACATTGTAATTCACTGTTTTGGAGTCTAATTTATTCGTTTATGTCCATTTTTTTTTTTTTTTTCGTAATGTTTATTTTTGTACCCGAGTGTAGGTTTTTGTTGTATGTGTCTCACTTTCTGTGCAATTTTCTTTATTTTTGTTCTACTATAAATTTATCCATATATATATATATATATATATATATATTTAAATATAATTTATAGAGAATTTTACAATGGTTTTTTTTTCTCTTTTTTCTTATTTTTTTCTGTTTTTGTTTTTATTTAGGATTTGCTGAAGTGGGGAGAGTTAGAGTCAAAGTTAGATTAATTTAGAGATCGAGAGATAGTGACGAAACTATATACGACTAAGAGTGCTAAAAGCACACAAGAAATAAAAAAAAGAAAAGAGAAAGAAATAGATCAATAGTCCTTTTTTTAAAAAAAAAAAAAAAAAAAAAACTCTTAGTTACACAAGATTACAGGATATCACAAACTTATTTTCATTATTTCTTTGTGCTTGTTTTTTTTTTTTTTTTTTTCGTCCCTTCACTTTTCCCCTTCCGTTTGGAAAAAAACGTTTGTTTTATTTTTTTACTATTCCAAGTTTTTCTTCCTCCTCGAACAATTTTGACTCTGTAATTTTCTTCTTGTAGTTATTCCTATTGTTATTTATTCCTATTATTATTATATTACTATTTTATTATTAATGGGCGAGGCGGATGAATTAGCACGAAATGGCAGCTTTCCTCCCACAGATGCCTGCATTATCAATAACAATAACGACAATGATAATAATAATAATAATAGGATAAATATCAATGATAATAACAATAACAACAAGATTGATTATAATTGTTATTATGATGATGATGATGAGGATAATGATAGTTTACATTGGTGCTCTAATACACAATTTATAAAGCGAAGAAGTGAAGTTATGCAATGGTTAATTGATATTCACACCGCCCAAGGTGAGGAGGCTCCAGTAGATGTGGAGCAAGAGGAACTTGTAGCTTTTTTTAAAGGACACTCCCAACAACAATATCAAAATAATAATAATAATAATAATAATACTAATAATACTAGTCTGAGTTCTACAGAAAAATTAATAGGAGGGAAGCCGATGTGGGAATCTTTTTCAAGTCTCCCACAAACTGGTAGATCCTCACAACCAGGTGGTGCCTCTGCTTCACGATGGAGTGCTACTGGTAATTATTGTTATAATAATAATAATAATAATAATAGTAATAATAATAATAGTAATAATAATAATAGTAATAATTATTATTATAATTATTTTTATAATTATTATTCACCAGCATTGGGTTCACAGCAGAAACCCTTGTCGTCATTGCGGAGTACTTCATTTGGTCGAGGCCTATCACATCCTACACCAGATATAAATAATAATAATAATAATAATAATAATAATAATAATACTTCTTCTAGTGTACCGGAGTTACTTCTACCACCTGCTTTCTCTTCTAATACTTCTGATACTTCACCTTATAATGCTGGTGGAAGTACTGATACTTTGCAAGGCACACCATTAGAGAATTCATTTCAACTATTAACAGAGAATAATAATAATAATAATAATAATAATAATAATAATAATAATAATAAAAGTATAAGTTACACAACTCCAATTCGGCAACGTATTCCTTCTGCAAGTGTACTTTGTCAAGGCCGCCCTCCTTCTACTCCACATCATAATAGATGCCGTCGTGATATATTTCATAATAATAATAATAGTAATGAAATAACAGACACAGAAGGAAAAGTTATATTAAATAATAATAATAATAATAATAATAATAATAATAATAATAATAATAATAATAATTCATTGCCTTTACAATTACGAATACATCACCCACCAAAGTTGTGTCCACCGTACGCCGCCCGACTTATTGCACTTGCGTTAGAGGAGCAAGAGAGGTAAATATAAATATAAATATATTTATAAATATATATAAATATAAATCAAAGTAAATAATGAAGAAAAGGTGTGGGGGGTTCTGTTTTAAAAGTATTTTAAAGAGATATTGGTATTTAATATCAAAAGAAGAAAAAGAAGAGATAAGTATAAATGAGGATTCTCTCAAATCAAAAAAAAGAAAAGAATTTTCTTTTTGTTTTCTCTTATAGCGTACTCTAGCGTCTATGGTTTCTTCAAATTTATTATTATTCCTATTAAATTCCTCTCCTTTTAATATTTTGATATATTTATCAAAAAAGAGAAATTAAATAGAATCATGCAAATACAAAAAAATAAAAAAGAAGAAGAAGAAGAAGAAGAAGAAGAAGAAGAAAAAAAAAAAAAATAATAATAATAAATAAATAAACAGTAGTGAATTGTCTTAAGTCATTTACTTTTCATTATTTTTATTGAATCAGCTTTTTTTTCTTTTTATCATTATTATTTAAAATGTTTTTTTTTTTTTTTTTTTCGGCTTTGATTCTTTGTTTTATTATTATTATTACTATTATTAGTTATTTAGTTTTTTTTTATCTGTATGATTATTGCTTTTTGGTGTTTATTTATTTATTTATTTTTGTTTTTTTTCTATTTTTAGTCTTTTGTTTTCCTGCTTATTTTATTTAGTTTTATTTTATCTATTTATTTACCTATCTGTATATATTTAGATATTATCAGTCCGCCGTTTTTTTTTTCTTTTTCTTTTTGTGTTTTTATTTAATTTTTTTATGTATTTTTATTTCTCTATTTTTATTTTATTTTTCATAAAAAGAAGCAAGCGTACGAATGAATAAATGAAATATATTATTATTATTATTTATTTATTTATTTATTATTTTACTATTAGTATTTGTATTATTATTATTATTATTTTTGATTTATTGAGTGAATGAATGAATAGTTAGTGATAGTTCTCTAACAGTAATATCTATACATTGTGTATTTATGAAATAACTTTTTTTAAATGTTTTGTTTTTATATTTCACACAATTTATATATATATATATTTATATTTTTCTCTTATGTTCCCCTTCTTTAGATTATCAGAAGCAAATTAAAATCAAAAGATATTTTAAAAAACAAACAAACAAACAAACAAAAACAAAACAAGAAGAAAACATAATAGAAAAAAAAAAATATATATATATATATATATATATATTATTATTATTTTTATAATTTTTTAATTTTATTTTTGTTTTTATTATAAATAAATAAAAAAGCAAAGCAAGAGTTCTGGGTCTGCCTGTACACTCAAAAATTATTATTATTTTTCTCTTTTTTTATTTTTATTTTTATTTTACCTCCTTTCCCTTCGCACGAAATATATAAATAAATAAATACAAATAAATAAATGTAAATAAATAAATATATTTATTATAAAAGAATGTTTTCCAATTATTTATTTATTTGTTTTGTTTTTTAAAAAAAAGTTACAAATTGCAATAAAAAAAATAGTGAGGGAGAAACTAGAGTCAGTTAATTCAAGGAATGTGTTGCCCTCTTTAGTTTATTATTATTATTATTATTATTATTTTAGTGAGTTTTTGTTTGACTTCAATCATTTATATATATTTTCTCTTTTTAAAGTCTCCCAAAGTTATTAAAAAAAAAAAAAAAAAAAGCAAAAAAAAAAGCAAAAAAACAAATATATATAAATATAAATATATATTCTTATGATATAGCAATAATATGTATACCTATATATTATTTTATTTTATTATTATTTTTTAATTTCTTTTAAATATAATATATTTATGGATTATTATTATTATTATTTTATTATTATTTATTGATTATAATATAAAAATGTATATATATATATATATATATATATAGAAATAGTTTCTTTTTTTCTTATTTTTTGAATATAAAAGTATAAAATGTTTAAAGTATATAAATAATTTTTAATATATATATATATAGATGCAACAGCATCGAGATCATTTTTTAAAAAATAAGTAAAAATAGAGAAATTACGATTAGTAAGAGAGTATCAGTGATTAAAAAAAAAAAAAAAAAAGGCAGCTTTGTGAGTTTTGCCCCCTTTTTTTTTCTCTTATTTTAATTCTACATTTTTTTCTTTTTTTTACTTTTCCTTTCTTTACATTTTTTTTTTTTTTTTTTCTAACTCTATATATTTGTTTATATATATATATGTATTTGCTTATATGTTTTTTTTTTGTTTTTGGTTTGTTATTTATTGCTTATTATAATAATATATTATTTACTATTTTCTCTATGGTAACATAAAGCTACTCTTCTATGCTTCATTTTCAATTTTTTTTTTTTACTTTTGTACTATTATTATTATTATTATTATTATTATTATTAATAAATTCACCCTATAAATCGCAAAATTTATTTATGTATGCATTAAATTCACTTTTACTATGTTTTTTACACTCTCACTCTATCACTCACTCTCTCTCTTTAAGATTTTTATTAAAAAATAATATATATATATATATATATATTGCATTTGATTTAATTTATTTATTTTTCTAATGGGTTTTGGCTATTTATATATATATTTATATATGAATATCTATATATTTATATATATATATATATATATATAAATATAAATATATAGTTTTTTTTTTTTTTTTATGATTGTGTTTCTGAGAGAGATGGACTTTCTGTATGCTTTTGTTTTTATTTATATATTTATATATTAAAAAATGTTTTTATTATTTATTATTTATTTATTTATTTATTTTTTTTTTTTAAAATGCCTTGACTGAAATAATTATATAATCTACTATTTTCTTTATCTATTACCGCCTTTATTTATTATTTATTTTTTTATTTTTCTTAAAACTTTCCCCTAAAAAAAAAAATAAATAAAATAAAATAAAAAAAAAAAAAATTAGTAAGTTAAAAAAAAAAAAAAAGTAAGTATTCTTCTCATTTTTATTAATATATAAATTTATATATTTGAATATATAGGACGAATTTAGGAATCATATAAACAAAATAAAAGGAAGAGAAAAAATAATAATAATAATAATAAAAGACCCCAGAAACACACACTCTACTCTCATTAGTAAAGGAAAAGAAGAAGTAGAAAATACATTAAAATATATATATATATATATATAGTTCACTGCATTGTCGGTTTTATTTATTTTTAATTGGTGACAGAGCAATTTTATTTCGGCAAGGAATAAAGTAAATAAACACCACAATAAAAAAGCAAAAAAAATAAAAAACAAAAACAAAATAAAGGATTTATTATTTATAATATAATCCTATTGAAAAGTTTCTCATATATTTTGATATTTGTGCAAAGCTGGCCAGCCACGGATACGCATTTCCCCGGGAAGGATCGAAATCCTCACCGCGGCAAACTTATAATAGTGATGTAAACACAACAACTACTACTGATATTAATAATAATAATAATAATATTAATATTAATAATAATAATAATAATAATAATAGTATTACAAATAGTAGTAGTGGTGGTATTCAACAAGAAAGTGCTGAGGAGGCAAGTGGGGATAGTAGTGGTTGTAGTGGTGGTAATTATCCAAATTACACTAATGATAATAATAATAAAGAAAAAAATAATGATACAAGAAATATTATTATTACTACTACTACTATTTCAAAAATTCCAACTTCAACTTCAACTCCAGCAATTTCAACAATTACAACAACAACACATACTACTAAAAATACCTCTTATGAAAGTATGAAGGTAAATGATAATAACTGCGATAAAGGCAGTAAAGAGAAAATCAGTAATATTAGTATGAATACTAATAAAATCAACAACAACAATATTGATAATAATGAAAAGGAAGTGAAGAGTCCTAACAGTAGTACAAATACACTTTCTAAATCAACAACAACAACGAATTCTATTAATACTAATATTCATACAAATTCAAATTTAAACTCTTTTGGTATTAAGAGTGAAACTGCGGATATAAAAGAGATGAACCGGGCCGCCGCAATTCTTATGAGTTTTGGTCCTAAGAAAAAAATTAATTCAACCGTTGAACATTTTAATAATAATGATATCGATCCCACTAGTTATGTGTATCGGAAAAGTACTGGTGAAATGCAATCAAATTCTCTATTAAATCCTCAATTAAAATTAAATTCTGCCAATACACAAATGAATTCTACTTCTTCTGTTTCTTCAACTTCTTCAACTTCTATAAACTCCCATCACACGAGTGAAGACGTTAACTCACTTCTCCCACAATCTATAAACTTTCATCCAGGGCAAATTACATTTTTAACAAATGTAGGGGAAATGGCCCAACGTCTTGCTTCACAAAGTAAAGCCTTTAAAGATAATATAGGCGATGATGAGACTCACAGACATCGACATATGGATTGTGAGTTCCATCGTAATAATAATAATAATAATAATAATAATAATAGTAATGATTACTATGAATTAGAAGAAGAAGAAGGATATCACTACAGTGACAATGATGGATGTTTAAAGTGTAAGTATGAGGCACGACAACAGCGAAGAGAATCACAACTTTCAATTGAAACACTTATAAGAGCTGAAGGAGAGCGGGTACGATTACGCCTCGTACGGGCCCCACTTATTTCTAATTCTAATAACTCTAATACTTCTAATAATTCTAATTCTACTTTTTCTTCTAATTCCTCTACGATGGAGGGAGGTGGTGGTGGTGGTGGTGGTCCACGTCTTACACGTCATGCTAGACAATCCAGAAGAACTCCACTCACCAGTGTAACTCCTCATATTAATAATATTATTATTAATAATAATAATAATAATCATAATAATAATGAAGGGCGAGTGGGCCCACCCCTTGCACTTTGTACTGTTCTCGCCTCTTTTGCCCCACCGAAGGCCTCTTATTGGGAGGAGGATCGCCTGGTGGAGCCTTACCTCGGGGAGTGCTGTGGGCCCACTAATAATAATAATAATAATAATAATAATAATAATGCAACACGTGGAAGTAAAAGTGAGGAAAATGGCGCCACTGAGGAAGGAGAAGAAGAAGAGGAAGAGGCTGGAGATATATGTGAGAGAGAGAATGATTATCATTACACTAATATTAATAATAATTATCATATAAATGGACGTAAGAGTCGTCGTGATAATATAATAACCACAAAAGATAAATGGAATAATAATAATAATAATAATAATATTAATAATAATAGTATTCATAATAACAATGATGATGACATGGATTACCCAACATATGCTAGAGGAGATAATGCAAGTTTTGATGAAATTGAAGGACAATTATGGGGACGAGGTGGGCGTGGAGATAATGCGATGCGATCGTATGGAAAAATGTTAACACATCACCGCTGCAGACATAACGCCGTCTTTCATGATGCATTTTTTTTAGATACAGGAAATATCACAGGAGGAGAACGAAGAAAAAAATTAATTGTCCTACACTCCTATAGAGCTTCTGTGATTTCATTTGTCGATAAGAAAGTTTTAAAAAAAGACATCAACAACGACTTCTACGTCCAGCACCCCGAGTTGGAAATTCACGAAATTAAACTCACGCATGTTCGCAAGATTCGATCAGATTTATTAAACTTTGCACTTGAGGAGAATTCGCCTATTGAGGTGGTGACGGTGGCCTATGCGAATTGGTATTTTGAGCGGTTAGTTGTGACTGGGATGGTGGGGAAACGCAATCGCCGCCTCGCCCTCGCCACGTGTATTTTATTAGCGATTAAATTTGTTGAAACTGGGGATATTCACAAAAAGATTAATTACGCTAAAACACGATTTAAACAAGATGAGGCCTTTGCTGGGGTGAGTTGGCAAAAAATACAAGAATGGGAGTTTAGCGCCTATGTTGGGTTAGAGTTTACATTAATGCCGGAGACTGGGAATCATGTGGTGGAAACGCATTTAGAACGATTACTGGGGCAAATTAATCTCACTTCACAGGAGTATTATAGTAAGAAATTTGCATTACCATAGTAACGAAATAAAATAAATAAATAAATAAATCATAAAAGAGAAAATAGGAATAGGAAAAAGAAAAAAACGAAAAAAAAGTGAATATATTAAGGGGAAAAAAAATATATAGAGAAGGAACGAGAGAAGTACTATGTGCCATAGCTGAAAAAAAAAAAAAAAAAATTACTTGTGCCTGTAAAGGAGGTTATTATAATTTTTTTTTCGTTTTATTATTATTTTTATTATTATTATATATATATATATTATTTATTTATTTATTTATCTCTACGCATTTATAATTTAAATAAAGAATCTTATTTCTTGTTATTTACATTTTATATTTTATCAATTGACGTTTATCTGGTGAACATGGTTGTGCGTTCATTTCAATAGCCCTGCTCTACACACAAATAAAGAAAAAGAAAAAAAAAAATAATAATAATAACCAGGAGGGAAAATTTCTCTTTTTTTTTCGTGTATTGAAATTTATAATAGGGGGGAAAAAGGGTAAACAAAAAAACAAAAAGAAATAAAAGTTGCTCAGTCTTTTTTATTTATCCATTCTAAAAAAAAAAAAAAAGGAATATATGTATTTGTATGTAGGTTTGTGAGCTGGATTCAAGACGTTTTAGTTTAATTATAATTATTATTGTTGTGCCACTTTCCCCCCCTCCCCCCCCCTACTTTATGTCGTTCTATATTTATATCTAATATTATCAGTGTTTCTGGTTATTATTATTTTTTTAAAGTTTTTATTAATATCCCTCTTTCTTTGCTGCGAAACTATCCTTCAGAAAAAAAAAAAAAAAAAAAAACGAGAAGAATAAAACGATGAACGTTCGAGAATATTTTAATATATATATATATATATATATATATGATTTTTATATTCACCCTATTGATCCCCACCAAAAAAAGATTTTTTTTTTTGTTTTTTTGTTTGCTCGGCTTTATTTATGAACTTTCTGGACGTTATGAAAATATTTGTTTCTTTTTTCTTCCCCCCATTTGTTTCCTTTTTCACCTTTGTTAACTTTTAGCTTATTTCATTTATATGTCTTTATACAATTATTTATTAAATTATTATTTTTTGCTTGCTTCTTTAATCTCTTTTTTTTTTTTTTTTGCATGAAAAGCAAAAAATAATAATAATAAAAAAATATAAATACATACATATATAGTGAGATAAATAGAGAAGGAGAGATGACATTACATAATGATAATCCCATAGCTAATACTTTCCCATTAACATATGCTTGCTGGGGCCGATGCCTTTCTTCTATATTATATTTACCTAATTCTCTTTTAAATGAATTATGGGAACGTTATATTAATTCTCGTTATAGTGAGGAGTGGAGACACTATCACACCCTCACACATCTTGAAGAAATGTTAAATTATTTGAGAGAATATGAGGCCAACACCCCCGCCTCACATCATCTTTCAAATAATAATAATAATAATAATAATAATAATAAAGAAATAAAAGGAAAAGAAGGGGTACGACGACTTATTGTAGAGTTATCATTACTGTTTCATGATGCTGTTTATGATCCAAGAAGAAATGATAATGAGGAACGTAGTGCGGAGTGGTTTCAAACATTTTGGAATGAATGCTATCATTTAGCATCTCAATCTAATATCGATAATAAAGAAATTAATAATAATAATAATAATTTATTAAATACTATTTGGTGTAATTTAGATGTTGCTGAACATGTAGAGAAGACTGTGGTGGAGTTTATTTTAGCAACAAAACATCATATGTCTGTACAACCAGAATACTTACATCATATCTCAAATAACAATAATACAAGAGGTAAAGTATTAGAAGAAAATCAAACAACAATAGAAATATTTTCTCCACCACCTCCTGATCTTCATCTTTTTCTCGATCTTGATCTCGCTATTCTTGGTAGTAATATAACTAGCTATCAAAAGTATGCAGCAGATATACGTCGAGAGTATAGTTGGTATAGTGATAAAGATTTTTGTCATGGACGTGTAACATTTCTACATGGATTTTTAAAACATTCACAATGGTATAAGACAAAATTTTTTTGTGATACTTTAGAGGAGGTGGCTAGAGCAAATGTAGAGGCAGAGATTACTACACTTGAGACTCAATTAAAAGAACTATTATAAAAGTAGGAAAAAAAAAAAAAAAGAAGTGTGAGAGAATCTCTTTCTTGATTTATAGTGAAGATATTGTTTTTTTTTCTTGCATGTGTACTTTAGTAAAGCACCATTAATTCTGGAGTTATTATTATTATTATTGGTTTCGAAACAGTTTTTCCTCCCTTTCTGTTTTTTCTTTTTTAGTTACTGTTATTTTCTGATTATTATTATTATTATTTTTTTTTTTGCTTTTTTGGTTATCACTTCTAAAAGATAAAACTATTATATATAACACTTTATTTCCTTCTTTCTACAAACACACTGCTAAATATCTCTATTATTTTCCTTTCTTCTTTCTTCTTTCTTAAAAAAAAAAAAAAAAAAAAATCCTGATAATAATAATAATAAAAATAGAGCATCCGCTAATCAAAAGTAGTTCTACTATCTTTAATATTAAAATTAATATTAAAAAAACAAAACAAAACAAAACAAAACAAAAAAATTTTTTTTTTTCTTTCCACCCCCAATACATTTTACCCACATCATCATCATCATGTCTGACTTTGATAAGTTTGTAAAGCTCCTCGCCCAGACTGATGGCCGTGATAAGATTTATAAATTCCTCGGTGGTGTCTTAAAGGTACTTGCCAGCGTGGATGCGGTGGAGGCACGCGTGAGGGCCTACAAAGGTGTTTCCGCCTCCATCACCGATGGCCGCTCCCTCATGCGTATGGCGAAGTGGTCTGGTGATATTCCCAAGATGCGTGCTATTCTCGTGCAGCTGCGTGAGCGCCGCAGCCTGGAGGTAAAGAAGGTGGTGGAGTTGCTGCGAGTGCTGGGGAACTTCTTGTATGTGGTGGGGGACAATGTTGCCTTCCTCATGAGGTATCGCCTGGTGCCGGGGCAGGCGGGGCGGATGCAGGCCCGCAGCAAAGTCGCCCAGTTCTGGGGCTTCCTCCTGGCGTGCGTCCTCGACGCGGTGTCGCTGCGGGGGGCGCTGGGGCGGCGTGCGAGTGACCCCGCGGTGAGCCGCAAGGAGGCGAGGGCGGCGGCGGTGGCGCTGCTGAAGGACGCCTGCGATGTGTTGGTCACGATGGCGGCGGTGGGTTACTTGCGGGGGGCGTGGCAGCCTGGGGCCGTCACGACTGGGGCCCTCACCGCCGTCTCTGGTGGGGTGGCCACCTACCTCAACTGGAAGAAGATAAAATAAATACATCGCAGAGTGTGGGGTATGAATGCTATGAATTCATAACATGTAATATTCATCTCATCATGGATGCTCAAGGGGTTATTTATGTTTATGCTTCTCTCTGAGTACGTGTGTGTGTGTGTGTGTGTGTGTGATTTTTTCATTTTCTGGTGTTAGGGAGGGGGGAAGAGAGAGAGAGAAAAAAAAAGGGAAATTAGTAGGAATTAATTTTTTTATTTTTTTTTTATTTTTTTAAAAACCCCCACAAAAAGTAACAAAAAGAAAAAACGAAAAAAATAATAAAAAACAAAAACAAAATAAACAAAATAAAAAATATGTATGAGGAAGAAAAAAAAAAAAAAAGGAGAAAAATACCCCACCTTCACGAAAAAAAAAAAAAGAAAAACACAGAATGAATGAGAGCAATTTTTTTTTTTTTTTTTTATATGCTAAGTGTGTTGAGGAAAATATACCCACTAAATCAATAAAAGAAAGAATAATAAGGAAATGAGTGCAATAAGAAAAAAAAAAAAAGGGGAAAATAAAAATAAAAATAATATAAAAAAAATAAGTAAGGGTTTAAATGAGAGCTCGATTGTATTCCTTCCTTTACCTATTATAGGAAAGAAAAAAAAAAAGGTACATGTATCGAGTAAGTAAACCCAGGAACTTCCGCAACCAACAAAAGAGAAAAAAAAAAAAAAAAAAAAAAAAAAGTGCTATTAATAGGAAAAGGAGAAGGGGCTCTCTTAAATTAAAAAAAAAAAAAAGAAAAAAACACTTTTTCATCTTTAGTAGACCTCATTGAAGAGAAACCCTTTATAAAGGTTTTTAATTCTTTGAGTTATTTTTTATTTCTACGTTTGTTAATTCTTTGGGGAAAAAAAATATATATATTTTTTTCTTTTCTTAGTCATTCTTTTTCTGTTTATTATTATTGTTATGTATTTTTTTTTTCTTCTATCGTAGTAAATAAAAGAAAGGGGAAAGGTAAGAAAAATATAGTTAAAAAATATATATATATCTATATAGGAAAATATTAATAAATAAGAAAAAAAACTAATAAATTTAATTTTATTATAAATTCATAATTATGTCGGTTCCTTTTAAATATCGTCAACATATTCGTGATATGCATGAGTCTTTTCATGATGGTAAACCTATTTCTGAAGAAGAATTTCTAAGTATTATGAGTATTCTTTGCCCTCCTGAACATGAAGCTCTTAGTACACAATATAAAAGTAAATGTCCATTAAATTCAAATAATTTTCTTTCTTTAATGTATGAATTACAAAAAGCTACACAAATTCCATATGAGGATCTTGTTTGGAAATATATTAAAGAATCTCTTAAAAAAGGTATATTTAATGGTGAAACTCATGCTGATTTAAAATTTATTCGTTCTGTACTAGATCCATTAATGCGTTCTGTACGTTTTGATGTTCAAAATCTTTATAAAGAGCATGCCATTCCTGATAGTGAAGGTCATATTACAATTGAACAATTATCAGAAGTATTTCGTGCTATGTATCCTTTAAATCAAATTGTTTATATTGAAATGTATAAATGGGCTCGGGCCAAAAAGATTGAAAAAAGTAAAGGAGCTGTTTCAGAGCGAAGTAAAGCATTTGATTCTACGAGTGTACAGCAAACTCCAAAGATAACTTCATCAGAATCATCAACAGTATTATTAACAAACAAATCACAATCAGGATTTGAAAATACTAATATTGATAAGAAATATACAAGTGAAAATGTTTCTACGGGAGAAAATAATATTAATAATAATAATAATAATAATAATAATAATAAAGAAACCCCTGCATCATTATCATCACCAGTTACAACCAATACAATAGGAGACACTAAAGAAAAATCTTTAGAAGATAATAATAAAGAAATTCATACTAATAAATTACAAGAAACAAAATTAATACAAGATGCAAAAAGTGTAGATGAAATATCTGTAGAATTAAGAGTTCAAACGAAATCTAATGATGAATCAAATAAAAAAGCTAATGAAAAACCACTATTTAGTTCAACATCAGAATCCCATAATAATGAAGATACAAAATCCAAAACAATAAATGAAACTATTTCTAAAGAAACAAAACTTTCTCCTACATTATCTATTTCAGAGAAACCTACTGAAATTCAAATGGATTTACTTCCTCCATCAATAACAAAAACATTTAATCAAGAAGTACATGAAAAAGAAAAATCTCAACTTAATAATGATCATCAACAAGAAGAAGAAAAACAACCAATACAAACATTTGATACATTTAAAGAAAATAATAAAACAGTTTTACCCTCAACTACCTCCTCTATATTCTTTCTTAATTCAAATGAATTAAAAATTGAACGTCGTCATGGACTTGACTTTAATCCATCACAAATTCGTGATATGGAACCACCTCATACTATTTTGAAAAATATTAATAATGTTAGTAATATAAATTTAAAACCATTACAAAAATTACATGCTAGTGAGACACAACCTTCATGGGAGTATGAGGAAAAACTATTAGATAAAATGCTAGAACAAATTATACCTGGAAAACCAGTAGATAATAAAATAATAGAATTTCTCAGAGAATTAACAAAACAAGAACGAGAGTTATATACAGCATTACAAACAGAAATGGAAAACTTAACTTCAAATTTATTAGCATGTGAAGTTGTAGAGCAGAGAATGAATGTATTACGTGAGCAAAGAGGGGCACAATGTTTTAATCGATTAGAAAAACGTCGAGTATTACTTTTTACAGAAATGGAAAAATATGTAGAACGAGTTCATGAAAAAGTTAAAAAAAATAAAACTATTCTTAGTGGTAATAATAATAATAATAATAATAATTTTTATACCAGAGATAATAATACAAAAGCAGCAGCAGTAACAGAAACTTCAAATGTTTCAGTAATTCCTAGTCATTTAAAACAAAATTCACATCATAGTGATATTTATAGTACTGATATGAATAGAAAAGATAATATTAAAGTTCAACCATTACCTATTAAATCTATTTCTTTATATACTCCAACTATAAATTCAATAACACCTCCACTTTCAGAAGAAAGAAGAGAAAGAATAATTCAAAGGGAGAAAAAACTTGAAAGAGAATTACAACGATTACATCATATATTAAACCCAACAATAATAAAAAAAAATAATGAAAATAAACTATTTAATAATTCAATTCCACGAGATTCTCGTGGTTACAAAGAATCTATAAATATATCAGATGATATAGAGTTAGCAAAACGAATATGTGCAGAATATCCATCTAGTAATACTTCTCAACCTGGAAATTACAGTGAAATATCAACACCACGACAAAATATACCTATTGTTCATAGACGTTCTAATATATCTCAAGAACAACAACAAAGACATAATAATAATAATAATAATAATAATAATACTATTATTATGTCTAGTTCAGAGTTTTCATCATATTCTCCAACACCGAGGCAAAATTTATACCAAAGAGAAGTAAATCCATATTTTACAAAAGAAATGGCTTCTAATATAATAACAAGTTCACAAGTACAACATAAAATTGAAGAACGACTTACATCACACTTAACTAGTCTAAGTTAAGTTTGAAATATTTTATAAAATTGTAAATAATTGTATATGGCCTTCCTCAATGGGGTGGGGGAAAAGAACAAAAGAAAAATGTTTATATGTTGAATATTTAATGGGTATAGTTCATTATTTACTGAGGTTTTCTTTTTTTGTTATTATTATTATTATTATTAAGTTTTTTTTTTAACTTAGAAACTACTTTTCAAATCTTATTTTTATTCCTCTCTAAAGTAGTATTATTTTTTTGTTGTCTTTTGTTTACAGTGGTTCTCTTTTTTTTTTTTCTTTTTATGATATATGTATTTTTTTTTATCATAGTTTCTCCTTCCTATTTTTAATCGCATTTATCGTCTTTTTTTATTTTTCTTATAAACCGCTGGGACTCTATTGAAGAGAGAGGAACTAAGTAGAGATGAAAACAAAACTATTTCTTTTTCTGTGTGTTTGTGTCTTTTTCTTTTTCCTAATCTTTATTTTTATTTTTATTTTTATTTTTTGTGTTTCCATTTTTTTATTTATTTTTTTTTGTTTCTTTTGTTTTTGTTCATTTTAAGTGAGGAAAAAAAAAAAAAAAAAACATACATTGTGTAGGAGAGTTTGAACTAATCAATTAGATTAGTAATAAAATAGAACAATAATAATAATTAGTATTATTATTTTAAATTAGTGGATGTTAATAGTGCTATAGAGTTAAGGAAAGAGTAATTACATGAATGAAAAACACAATGAAGTGATAAAAGAAGAAGATAAAATAAAACAATTAAAACAACAACAAAAAGAAAAAGAAGAAGAACAATATCTACAATCTCTTCTTGGTTCTCTTTGTACAGTGCGAGGCTCAGATTCCATAGTAAGACGTGGGCAATTATTAGAAGTTCGCTACCTATGGACCCCAACACTTCTCAATGAAAATATTGAAACAATTAAATTACCCCCACCATTATTTGGTTTTGTTCGAGTTAAAGATGTTGATCATCGTTTAAGTGGGTGGTTTCCTGTAGATGATATTGAACTAAAAGAATCTAGAAATAATAATAATAATAATAATAATAGTAATAATAGTTTTAGTGTAAATACAAGTGGAAATATGTCAGCCTCTTCTAATATAATTACACGAATTACAAAACCAATATTAAGTTCTGTTTATACTGAAGTTACCCCAGGTATGACTCGAACTCGACGTGAAGGAAAACAACTTGACTTTTTTGATGAACGTTTACTTCGTGATTGTAGAACCCCAACAACAATTCGTTATTTTGTATATTTATGTAATTTTGTATTTTCTCCTTGGTATTACGCCCCGTATGGGATATTTCATGGAGAATATAATCCACTTGCTCCAAGTCATAAAGACGAACAATGTCGTTTTAAATTAAAAGAAACTTTAACAAATCCTTTTATTCGTGATGCCTATTTGTGTCCATTTTCACTGCGTATTTATAGTACATTTGAACAAATGCAATATGAAACAAAACAATACCGATATGCTAGACTTAAACCTCCTGGGCAGGAAATATATAGAGACGACGCCCGTGGGTTTTCAATGTTTGAAGTAAATGGAAATCGACAAGTTACATATTGTCGACATTTATTTTTGTTAGGGAAATCATTTCTTGAAAATAAATTAGCAGGACATGATGTACATAATTATTATTTTTATGTAGTGTGTTTACATCAACGACATTTCCCTAATTATACGGATGATCCTTCTGCTGTTTATTTTGTGGGTTACTTTACGTGGGAAAAGCAAGTGGTAGATAATAATTTAGCTTGTATTGTAACTTTACCTTGTTTTGCTGGAGGTGCCTCACAAAGTAATAATAATAATAATAATAATAATAATAATAATAATACAAAACCTACATTAAGTCATTTTGGTCAATTTATGATTGCAGCAAGTTATGAATTAGCTTATAGAAGAAAACATGTGGGATCGCCTGAGAAACCACTTTCAGATTTAGGAGCTTCTGCATATGATCGTTACTGGAGAAGTGTTTTAGTGCGTTGGATGCATACACTTTTAGAAAAATCAATTTCTGTTATTATTGTGAGTGATAATAATGAGGAGATTGGGAGTAATGGGGGGCCCCCATTAACTCCAGGAAGAAATAAAAAAAGAAATAATAGTAAAAGTAGGAATAAGAATAATAGAAGTAATACAAATAGTGATATTGACGATAATGATAATAGTGAAAATGAAGATGAAACAGAAAATGAAAATGAAGGAGGGGAAACAAGTGGAAATGAATTACCTCTTCAACAATGGAAGAGACCAAGGCGAAGTAATAGTTTTGAAAATAAATCAAACTCTGAAGATGAAAATAATAATAATAATAATAGTGACGCCGCCAGTTCCCAACAATCTACAGATACTTTTACTACAATGAGTCTTCGTGCAATTTCAAAAGAAATAAAATTAGAAGAAGCGGATGTTTCACGAACATTATTAAATATGGGATTATTACACCGAAATGCAGAAGATAGAAGTCTTCGACTTGTAATTCCTGTAGCATTTGTACGTCGAGAGTTTGCAAAAGCTAAAGAAAACGCAAAAGACCTCACACGAGCGGAGTTTAATCCAAAGTTATTAATTGGAAAAGCTTCAGCTCCATTTACAGCAGCAGTTGTTTCTGCTCGTTTACAACAACAACAACAACAACAACAACAACAACAACGATTAGCTGGATCTCGTTAATTGAAATAAGAGAAAAAAAGAAGAAGAAGAAGAAAAAAAAGGAATTAAATGATCTGGTGTTATGCTTTTGTTTTTGAATTTTTACTATACTTAGATGCATTTTTTTTTTTTTTTTGGTTGTATACATATATATACATATATATATATATATTTGAAGATGCAAGATTGTGTTATTATTTCCTTAAAATGATTTTTAAATAAATTATTAAATAATAAATTTTGATTTTCTAAATTTTCTAATTTTTTTTTTTTTTTTTTTTAATTTTTTTGAAAATATTTTTTTGAAGCTTCTTGGGTGCACCTTGTTAGGGTTTATTTTTTTCTTTCTTTCTCTCTCTATTTTATAGGAGTAACTCGTGTTCCACTTATAAGTAACACTTATTTTAATAAATACAATATAAAGGGGGAAAAAATTAAAAAATAGAGGGGATATTTACAAAGTGGAGTAGAAGGGAGAGAAATATACAAAAGAAAATAATAAGAAATATTTAAAAAGAAAAAAAGAAATAATAATAATAATAATATAAGTATCAAAGGCAAATATAATTTATTTATTTATATATAGACCCTTATTCATAAATTAGACAAAACAGAAGAAAAAAAAAATAATAATTATAATAAAATCACGATTAATTTCAAACCTAGATACATACACATAAAATAATATATATATATATATATATAATGGCCAATCGAACAGTAGAAGAAATTTATCAGAAAAAAACGCAACATGAACATATTCTTGCTCGTCCTGATATGTATATTGGTACTATAGAACCTGTTACAGATGATATGTGGGTTTATGATGAGGCAGAAAATATTATGAAGGTACGTAAATGTACCTGGACTCCTGGTCTTTATAAAATATTTGATGAAATTCTTGTAAATGCTGCTGATAATAAAGTAAGAGATCCAGTAGGGCAAACTGTAATTAAAGTTTGGATTGATGCTGAAAAAGGTATGGTTCGAGTTTATAATAATGGAGAGGGAATTCCAGTACAACGTCATCGTGAGCATGATTTATGGATTCCAGAAATGATATTTGGTCATTTATTAACATCTTCTAATTATGATGATACAGAAGCAAAAGTTACAGGAGGACGTAATGGGTTTGGAGCTAAATTAACAAATGTTTTCTCCGCTCGTTTTGAATTAGAAACTGTACACAGTCGATCACGTAAAAAGTTTTTCATGCGTTGGCGTAATAATATGTTAGATAGTGAGGAACCAATTATAACTTCCTGTGATGGACCAGATTACACTGTAGTAACATTTTATCCAGATTTTGCTAAATTTAATTTACAAGGATTTGAAGAAGATATGATATTAATGATGCGGCGGCGTGTCTATGATGTTGCCGGTTGTACTGATAAATCTTTAAGATGTTATTTAAATGATGTAAAAATTGCATGTGCTACATTTGCAGAATATGTAGATCTTTACCCAACAATGGGTGAGGAAAGAAAATCAGCGAGTTACGCACGTGTAAATGATCGTTGGGAGGTTTGTGTGCGAGTTTCAAATATTGGATTTCAACAAGTAAGTTTTGTAAATTCCATCGCCACAACACGAGGTGGGACACATGTTAAATATATTACAGATCAAATTATTACAAAAGTAACAGAACAGGCAAAACGTAAAAGTAAAACAGAAGTAAAACCCCACATGATACGTCCACATATATTTGTTTTTATTAATTGCCTTATTGAAAATCCTGGTTTTGATTCCCAAACCAAGGAAACCCTTAATACACCAAGAACACGTTTTGGTTCCAGCTGTGAACTTCCTGCTTCAATGATTGATTGTATTTTAAAATCTAGTATTGTGGAGCGGGCGGTGGAGATGGCGAATAGCAAACTTACACGTGAAATTGCTTCTAAATTACACAACGCCGATCGAAGACAAATTCTTGGAATTCCAAAACTTGATGATGCGAATGAGGCAGGGGGGAAATATAGTCATCGTTGTACGCTTATTTTAACAGAAGGAGATTCTGCGAAAGCATTATGTACAGCAGGACTTGCTGTGAAAGATCGGGATTACTTTGGTGTATTTCCATTACGTGGGAAACCATTAAATGTTAGAGATGCGGCTTTAAAAAAAGTAATGGCATGTGCAGAGTTTCAAGCTGTAAGTAAAATTATGGGACTTGATATTCGACAAAAATATAGTAGCGTTGATGGACTTCGTTATGGACATTTAATGATTATGTCAGATCAAGATCATGATGGGTCACATATTAAAGGACTTATTATTAATATGATTCATAATTATTGGCCAGATCTTATTAAAACTCCAGGATTTTTACAACAATTTATTACACCTATTGTTAAGGCAAGAAAAAAGGGACGTACTGAGGGTGATGAAAGGGCTATTTCGTTTTTTTCTATGCCAGATTATTTTGAATGGAAAAATAGTATTGGAGATAATATTAAAAATTATGAAATACGTTATTATAAGGGTCTTGGTACATCAGGTGCAAAAGAAGGACGTGAATATTTTGAAAATATTGATCGTCATCGTTTAGATTTTGTTCATGAAGATCAACAAGATGATGAACGTATTGTTATGGCTTTTTCAAAAGATAAAATTGAAGAACGTAAACAGTGGATTACACATTTTAAAGCTAATATAAATCCTAATGAATCTATGAATTATAATGTTAGAACTGTTTCATATTCAGAATTTGTTGATAAAGAACTTATTCTTTTCTCTGTTGCAGATTGTGAACGTTCTATTCCAAGTGTTGTAGATGGATTAAAACCTGGACAACGTAAAATTGTTTTTTCTTCATTTAAACGTAATCTTATACGTTCTATTAAAGTTGTTCAACTTGCTGGTTATGTTTCTGAACATGCTGCTTATCATCATGGTGAACAATCTTTAGTACAAACTATTGTAGGACTTGCTCAAGATTTTGTAGGAGCTAATAATCTTCCATTATTACAACAAGATGGTCAATTTGGTACAAGGTTACAAGGAGGAAAAGATCATGCTGCAGGTCGTTATATTTTTACTCGTTTAACAAATATTGCTCGATATATTTATCATCCTTCAGATGATTTTATTGTAGATTATAAAGATGATGATGGTTTATCTGTAGAACCTTTTTATTATATTCCTGTAATTCCAATGGTTTTAGTAAATGGTACTTCTGGTATTGGTACAGGATTTGCAACAAATATTCCTAATTATTCTCCTCTTGATGTTATTGATAATTTACATCGTTTACTTCGTGGTGAGGATGTAAAACCTATGAAACCATGGTATTTTGGATTTACAGGTACAATTGAGGAAAAAGAAAAAGGTAAATTTATTTCTACAGGTAAAGCTTTTGTAAGAGCTGATGGTGTTGTAAGTATTACAGAACTTCCCATTGGTACATGGACACAAGCTTATAAAAAAATTCTTGAAGAATTACGAGAAAAAGAAATTGTTGTACAATATCGTGAACATAATACAGATGTCACAGTTGATTTTGAAGTTTTCTTACACCCTGAAGTTCTTCAACAATGGCAATCACAAGGATGCTTAGAAGACAAATTACAATTGCGTGAATACATTCATGCTACAAATATTATTGCTTTTGATAGAGAAGGACAAATTACAAAATATCTGGATGCAGAGGCGGTATTAAAAGAATTTTATTTAATTCGTCTTGAATACTATGCTAAAAGACGAGATTTTCTCATGGGTGAATTACGTCGTACAGCATCTAAATTAGAAAATATGGCCCGATTTGTCACAGAAGTTGTGGAAGGTCAACTTATTGTTCATAAAAGACAAAAAAAAGATTTATTAGAAGAATTAAGGCAACGCGGCTACGCCCCATTCCCACCAGTGCAAAAGAAAAAAGTAAGTTCTACAACAATTCAACAAGAGGATGATGAAAATAACGCCGGCCCCACCAACAACCCACCCGCCGCAGAGGAATTAATGATGTTACACCCAGAACCTGACTTTACTTATAATAATAATAATAATAATAATAATAATAATAATAATATGAGTGAGAGTGAGGAGGCACCGGAGGTGGAGCGGGCGGCGCGGGATTATGATTATTTACTCGGGATGCGATTATGGTGCCTCACCTCTGAAATGATTGCAAGATTGTTAGCCCAAATGCAAAAAGCTCGAGATGAGTTATCCGTGTTGGAGAAACGCACCCCGAAAGATCTCTGGCAGGAGGACCTTAACTTACTTCGCCCACGTATTGAGAAAATGTTTGAGGATCGCACCAAGGAAATTGCCTCCATTCAGCGTAAAAAAATGGAAAAGAAAAGATTATTTGACACGCGACGATTACGGGTGCCACTTTTGTCAGATAAAGCACGGCAAGCATTAGCGAAGGATTCTATTAAGACAGAAAAGAAAATTGGACGTGGGGCTCGTACTGAGAATGATGATGCGAGTACTACTACTACTAATAATAATAATAATAATAATAATTCAACTCCAGCACGTAAACCTGCAGCAAGACGTAAACCAAGACGAAGAAAGAGCTCAGACGATGATGACGATGATGATGATGATTTCATTTTCAGTGACAATGAGGATGATGATGATGATGATGGTAGCAACTGGAGACCTAATGATGATGATAACAGCAATAATAATAATAATAATAATAATAATACAAAGAAAGCAGCACCGAAGCGGCCAGCAGCGAAGCGAGCCCCACGTAAACCAAAGGAAGAAAATTCAAAACGTGTTAAAACAGAAATAAAAACAACAAGTGGTAGTGGTAGTGGAGGTGGAGGAGTTTCTGTCACAGATGATTTTGATTTAGATTGTTTTGGTATTGAAGCTCTTACAACTTCAGCTCCAAAACCAACTACAACTACTAACACTACAAATACAAATACGAATAAAACTTCAACAATTTCTTCACTAGTATCAACAACAACAAAAACAACAACACCAGCAGCTGCAAAAACAATAAAAGCAAATACAGCACCACAGCGAGTTGCAGTAATTAATGATGAAGATGATGATTTAATGCTCTTAGGGGTAAAAGAAGCTACTAATGTAACGAATACGAAACAAACAAGCTCACCACCTGCAAAGCGAGCAGCTCCAAAACAAACAACTAAAGAAAAACCGAAACCAAAGACTACTCGAAAACGAAATCGCACTGATAGTAGTAGTAGTAGTAGTAGTAGTAGTAGTAGTGGGAGTAGTAATAATAGTAAAGAAGAAAGTTTATCAGATGATGATGATGATGATGATGATGATGAATCTGTAGATAGTTCTTCTTCATATGATTTTAGCGACTAAAATTAATTTCAGAATAAGAGAGTAAACACACTATTATTTGGTATTTTTTATTTTTATTTTTATTTTTTTCGTTGATGGCACCTGTAATACAGATATTGTCGTTATAGATTCACAAAGCTATGTGACTAATATATACAGATATATGTTATAAAGAGAGTGAGATAGATGGATAAACAGAGGGAAAAAAAAGAAAAGAAAAAAAAAAAAAAAGGATTAGCTAATGAAAATCTGAAGTAAATGAAGTTAAACAGAGTTGAAGGTAAGCATATATTATATATATATATACATTATCATAGACCAAAAAAAAAAAAAAAAAAAAAAAAAAAAAAAAATTTTTTTTTTTTATTTTTTTTTTTTGAAATAAATAAAAAAAAAAAAAAAAAAAATATAAAAATATTTTTTTTTTTTTTTTTTTTTTTTTTTTTTTTTTTTTTTTAAGGTATTGCGTTCTTAGAAATATATACATATTTACATACATACAATCTCAGACTAAAAGCTTGTGCATTGTACTGTGGTTTCACTGCTTAACTATTGTCAGCTTTCAGAGTAGTAATAAGAAATAAATTAATAAATAAATAAAGAAGAAAAAAAAAAAAAGAAAACATTTAATAAGACTATTGGTAATATAAACATATATATATATATAAATACCTATTAGTAATGAATTCAGTCCCACCACGTCGTGGTACAGAATTTAGTCAAGAAACTACTGGTCCATATTTTACTGTAGTTCTCATTGGTGAACTTCTCTCAACTCACCCTTATCCTCTTTCACCTTTAACTCCATCTGATCATCTTCCTTTTGCATTATTACCTATTTGTAATACTCCTATTATTAATTATGCTCTTGAAAATCTTGCAGAAAATGGTGTAAATAAGGTTTGTATTCTACTTAATAGTAATTCTGTAGAACCTGTGCGAAGACATCTTCAAAATAGTAATACTGCTAGAGGTAAAAAATGGTTAGAAAGTAAAGATATGGCAGTAAAAATTATAGAAAGTAATCGAACAATTACTCGTATACATGATGCAACATCAGAAATTACTCATCATAATATTGTTGGACAGAATTCATCATTTTTAATTGCTCCAATTGATGAAGTTGCTTTTTTTAAAAATCTTCGTGATTTTTTTCAAATTCATCTCCGTCGTACAGAAACTATTAATAAATATACAGCAACTGTTTTATGTACATCTGTAAGATCTGCTCTTAAAGATAATCTTCATGATGTTCTTCTTAATCGAATTGAAAAATTAAAAAGATATAGTAATACCCCTTCCCCATTAGATGGAGATAGAGATTCTGTTGATGATATCAGTATTCATGCTGCTAAACGATGTCCTCTTAAACCACCTGAAGTTCCACCAAATCATATTACAATGCTTAAAATACAGAAATCTACAGGTGTAGTTAAAGGTTTAACTAGATTTAAAAAATCTGAAGATTTTAAAGAACCTATTAAAATAGAATTTAGTGGATCTGAACATATTTCTGTAAGAACTGACCTTGTTACTACCGGTTTTTTGTTTTGCTCTGGTGAAGCTTTATCACTTTTTGGTCATCATTTAGATGATGATCATCCATTTTTTGTTGATCTTTTAGCGAATGAAGAAATTTTTGGTAATGTATTTGGTATTCAGGTAGTATCACCTTCTATGGGTATTATACGACCTATTAAAAGTCTTAAAGATTACATTCAATTAAATATAGATATGTGTTGTCGACACCTTTTTCCTCTTAGACGAGAATATATATTTACAGAAAATATGCCTTCTTATGCAGTTTCATTATATGATCAAACTGTATACTTACATCAAGATGATGCTAAAGTATTATCAAATGAATGTAAACCTTGTGTTGTTGTTGGAGCTAAGGTGAAGGTTCCACGATCTGCAAAAGTTTGTGGAACAATGCTTGGTAATGGTGTAAAAATTGGTGAAGGAACTGAAATTATTGGTTGTATTATTCTTGATGGAGCTGAAATTGGTGAAAATTGTGTTCTACATCACTCTCTTATTGGCAGAAACTCTGAAATAGGAAAAGGTGTAAAGATAACGGATTCTATTATTAATGAGGGTTGTAAAATTCTTGGGACATCATTAGAAGGTTCTAATAATAATAATAATAATAATAATAAAAGTAGTATCACTGTTTTACCTAGTGTGGTAGTGGAAGGACGTGCTATTGATAAAAGTTTAACATTTCCATTCTCTGATACTTTCACAAGTACTGGTACTGATACGAATAGTAGTAATAGTAATAATAGTAGCCTACACCATAGTAAAGAAGATACAATTGTGTTTAAAAAGAAAGTTATGCCAACGTGGAAACTTTTTATTCAAGACAAGGACCCAAAATCAGAGAGTGATGAGGGAGAAATAAGTTCAGAGGATGAAAGCGAGGAGGATGAAATTAAATTTCGAGAGGAGTTAGAGGAGTTGGTGGATCAAGCATTAGAGCGGCCCTCTCTTTTGCCTCACTGCCTCTTAGAAATGAAAGAAACTCGCCGCCGCTATGAACGCAACATCGCCGATCTCTGTCGCATTGTGACGGAGCGATTACTAGAGCACGTGGGGGAGCAATATCATAATAATAATAATAATAATAATAATAATAATAATAATTCTCGCAGTGCCCTGGAGTCGGCCCAGGCCCTCCTCTCCCAGTGGTGCCGCCCATTTTATTATGATATTGTGCGAAGAGAGGAGGAAATGCAGGCAATATTAGAAGCCACATGCACTGCCCTGCGTCACAGTGATTGCCCTTTGCATCGCTGCGGCCCAGCTATAATGGAAACACTTTATAATAGTTGTGATGATAGTTTATATGATGAGCGGGGGTATTGTATTGTGAGTGGGGAGGCGCTGGTAAACTTTGGCGAACGCATGCGGCGGCTGGCAATTCGTGTGCAACAGAAGAAAGAAAGACAACAAGGGAGTTATTATAATAATGATAGCTCAGAGAGTGATAATGAGGAGGAAGAAGGAATGCTTCGTGTAGCACTTAGCTGTCAGTCATACATTAATGATGTGCGTGCATTCCTTGAAGAGGAAGAGGAAGATGATGATTACGAGTAAGCAGTTTTAACAGGCATAAGTAAATATGAGGTTAAAGAAATAAAAAGGAAAAAAAATATATATATATAGTGAAAAAAATCAATAAAATATCAATGGAATAAGAGATAAGAAAAAAAAAAAAATAAATAAATAATAATAATAATAATAATAATAATAATAATAAACAAAAAATCAAAAATAATTAGTAATAACTACAAAAAAAAAAAAAAATGGAAAGAAAAAAAAAAAAAAAGAGGGGGCATGCGATGTTAGAAGAAAGAATTATATAAAGAAAAATAAATAATATATATTAAGTAAACCATTAAAAAAAAAAAAAAAAGAAAGAAAAATGCACGAATCAGATAAATTGAGTAAGTGAGAGTTAAGTATACTTTGCTTCTTATAAAGGTAATTATGCATCTGTTTCTATTCCTTTTTTTTTCTTTTTTTTTTTCTCATTCTGCAGAGGACGGGAGGTTTTAGTTGATTTTTGTATTTTTCTCAAATACATTTATTTGTTTGTAATTCAAGGGGGAAAAAAAGAAAAAAAGGAAAAAAAAAAAAAAACTGTGCCAGAGTTATCTGTAAACTAGAAATACAAAAAGGAGATCAGATATATCTAGATAAATAGAGATAGGCTAAGAAAGCTTTTACTTCAAATATAAATATAAATATATATATATATATATAATTTATAATAATACGATTACCCCCACCCGCATCATAAATAAATAAATAAATAAATGGACTTTGACCTATCCACCCCCTCTGTTACCTCCGCCCTAGGTGAGTTACAATATAAAGTGCAATCCACCCAAGAGGATCGCGCGATGTATGCCGCCCTGCAAGCGAAGGCCACCGCCAGCTTTGAAAGACACCGGGCGGAGCTGACTTTATTATTACAAAAAGAGCGGGCCATGCATGCGGCGGCGCAAGATAAGCTGCGAGAGGAGTTGCAGAAATTATTAAAAGACAACGCAGAAACACAGGCGGCGGTGGTGGCACTTCAAAATGAAAAAAATGAACGCTGCAAGGAGGAGGTGGGGCGGCGGCGGCGGCAACACACACAACGTGAGGCCACCCTACACCAAACACTTTTAGAATTAAAAGAAACATATAAAAGCACCCGCGCTGACACGGAGTTAGCATTAGAAGAGAAAAGATGGCATGAAATGCAGCTGCGGGAGACACTACACCGGCAAGGCGAGTTAACTTCACAATTACAACAATTAAAAGAAGAAATTGAAATAGCAGAGGCAACTCGACTGGCGGCGAGGCGGCAGCTCGAGCAACAGCGAAGACGTAGTCCACAATATTGTATAGAGAAGGTATTTCTTCCAGCAGGTGTACCGGATTATTGTCATACAACGTCTCCCTCCTCACATCATATTGCTGCTATTGTATCCACAGTTGAAAGACAAAATTGTTATAAACCTCGATTATATTATCGTCGTCGTGGTATTTCATCACCAATGGATGTACGTTTAGAGAGGAGTCCTTCTAATTCACAAGTACGTAGTACTAGTATGCTTAGTGGGTGTGAAACTCGTCCACCACCTTTATTAACACATCCTACAAATTCAAATAGTATTAGTAGAAATTCTAATTCTTACTTAGTAAGAGAGACACCTTTATCGTCATCATCATTATTTCGACCATCAACAACAGTAGAAACAACAACAAAAACAACTCCAGCATTAGTAACAAAACATAATACTAGTACAGGAACTATAGGAAAATCTTCTAATCGTAGTGTAACAAATAGTACTCGTCATCTTGAAGCTGTTTGTCGTTCATTACTACGAGAAATTCTTCAATTACGAAGAGAATATAAAGAATGTACATCAGCTATGAATGATCCTGGTGTAAATTCTGTAGATGTAAGTCGTCGTATGCGTGAAATTATGAAAGATCTTGATCGTAAAGTTCATCAGTTACGTAACTTAAGACAACAACAAGCTAAAGTTGAGGATAAACTTAAATTACATGATATGATGATGGAAATAGCGGCAGAAAATAATTATTGTGAAAGTATTTATAGTGATTTATTAGAACTTATTCGTTCTTAAATAATTATTATTTAATTATTTATTCATAGATATAATACACTTGAATTTGTTTTATTATTTTATTGTGTAATTTTACAATAAAAAGGGGGTTTTTTTTTTTCTCATGTATCTTTTTACGCTTCTTTTTTTTTTTCGGTTACCCCTCTATACAAAATTGTATTCTATTTTTCATAGAAAAAAAAAAAAAAAGAGATTTTAAAAAACTCATTTTCTATTGTTTCTAAAGAAATTAAAAAAATTAGTAAAGAAGTGTTTTAATTTTTTTTTTATCTTTTCTCTGTGATGCTGTAGAAAAAATAAAAAAAATAAAATAAAATAAAAAATACAGCAAGTGCACTACCTTAATTTAGAATATTGTTATTATTATTATTTTTTTTTTTGTTTTTTTCTCTCTTTAACTTTTCTAATAATGTTTATTCATCTATTATCATGTTTTAAAATAAATAGTAATAAATAAGTATTTATTTATTTATTTATTTATTTATTTATTTTTCAAGGTTAAATCTAGTAATTTGTTATTCGTAGAAGAAAGGTTTTTAAAAAAAAAAAAAAAAAAAGAAATCGCTATTATTATTATTATTATTATTATTATTATTATTAATATTATTAATTAATTAATTAAATAAAGTAATGGCGGGGATGCTGCAGTGTCTGGTCCCTCACCTTGATAAACACCTCGTGCTGGGGTTATTATATTTCTACGATGATCAGGGCGTGGATGTGGGCGATGCTATTCGCGCCGTGCAGGCCACCACCGCCCTCACCCCGGAGGGAGACGTCGCCCCCGAGCAGGAGCGCCGCATTAAAGAAACCGCCCACCGCGCCCGCCCCGCCCTCGACGAATTTTTCGAAAAAAATGAAAGTGAAAACAGCACTTATCAATTCCGCCTCACTGGAAGTGAAATTGACGCCCTCCGCAGCAATCGTGAATTATCACGCGATGTATTGGAAACGAAAGGCATTACACGAGATGTGATGCAGGCGGTGATGGAGTTGGCCTATTTACACTACGATGCCGCTCGCTACACCGATGCCTCAGAGTTACTTACATTATGTCAATGTGTAACTGGATATGAATTGGATCAGAGTGTATTATTGTGGGGGAAACTTGTCAGTGATACTTGCACGTGCAACTGGCCTTCTGCAATTGCCGTAGCAGAGAAATTACGTCGGCAACAAAATGCAGAAGTTTTTGAAGAAGATATATTTCGTGTGGCCAGCACCACCACCACCACAGAGCGAGCATGGTTACTGCATTGGGTATTATTTCCATTCTTTAAAGGTGGTAATCAATACTCCACCCATTTGTTAAACTTTATTTTTGATTTTAAAACAAACTTTGTGTATCAGAGTGTGGTGGAGACGGTGTGCCCGCACTATTTACGATATGTGTGTGCGGCGGCAATCTTAAATAAACAACGCCGCTCCGCCTTACGCAGTGCCGCGGCAATGGTGGAAAGTATTTATGAATACACCGATCCCATCACACAACTTGTACACGCACTTGTCAATCGACAATCCTTTGAAGAGGCCCTTGCGTTATTACCTGATGTAAAATCCGCAGCGCTCGGGGATTACTTTTTAAACTCCCACGCGACTGGGCTGGTGGAGAATGCAAAGCGACTTATATTTGCAAAATATATGATGACGCATTGTGTTGTTTCAATTCCATATGTGGCGGAGAAGTTAGGCACGACGGCGGCGGCAGCAGAGTTGTGGCTCGCAGATTTAATAAGTGAAACAAAACAACGAGCAAAGATTGACTCCGTCGCGGAGCAGATGGTGGTGGGGTCACAGATACGCTCCGTGCATCAGACGGTGCTGGATAAACTTGAAGTGATTGATCGTAGATAGGATGGGTGAGTGAGTGGGTGAGTGGGTGAATAAAAGTTTGTTTGTGTGTGTGTGTGTGTGGGATAGAGATAGAGAGAGAGAGAGAGAGAGGGAGGGAGAGGAAACGAATAAGAAAACAAAAAACAAAAAAAAAAATGAAATGAAATGAAATGAAATGAAAAGTATCTCTATATATCTGTATGCTTATACATATATATATATATTTATTTACAAATACACACTTAACATCAGAAATAAGAGAATCATCACTAGCAGGAAGAAAGAAAGAAGACGAACAATAACAACATGCAGATGATGATTAAATAAAGAAGTGAAGTAGTATTAAAAAAAAAAAAAAAAAAGAAAGATGGAAATAGAAAATAAATGAGATGAAGCTAGTGCTTTCTTTCTTTTTTCTTCTTTCAGATTATTTTATTGCTTCATCACTCATTTTACATATTTAATTAATTACTGTCGCCTAGTTGTGGATCTTCTTTTAATTCGTTGTAACGGAGGAAATACCCTCTTTTTTATTACTAAAAAAAAAAAAAAAAAAGATTATTAATATTTGTGCAGAAAAAAAAAATATATATATATATATATATGTCCTTTTTCTATATGAAAATGATGTTATCTATCTATATGAGTATATATATACATGTAAATTTTTTAAAATTTATAATTTTTCTGATTTATAAGTTTTATTTTTATTATTTTTTTTTCCCCCCTCTCTTTTTTCTTTTCACTCTTTCTGCTTAAATTTGTCTATTTAAGCGCGCAATAAAAAGAAGGAAAAAAAAAAAAAAACGACGAGGGGATTTAGACATAGCCAAATTTTAGAGGAAGTTTGTATTTAACCAAATAAATAAAAGGCGCATAAAAGGATTTTTTAACATTAGTAATATCAGTATCCTTAATTCATTATCATCTGTAGTAATAACTGTTTAATAATTATATATATATATATATATTAGAAATAAAAGCAAAATAGAAAAATAGAAGACAAATAAGGATCAAAAACGAATAAAAACAAAACAAAAAAAAAAAACATTATAAATAAGTAAATTTAAATATAATTTACACATATATAGAGATGCCTTCAGGAAAACCCCCAAGGCGGCCATTCACAGCAGGTGTAAGTCGAATGAAAGGAAGAGAAGAGCCTCTCAGTGCTTATAAAGAGCCTCTCATTAAAAGAAGGAAATCCAGTAATAATAATAATAATAATAATAATTTTCATAATAATAATAATAATAATACTCCTACTAGTACTTCTAGCAATCATCCTTCAAATAATGATAATAATAATAAGCCTGCCTTGTCTCAACTCAGTGATGAGGAGCGAAGTATATGTAATTTAATGATAGATATTTTACAATACAAATCTAGTGAAGAGTCTAGGCGAATTATTTCAGAAATTGAAAAGGCAGCACAATCATGTAGACTTTTAGCACAATACACTGGTGTTTATGCTAATAACACAATAATAAATAAAAGAGAGAAATCATATGAAAGTGGAAAAGCGCAATTAATTCGTTATTTGCAGCATCAACAAAAAGAAAGACAACGTGAGAAGGAAATAGAAAAAGAGCAAGAAAACGAAGAAAAACGGAAAAATAATAATAATAATAATAATAATAGGATGCAAGAGTTAAATGGGAAAAATGAAAAAGAAAAATCACGAGAAAGGTGGCAAAAATTATTTGGTCGTGATAAAGTAAATAGAAATGAAGTTTCTTCTTATCAAAGAGAAGTTAAACGAAAAAACTCCACACAAAGAAGGAAATCAACTCCAAGTGGGAAAAAAGAAGTTCAGCAAAATCAACATAATAAACAAAAACAAGAAGAAGGAATACAAAAATATCAAAATGAAAAAGAAAAATATGAAAAAAATAAATATGCAGATTACCAAAAATTTCAAAAATATCAAGAAGAAGAAGAAGAAGAAGAAGAAGAAGAAGAAATACATCAACAACAAAATAATCATAAAACTTCTAAAGATACTATAGACATAAAGACAACTGCTCTTCCTACAACTAATAATAACAATAATAATAATAATAATATTGTTAGTAGTGTTCCACCAAATATTCCACGTCGAGTTAAACCCCAACGTTGTATAGCTTCCTTTGATGAACACTGCGCTGATCGATATAGGGGTGAAGCTGAAATATCAAATGATAGTTTACCTAGTAATTCAATTGTAAAATATAATTATACAAGTATAGCAGATGACTCGGTGCGTCAGTCTACTTCATTTCCGTCACAAATAGCTTCTCATAGTGGAGGAGGAATATCTAATATAAATAATAATAATAATAATAAAGAAAAAGAGAAATTATCTACAGTTATAATAACAGCTACAATGAAAACAGAAGAATTTGAAATAGATGAGGAAGTAAATTCTTCATTAGGTGTAGGCACAGATTTTGATGAGGCACCACCAGCACTTATAGCTACAGTCTGTCCAACAAGTGATAAATCAGAGGAAAATAATAATAATAATAATAATAATAGTAATAATAAGAGAAGAAATACTCTTATAATGCCAAATTTACCAGTTCCTCCTTTACCAAGATTGTCCGATAATAGTAATAATAATAATAATAATAACAATGGTATTATCAATGGGATGCCAGATAACATAGCGACAAAAGATAAATTTGGTAATATGAATATTTCACAATCACAATCATCAACAACACTCTCTAGTCGATCTAGTAAAGATTTAAGTGAAGTGGAGGAGGAATTTGATAATGAGTACAATCAAGATACAGAAGATATAATAGAAGAAGAAGATAATTTACCTGAAAGAGGGAGAAGAGAAACAATTCCTGGAATATCAAATAAATTTCCATATACATTGGATGATGATAAATTACCATGGGAGATATAGAGTAAATATATATTCAATATTTAAAAAAGAAAAACAAATATATATTTATATATCTCCTCCCATCACTTCTAGAAATCTATCTGTATTATTATTTTATTTTATTTTGATTTTTCTATTATAACTACTCTTGATGTTTATCGTATTATTATTATTATTGTTTTTTTTCTTTTTGGAAGAATTTTCTGTTGTTATCGTCTATTCGTGTTTCAAGATAGTGTGTTTGTGTATTTTTTGATAGAAATTATTGGGATTTGGTGTTTTTTTTTTTTGATTTTTTCTGGGGGATGGGATGGGGGCCGTTATTTTCTTTTTTCATATGACATAGTTTCTTTTTATTATTATGTTGGTAAAAAAAAAAAAATAATAATAATAAAAAAAAACGCAGATCTTTTTTAACGGGTATACTATTTAGAATTAAGAAAGAGAAATGAATTAAACTACTGCCAAAGTTACTTGGGAGTAATCCCTTTTCTCTTTTTTGTATAATTATTTTGGAAGGGACGATAGGGGAATGTAAAAAAAAAAAAAAAAACAAAGAAGAAAAGTGAGGGGTTTTACATATTTATATATATATTTATCTAATACTATTTATTTTAATATAATCAATTCAAAAATAATATATGTATATATACTGTTTATTTATTTGTAATATTTTAGTTTGAATAATAGTAATAAACTTAAATTTCCTTATAAAGGAGACTTTTTCTTTCTTTCTTTTATTTTTTACATTCGGATATAGTGTAAATAACTTTATTCCCCACAATTAGAACAAATAAACACACACACACACACATAAGTACACACATTATCTCTCTCTCTCTTTTTTTTTTTTTCCATTTACTATTAAAAGAAAAGAAAAAAAAAAAAAGAGTATCATATAACTCCAAAACAGCTATATATATATATATATTTATTTATTTATTTTATTTATATATATGTCAAAACGTAATCGTGAGGAGGATGAAGTAATTGAAGTTTACGCCGCACTTCTCCGACAAAGTGGGGCTCGCGCAGTGGAGCGTATTCGTCAACGACGCACAAATAATATTAATAATTATAATTATAATAATAATATTAATATTCACAATATTGTTCCAATAGATGCTCTCGTTATTCAATACGCGATGTGGTTCTTAGATACTCGAGCATTTCCTCCTACAAGTTATATAACACAAGCTCAACGAGTTATTACTGAAGCCATTGAAAGAATATCATTACCACAATATTATAATTTCATATCACTTCCTACACTTGTTGAAGGACTTGTAGCAGAAAATACAGCAGAAGTTATGCAACAAACTGTGAGTGCAATTGAAGAATTTATTGAAGCAAGAGAAGCCTTGGGGCGTTGGATTGAAGATAATTCATCAGGAATTCGAGGAGATATTAATAATAATGATAATGATATAGATGATGAATTAGATGATGAAAATGAAATAGATGAAATAGAAGATACTTCAATAGAATTAGCAGGAATACTTTGGAGAAGTGGAAAATATTGGGTGGCGGTGTTAGAATATATTGAAGCACTTTCACTTAGTAGTGCTAAAGTAAATGCATTTGCACTTCGCCCAAAATATGAACAGGCATTAATGCAATTATTAAATTCAATTGCCGCCCCACGTCTTACAGGATGTGTACAAGCAAGAACAACAATAACAAATAATAATATTTCTTCTTCTTCTTCTTCTTCTTTAATAACAAAAACAACAACTAATTCTATTAATTCTAATACTACTGAAGCGTATTTAAATGGAAATGAAATAAAGGAAGAGGTTAAATATGATAATAATTCATTTATGCCTCCTCCTCCTCCTATTTCTACTTTATCCTCATCCTCCACTAATACCCGAACTCAAATGAATAAACAACAACAAGAAATATTAGAATTAACTCGTGCGAATACTATTAGTAAACTCCTTGCGGACCTCACTGCACTTGCAAATTGCCCTAGTGATAATTCTCTTATTATTTCTTCTGGAATTAATCCTATTTATTATGCTATGGTGCATGCTCGATTAAATGTATTAGCTGCCTGTGATCGATTAGAACAATTTAGTAAAACTTCTGTAATTGACCCACCCCCATTAACATCTGCAATGCAATCATTACAAGAACAACAATTATTATTAATGAATGAAGGTCGACAACAATTACGTAAATCAGAGTGTGAAAATAAAAGAGAAGAAGATATTGGAGTTCCTTTAGATTTTGTACCCAGTGAAACTTATATGCGGGCGGCATTGGAGAAAAATAATGATTCACTTGGAGAGGATGAGGAACTTTTTAAGGATGAAATATTAGATTATTATAAACGACAATCTCAACAAAAACAAAAACAACAACAACAACAACAACAACAATCAGTATTACAATCATCAATAACAAATCCAACACATAATAATATATCTACAACTTCAGGTAGACGAGGTTCACAAACAGTATTACAAGAAAGTAATAAATCACAAGTAGAATCTACAACATTGGTAAAACCCCATAGATTTTGTAAAGTTAAAACAGGATATACATGGACGCAATATAATCGTACCCATTATGATTCTCGTACAAACCCACCCCCGCGTAGTGTACTGTGGTATGAGTTTACACTTTTTTATCCCGCGTTAGCAAATACAAAACGTGATATGAGTCGAATTTATAGAATTGAAGAAACCCCACGTGGGGCGAATGATGATTATTGTATTCTTGTCTTTTCTGTTGGCCCACCATATGCAGATGTTGCCTATCAAATTGTTCGTAAACAGTGGGATCCTCGCCCTGGTGGTGTTCGAGCAAGTTTTGATAGTAGTGGAACCTACAGACTATTTTTCCGTTTTACAAATAGTAATTACAGACGTTAACTTGAAAAAGAATTTTATTTGTTATTTGTTAAATTTTTTTTGGAATTGTTGAGGTTATTTCACACTAAGAGAAAAATGAAAAAAAAAGAAAAAAAAAAAAGATTTTACTTATACTCATATATATTTATATATTTTGTGATATACTAATTTAAATGAAAATAAAATTTCATAATTTTATAGATTATCCCTTTTTTGTTTTTGTTTTTGTTTTATTATTTTTTTATTATTATTGGAGTTTATTTAATTCTTATTCTTATTCTTATTCTTAATTATTACTATTTTATTTATTATTATTATTTGTTTTTTTTTTTTATTTGAGGGGAAAAAAAAAAAAAAAAAAAAAAACAGTATAGCCTGTGTAATAACGCTATAGTAATAATAATTGTGTATAAATTGTAATTTAGCAAAAAAACAAAAAAAACAAAATGACTGTTTTACATAACCCAGGTGCCCCCCGCGTCCTCACTCGCATCACCCCACAACGTCTTGAGTTAACTTTAATGCTTATTAAAGAACGTAAAAAAGAAACTTCGCTACCTTGGGAGTTACTTACAACATTATAATGATTGAATGTTTCTCTATAATGCTATGGGCGACCTACGTGGAACTAAATTTATTATTGAAAAACACCACCACCGCGCCCAGCTCTGTCACCCAACACTTCACAATGAAAGATATGATGTGCGTACGATTAAATTAAAAGGAGCACAGTTTGATCAAGTTGGAAATTTCACTCAAAACACATGGGATTGTTCAACTGCAACTACAAATCTTTTTCAAGATGCCACATTTCGTCGCCACCTCACTGCAATTCATAAAGATGAAGCTATTGCATTATTAGAAGGTTGGGGAGTGAAATATATTTTATTAGATGAAATGCGAAAACCCTCCGTGCAAGATAGTATATATGTGCGACATCACTTATTTGCTCATAAGTTTTATTATTTACCATTTCCAGTCACAAATGCATACTACAGGGATGCGGATTGGAAATGGAAGGGAGGAGAAGAAATAAATTATGAAAATTATGGGGCAAAAACAAATGATGTGAGAAATAGTTTTAAAAGTTTATGGTCGGCAGCTGTGAAAGCTGCGAATAGTATTCCATTAGCATCAGTAACAAAAAAGGAGGGAGTTTCATCAAAGACAGCAGCAGCAGCAGCAGCAGCAAATTTAGAAACACCAAAGAAGAAATAATGAATTTTGGAAGTTGTAATTGGGGGGGAAAAAAATAATAATAATAAATGATGGAACGAGTAACTGAGTAACTGAGAGGGAGAAAAGAAAAAAAAAAAAGAAAAAAAAACAATTGTAGAATTAAGCAATAATATTAGTTAATTTTAAAGGGGTTTATCGGGTAGTAAGGGAGTAAGGGGAAAATAATTAGTAGTAATTAAAGTAGTAGTAGTACTAGTAATAGAATTGGGGATGGAAACTAAAGGAATAATAATTAAAAAAAAAAAAAAATAGTGGGAATTGTAAACTTGGGAAATTTGATTTTTCTTTTTCTGTAGTGATTTTGATTATTTCTGTGTGAATATATTAATGCAAAATGTCTCTATGCATTATATATATCTTCATTATTATTATTATTTTTTTTTTTGTGTATTTTCTTTCCTCTCTTTGTTTTTCTTTTTGAATTGTTGTGGTAATCAGACATCACTGCAATTTCTCTTTGACTACTTGTTTGATAAAATTGATTTTGTTACAATAAAATCATAAATTAAAAAAAAAAAAAAAAAAAAAAAAAAATGTTCTTTTTTTTCTGTAGTTTATTGTTTTTTTATCTCCTATTTCTTTATTATTATTATTCTCTTCTTTTTAATCTTATTAGTACTATCTTATTAGCAAGCAAGAAAAAAAAAGCGTAAATAAAACAAACTTTTTAATAATAATAATAATAAAAGAGTTCCTTTTGGAACTACTACTGGTGATCTGATATATTACGAACATATTAAATCTTCACATTTATTATTATTATTATTATTATTATTATAATATAATGTTACAACGCACACACTACCTATGGGCCGCCACCCCTGGTGTTGGTATTGCCCCTGAAACAACTCCTGTAAAATATGTTCCCTCCATGTTAAATATACAAAATATGTTATGGTGGAATGGAAAAAGAAGTCCTTATCGTGCTATTTATAGAGAAAAGACATGGTATGATGTGAGTCGCACTGGAGCCTATAGTAAAGGCTCTCGAGCTATTTTACGTCAGAAGTATTCTCCAGAAGCTTTAAAACTTGCAATTGAAATGATACCAGCGGGATTTGAAACTTCAGATGTGCCGCGACCACCACAAAGAATAAAAGCACAATCTGAAGGTATTGTTGGGCGTTGGTTTAGTAATTTCTGGACTTTACATGCAATTAAATATCAATGTATGTTAGCAGGAGTGGATTGGCCTTTTGGGGAAAGGCAGCGGCCTCGTACAAATTATGATGAACCTTTTTTTTTTGTAGACTTTGAAGAAAGTAAAGGAGTAAGAGATTATAGAAGTCGTTGGATAAATGTAAATAGAAGTTTAGTGGGAATGACAAAAAGAATTAAAGAAGCGGAGGAGGAAACACGATATATGCATTTTCGTAAACAACAAGATACATTTTGGTCTAATCGAAAAGTACTTGTAAATCGTGTGAAATCAATGCATAATCAAGGAACAAAGACGTCTGCAAAGGATTTGCCTATTAAAACTATAAATATTAAGGCATTTCTTGCGGAGTGAAAGGATATGAATAGATGAGATGAATGAGAAGTGGGGGGAGAAATAATAAAAAGAAAAAAGATTTGTTTAGACCCTTATACGCACAAAAAAAAAAAAAAAAAAAAAAAAAAAATTCTTAGTTTGTGTATACATGTTTTTTTTAATTGATGAAATTTTTATTTTTTATTTTTTGCTTTTATTCTCTTTTTTTAACTTTTTTGTCTTTATTTTTTATTTTGTTGAAAATTATTTAATATGTTTTTTTTTTTTTCCTACTACTTTAAAAAGAATTAATATAAATATATATATATAAACCAAAAACAAAACAATTTTTTTTTTTTTTTTTATAAACATGTTACAACGAACAATTCCACGTCTTTCCATTATCTCTGGTATTACCAATACTACTAATAATAATAATAATAATAATAATAATAATAGTAAAATAAGTTCACTTGTGGGTAGTGTAGCTCTGCGTGAAAGTGACGCAGAACTTCACCAACTTATTGCCGCCGAATTACACCGACAAACAATTGGATTAGAATTAATTGCCTCTGAAAACTTTACCTCCCGTGCTGTATTAAATTGTTTAGGTTCATGTCTTACAAATAAATACGCGGAGGGCCTTCCAGGTAATCGCTACTATGGTGGCACAGAATATGTTGATAAAATTGAAAAACTTGCCCAGTCCCGTGCCCTCACTGCATTTCATCTTAATACTACTAGTAATAATAATACTAATAATAATAATAATAATATTAATTCAGAATGGGGAATTAATGTTCAACCTTATAGTGGATCACCTGCTAATTTTGCCGCCTACGCTGGATTGCTGCGGCCGCATGATCGAATAATGGGCCTTGACCTCCCCGCTGGTGGTCACTTAACTCATGGATATTATACAAGTAATAAAAAAATATCTGCAAGTTCTATTTTTTTTGAATCTCTTCCTTATACAATTAATGAAAAAGGAGTTGTGGATTATGATAACTTGCAACATATGGCAGAGGTATTTAAACCGAAATTAATTATAGCTGGAGGCTCCGCATATCCATGGGATTGGGATTATGAAAGATATCGAGAAATATGTAATAAAGTTAATGCAATATTTATGGTGGATATATCACATATCTCAGGTTTAATTGCGGCGCAAGAACATAATAATCCTTTTCCTTTTGCAGATATTGTAACCTCTACAACGCATAAAACATTACGTGGCCCACGCTCAGGATTAATATTTTATAGAAAAGAAATTAAAATTGGAAAAGAAATTATAAATGTAGAAGAGCGTATTAATAACGCAGTGTTTCCAATGTTGCAAGGAGGCCCACATATTCATCAAATTGCAGCCGTCGCCACACAATTAAAAGAAGTTCATACACCAGCTTTTAAAGAATATATAATTCAAGTTAAAAAAAATGCAAAAGCATTAGCAGAATCTTTAATAAATGGTGGACATACATTAGTAGGAAATGGAACAGAAAATCATTTAATGTTATGGAATTTACGTTCCCATGGTATTACAGGATCTAAGGTGGAAAAATTATTAGATGAAGTTCATATTACTGTAAATAAAAATACAATTGTGGGGGATAAAAGTGCTTTAAATCCTGGTGGAGTTCGACTTGGAACTCCAGCACTCACAACACGTGGATTTAATGAAAAAGATTTTGAACAAGTTGCAAAATTTTTAATTCATGCAATAGAAATTGGAAAACGAATTCAAAAAAATGGTAATTCTTCAAAATTAATAGATTTTATTAATAATTGTAAAGGGGATGCAGAGATAGAGCAACTTGCAAAAGAAGTTGAATCCTTTGCTTCGCAATTTCCTTTACCTGGTGGACAAGAAGAATACTATAACTAAATGAAATAATAATAATAATAATAATAATAATAATAATAATGATATTCAGTGGAAAAAGGGAATTTTGTTTATTTATTTATTATGATGATCGTGAGGGGGGGGGGTTTTATTATTATGACATTTCTTTTTTTTTTTTTGTTTTTTTTTTTTTCTAGCGTAAGATGAAATAAGTAAATTCTTTGATTTTCATATATTTTTTTTTCTCTCCTTCCTCATTATATTCTTCCTGAAGGGATTGACATTGTTTTTTTTTTCTTTTTTTTTTTTTTGTATATGTGTATTTATATATATATATATATATATTTGTGTTCCTGTTTATTTATAAATTTAAATTTATATAATATATATAATTTCATATTAACCTATTTTTGTTTAATCAATAACGGGTGTTTGAGTTTTTTCTTTTGTTCTTTTTCTTTTTTTTTTTTTTTGCTAATGGGGAAGGTACATTTAACGCTACAAAATATCTATATATAAAAAAAAAAGGATTCTTGTGAAACCTAATCGAAGATATATCCTTTTTTTTTTTCTTTTTTTTTCTCCTTTAATGAGATCCAAATCAATATTGTTTTTATTATTATTATTATTACTATTATTATTAAATCTGTTAAATTCAGTATTTCCTCTTTCATATGTGTTAGCCGAGCCCACAAGTCCTCACCATACCGCCCTATTATCTCATATTAATAATAATAATAATAATAATAATAATAATAATGAAGCTGAGGAGTTTGTATCAGTTCATAACAAAGATACTAAAGAAGATAAAATTACACTTGATCGATTATCCGCAGAGCAAATGTTAATGCAACGTTTATTAGAAGAAAAGACACGTGTTGAAAGTAATAAACGAGAGCAAAGACGTCGAATACATTTATTATTTTTAGAAACGCATCAAAGAATTAAATCCCACACAATTCCTTCATTAGATGAATTATTTCCAATTTCATTAAGAGCAGATTATATTCGAATGCGACGTGTTGTACGTCGACAAAAAGGTGGGGGGAATTTCATACAAAATATATTAACATTAATAATATGGACTTTGCCTTTTGTAGGACTTTTAGTTTGGCAAATTATCTGAATTCTGTATTTATATATATATATATATATATATATGAGTATGGTTTTTGGGGTTTTTTATTTTTTATTTTCTTTTGCTACTATTCCTTTTTTTTTTTTTTTCCAATATATATTATAATTTATGAATTTAACTCCAACATAAATAAAACCTTTTTTTCTAGTATACTATATTTATTTGTTTATTTTTGTTTATATATGATGATAATAATAATAATAATAATATTCTTGTTTTTTTTTTTTTGACTTACCATCACTTTATTATTATTATTATTATTTATTTATTTTCTCTTTAAATATTTATTTATTGCACTCACATACGTATTTATATAAATGACTTAAGGAGTACAAAATAATGTTCTCCAACAAGCAAAAAGTATATACAACATCATCTACTACAAATTCAATAAATAATGAAGTAAATATTATTGGTAAAAAATATCCTTCTAATTTACTTGGACGTCTTATTGCAAATTATCCTAGGACTTTTCTTACATTGTTACTAATTCCTCTTATTTTCTGTTGTTTTAATATTGTATTAGAATTTGAATATTCTTTAAATTCTTTTCAATTAAGTGATACACACAGAGCTGTGAAATCAGAACAAATAATAGATGATTCAATGAATAAATGGATATTACAAATTACTGGAGTTAATAAACTTTCAACATTAGTAAATGATACATTACCAAATTCTAATATTCGTGATCGTATAGAACTTCGAGTTAGTGTTAATTCAAATGCATTACGTACTTATCTCATAAAAACTCATAATAATATTAGTAGTAAAAATAATATTTATAATCCTAATAGTGAAAATGAAAGTTTAAATTTACTTTCATCCTCTAATATACATTCCATACATGAAGTAGAACAATTATTACAAAGTATAGAACAATATAAGGGAATTTGTTTTAAAAATAATCTTGAGTATGGAATTTTACAGGATATTACAAATACCTGTGCTCCAGTTTCTTCATTAACACAATATTATTTTCCAATTTATAATAATAATGAGAGAAAATGGCATATGAATGGAAATGGAAGTATAGAACAAGTGAATATGTTACCAAGAATATTTGCAAATTCAAATTATCGTTGGTTTACAGATATTTATACTACTTATCATTACCCATATTCAAAATATTTACGTTCACAATTAACTTTTGCCTCAACTCCAACATTTAGTCAACGCGTAGAACGACGAGCCTATCGTTTAATATTTAAAAGATATATAAATTCTGCAGTAAAACTTATTTCAACTTTCACACATCCATATTTAAATTTTAATATTAATGGACCTTCTGTAGAAAATGTCTTAACTGAAATTGAAATGGAACGTGAAATATATAAAATTCCATTATCAATGTTTATATGTTGGATTTGTACCTGGATACATACAAGTTCTTTTTCAATAGGAATGTATATAGCAATATTAATTCCAATTATACATTTTGCCGCAACAGGTACTATTATATTTATATTTGGTATTTTACCTCCTATTATTTTACCTTCAATTGTGTGGATATCTTCTTTTGTAATTCACGCAACACTTAATTATTATGATACTTTTATTATAAGTGGAGTTATGCCAACATCTGGGCGAAGAAATAATTTAAGTGTAGAGCAGCGAGTTTCTTTTACAATGCGTCGCTCAACGTCTTCTGTTATTATTTCTAATATAATTGCAATTATAATATTAGCGATTAGTATGAGTTCTATTTTTAAAGCGTTTCAAGTTTATAGTGTTTTTTTAATTATTGAATTAGTTATTAATATATTTTTAATTGTATTTATTACGCCATCTTTTGTTATGCTACATCATCTTGTATTATCTAATAAACGACGTAATTTACAAAAACAAACGGATATTATAAATAAAAATATAAAAAATAATACAAAATGTAATGAATCTATTATTCCAATTTTACGTGAAATACAAGAACAAATTCCGTTAGATGAATGGAAATATGAAAATCATAATAATAAAGAAAATTCAAAAAGTCATTCTTTTAAAAAAAAAGTTAAAAAACAATTTAAAGAAGTTACCTCTAATGTCGTATGGGAAACAAAACAAGAAATTACTGCTGCCGTTCATAAAGCAAGAAAAAGAAGAGAAGAAATAAAAAGAAAAAATAATAATTCAAATAATAATAATAATAACAATGAAGAAGAAGAAGAAATAGAACTTCCTGATTTTTGTGCAGATGATTTTATGGAAGTAGGACCTACAAACCCATTAGGAATTTTACAAAATAAAACTTTAGGTCAACCCTCTAAACATATTTATTTTAATCCTAGAATGTTACATCAAACAGATATTATACATATTCCTTTACATTTAACACAAAGAAGTATTGAATGCTGGACTAGTATGCAATCTGCTATGATAAATGAAACTTCTTCTACTTTACCTCCAACTTCCCCACCAAATGTTAAACCTTTATTAGAGGATCTTAATAATGAATATAATTTAAATGATACTTGGTATGATTTTTGGAAAAGTGTATTTAATAAACTTAATATTACAAGTAAAAGTAGTAATGATATACGTATTCCACTTGTTACACGAGCCATAATAAAAAGTCAAAATCCTTCATGGGTTATAGGTGGTAATAGTAATATTAGTAATAATAATAATAATAATAATAATACTATTGGAGGTGAAAATAAAGTAATTTTTCCTATTCCTGGTAGTGGAAATACGGGAAATATTTCTTCTGATGAAAGAGGTGGATGGGGAATTAAAAAATTTCGTTATCGTTGGAAACATCGAAAGGAACATGCAAGAAAATACTTCTGGGGAATGTTTGGAAAAAGAAGAAATGAAACAAGCGAAGAGCATGATACTCGTTTGATGCAACGTAAAGTAAAACGAGAAGGATTTACAGCTGTAGAACGTCTTATTCAAGACTTTATTACACCTGCTATTTATAAAATTCGATGGTTTCTTCTTTTGGGTTTTATATTATTATTTATTATTTCATGTGTGTTGGGTTCTCGATTAAAACCTGGAATATTACCTATTACTTTACGTATAGATAATAAACCTACATTAGAGTATCATGCAATGGATAATGTTTTTGGTCAACAAGGTATATGTGAATTTTGTGGTCCATATTATACTCCTATAGAAAATTTTCGTACAGCAAATGAAATAGATTTACAAATTTGTGAAAGTCAAGGTTTTACAAATCAAATGCATTTATTTATTGATTATTGTGGTATTTGTAATGGTACAAATGATTGTATAGATTGTGCAGGAGTTATAAATGGGAATCATAAACTTTTATCATGTGGTCGTTGTGTTACGAATGAAACAAATTCAAATATATGTTCGTGTCAAAATCAAAGAAATTGTCCTTATTGTGAATGGGCATTAAATATAAGTGGAATGGGTGGAAAAAATTGCTCAGTTCCTTGTAATAAAGAAACATGTGGGAATTATGGGCATTGTGATAGTTATACTGGTAAATGTATTTGTGATAATAATAATTTTACAGGAGTTCATTGTGAAGAATGTCGACCTGGGTTACTACCACGTGAAATAAATCCTAATTGTACATTAGAGTGTAATATAGAATATAATAGTTTAAATTGTCTTTGTAATTTATCTACTGGCCGATGTACAAATTGCCCACCAGGTACATTAGGAGTTAATTGTGATAACTTTGAAAAGATATGTGAACATGGTTACTTTAATATTAATTTACAAAAGTGTATTTGTAATGAAGGTTACACTGGAGAATTATGTGAATTATCATTAAATTGTTCTCAGCGAGGTCAATGGTTATCAAATTTAATTTCTCCTTTTAAAAAAGAAAGTTGTGGGTGTCGTGGGCACTGGCGAGGCCCAACTTGTCAACTTTGTGATTGTTTAAATGGTGGAATGTGTGATATTAATAGTGGAAAATGTAATTGTGTAGGAGGATTTACAGGCGAGAGATGTGAAAGTTGTGCTGGCTCGTGTATGAATAATGGAAATTGTGTAGAGAATGTGAATTTAAAGTATTGGAATGTACGAACTTGTATTCCAGAGTTTTGTGATGAAGTATATAATGCCGCAGAGGAAGTGTGTGCTGCTTGTAAATTAAATAATATTAGTAATAATAATAATAATAATAATAATAATAATAGTATGATGATAATATCATATTGTAATTCTTATGAAGAGCAAAGTTGTAAGCTAGATCCAGAGTGTTGGTGGGATAAGATATCTTTAACATGTATTCCAGCTAGAAATTATAATATTTCTGAAGTTGATATTGCACTAAGTTGTAAATGTAATTTTCCAAATGTTTGGAATGGTGTTAAATGTGATAATTGTCTTGTCTCTTCTGAAGGAAGTGAATGTTCAATAAATGGAAATTTTATTGGATGTAACGGATTTCAATATAATAATTCAGAAAATGTAATAATTAATGATGAATGTGGAGTTTGTGGTGGGGATGGGTTTTGTCGTGGATGTGATGGAATTCCTAATAGTGGGTTAATAATAGATATATGTGGTGTATGTGGAGGAGATAATAGTAGTTGTAATAATAATAATAATAATAATAATAATATAAAAAATAATGCAAATCCTATTCAAGTTTTATTTTTTTTAGATTTAAAAAAATTAGGTGATAATCTTAGTGATAAAAATTGGTCTGGTGCAGTAATACAATTATGTAATGAAATTCGTAAAAATTGGCCATTAAATTTTAAATGTTTTTTAAATGATTATTTAAATTATATTGGATTAGATTATGTTCCATCATTACAATCTATTTATGATTATGCTTCTTCTAATAAAAGATTTGGAGAAATAGGTTTTACTATAAAAAATGGAATTCCAGTAAATTTGGATTTTTTAATATTAAAAGCAAAATTAAATTTAATAACTGATGCTTCTATAGGTGATATTTATTCAGCTTATTTACAAACAGAAATATTCCTTACTTCTTTTAAAGGTTTATTTCATGATTCTAAAATTAATATATGGGAATCATCATCTTCATGGATTCCTTCTATTACTAATATACATTTAAAAAATACTATTTATTTTTTTGCTGTTGTTGGAATAATTATTACTATAGCTATAGTACATATTTATTTTATAAGTATTATTATAGCTTTAGGAGTAAGTTTATCTACAGGATGTGTTTTTTTTAGTACTTTAGTGGTATGTATTATAATGTCATGGCAACTTGATTCTATTTTATTAATTTCTATAATTCCTACAATTCCTATTGCTGTTGAATATTTAATTCATTTGGTTTCTGGATATTTTGATTACCTTCACGCCACCACATCTAATCTCTTTGCAAGAGATGTAACTCGTAAAGTAGCTTTTAAAAGAGCTATTGTACAAACTTTACCTCCTATTTTAACTTCATGTTTTACATCTATTCTAATTGCTATATCATTTAATGTTTCTAAAGTATTAATATGTGTAAGAATAGGTCAAATTGTAATTACAGTTCATATTTTAATACTTTTAGTAGTTTTACTTTTCTCTGGAGTACTTTGTGTTATGGGACCATTACAAAGTTTTAGACATTGGTCTCTTTCTTTAGTATTATTTATAATGTGGGCTATTTTTCTTTCTATTCTGCTACTTTCTATTTATAAATTATTTTTTGAAGAAAACTAAAATAGGAATAATTTAAAAAGGGAATATATCTGTAGAATATTATTACTAATTTATTATTTCTTTTTTTTTTTTTTTTAATTATTTTTATTAAACAGATTATTAGGAAAGAGAAAAAAAAAAAAAGGGGGAGGGGGGGGGGGGGGGAAAGTAACCACAGATAAGTATTACTCGTATAGTATGCACTAATATAAGAAGAAAGAATTATTTAATGGAATTTATTATTTCTACTGCTTTTTTTTTTTTTTTCTCATTTGCTTTTGCGATAAGGCTGAAGAAATTAATTTATATATATATATATATATATATAGATTATTTGATAACTTTGCCTTTTTTTTTTTTTTATTATATACCTATAGATTATTTATTTCATTTTAAAATTATCCCTGTTTTTTTCTGTTTTATATGTATATATGTTGTTTTTTTTTCCCCTCTCCTATTGTTTATGTTTCTGTATTTATTGAACTATAACCCTCAATCCTTTCTTTCTATTGTCTTTTTTTTTTTTTGTTTTGCTTTGTTAGGTACAAAGCAAATACACACACATACAAAAAAAAAAAAAAAAGAGAAGAAGATAAATTAAATAATGAATCCAGCATCACTTATAGGGGATGTCACAGCCCCAACACGAGAAGAAGCACCTGTAGTTCTTGAAGTTGACGCCGATGGGGCTCGAGTGCGGGATACCATTTATATTTTTCTCAGTCGCCTCGTAGACCCTACCATGCGGCTTGATACAAATAATTCTAATTCAGAGTTATATAATAATTTACAATATATTGTGCGTCAGCTGGAGCGTATTAGCACGTGTGCGGATTGGTCCACGTGTGTAATACGATGGAGTGATTTTAGTTTATTTGACGAGGACGCTAGTACGGCGATTGAATTTGATTATCAACGCTTTGCTCCATTTATGGATTTCGCCTTACATCAAGTGTTAACACAATACTACGCGGAGGATTACGCGAGTCGTGGGAAGTGTAGCCCGAGTTTAGTTTTCTCCTATGTTCCCAGGTGTTTAAGTATTCGTGTGTTGCGAGCCTCATTAGTAGGGCAGTTGTGTTCTATTAAAGGTGTGGTGACACGAACTTCACAAGTACGTCCAGAGTTAATTATTGGAGTATTTCGCTGCAATGATTGTGGCACGGAGAGTCAACCTGTCGAGCAGCAATTTCACTACACCGAGCCCCCCGCCTGTCGTAACCCGGAGTGTGAAAATAAAAATAGATTTCAATTAATTCCCACCCACCCGCACACACGATTTGGGGACTGGCAGAAGATTCGATTACAAGAGGATGCGAATAACATCCCTGAGGGGTGCATGCCAAGAACAATGGAAATCATCGCCCGCAATGACGCGGTGGAAGTTGCAAAGCCTGGAGATCGAATTATTGCGGTGGGCTGCCCTATTGTAGTCCCGGAGGTTTCTAAATTATTTAATCAAACAAACAGGCGGGAGGTGCAGCGGGAGATGTCAGGGGCGCAGCGGGCACAGCAGGAGGCCCAGCAAGACATGGAAGGTGCCACCGGGCTACGAGCGTTAGGCGTACGAGAGTTAAATTATCGAATGTGTTTTTTAGCGACAACAATAACAGACGCGAGCGGGGATGATCGTAAAATGACGGAAGCACGAAAAGACTCCGCGGATGGGGCGGCGGAAAGGGAAATTGTACACCTCACTCCAGCAGAACAGCAAAAGGTGCAATTAATGCGAAGTCATGATAATTTATTAAAAGCTCTTACCGAGTGTATTGCACCAAATATATTTAAACATGATGTTGTAAAACTTGGTCTCTTACTACAAATGGCAGGGGGAGTTTCAAAGAGAACTGTAGAAGAAATAGGATTACGTGGTGATATTAATATTTGTATCGTTGGGGATCCTTCAACAGCAAAGTCTCAATTTCTTAAATGGACTGCTAATAATGTTACACGTGGAGTTTATACAAGTGGAAAAGCATCAACTGCTAGTGGTCTTACTGCAACGGTTACACGAGATGCTGATACTGGTGATCGTACTATAGAAGCAGGAGCACTTATGTTAAGTGATCGTGGTATTTGTTGTATTGATGAATTTGATAAAATGGATATAAAAGATCAAGTTGCTATTCATGAAGCAATGGAACAGCAAACTATTTCAATTGCAAAAGCAGGTATAAAGGCAACATTAAGTGCTAAAACTTCTCTTTTAGCTGCTATGAATCCTATAGGTGGAAAATATGATAGACGTAAACCATTACAAAAAAATGTTGCCATGACTGCTCCAATTATGTCTAGATTTGATCTCATGTTTGTTATAGTAGATGAATCAAGTGATGATGCAGATTATGCTATTGCGGATCAATTATTACGATTACATCGTTTTGGTGATAGAGCTATTCGTCCACCTTTTTCTGTAGAAGATTTTAAACTTTATCTTCGTTACGCCCGATCTCTTACTCCACGATTAAGAGAAGATGCTGTACATCTCATAGTTTCTGCCTATCGTGATATGCGTTTACAAGATTCTCTATCTAATAGAAGTAAAGTATATCGTGTTACAACACGTTTACTTGAAAGTATTATTCGATTATCTGAGGCAACAGCTAAATTATATTTAAGTGAAGATGTAAATTCAACTCACGTAGAGGTGGCATTAGAACTTATGCGTCAGTCTTTATCAACTCTTGATATGACGGAAGTTGAACTTGTTGGAATGCCAGATGCATTTGATTTTACAGCTACTGGAATTAAAACAGAAGTAACAGAAAAAGATAAAGAACAACAACAACAAGAACAAGAAGAAGAAGAAAAAGAAAGTTCACAAATAAAGGAAAGCGAAAAAACAACTAAAACCAAAAGAAAAGGGAAGAAATCTACTACTGGTACTACTAATACAGCTGCAAATTCAACAACAACAACAAATCCAGCTCCTCGTAAAGCAGTTATTGCCGCAGATCATTATTTTGCAATTGTTAATCGAATAGTTGCTAGAGTACAATCACTTGGAGAAAGTAATGCACCATCTCGAGGAGAATTAGTAACTTGGTATATGGAACAAGTACGATCTCTTAATAAATCACAGTTAGAAGTTGAATTACATTATGTAAACCTTGTAATACGAAAAATGCTTAAAGACGGTAACCTTCTTGAAGTTGAACTAAATGATGGTGAAGGAAGTAAAATCTTTCTTGATCCTAATTATAATCCTGATGTTACAAAACAATAAATAATAATATAAACAGCGATAAAAAACCATAGAAGAGATTAATCTTTAGAAATTTGAAAAAGAAAACTTTTTTTAATTATTTTTACCTGAATAGAATTTAGAAGTGAATTTTTTTTTTTTTTTTTCGTTTAACTATAAATTATGGGTCTACTGATGTTTAATTTGTATGGTATTTGTGGTTTTAAAAAAGAGATAAACTTGTAGTTTTTTTTGAATATTTATATATATATATATATTAGTTTTGTTTTTTTTTTTTCATTCTTTTTTTTTTTTTTCTCTCTTTTATTTAAAAAAAAAAAACTTTTTTTTATATTAAAAGTACCGAGCTGCTGTGCGCTAATGTCGCACCTTCGTACAATGCAGTCGGACTCACAAATTGTAATTCCTGCAGCTGGTGAAACATTTGTTGGAGAAGATGGAACTGTTTCAGTAGTTCTTGAAGACAATGTAGATGAAAATTATGAACCGACACAAGCAGAGATTGAAGAATTTGCCGCTTGGATGGGAATGGAATTACCAAAAGATAATGAATTTTTATATATTGCAAAAGAAGGTTTAAAAGCCTCATTACCAGATGATTGGAGACCATGTCGAACAAATGAGGATGAAATTTATTATTTTAATTTTAAAACAGGTGAAAGTACATGGGATCATCCTATGGATGAATTTTATCGTGAAAAATTCATCAAGGAAAAAGAGAAAAAAAAATTAAATCAAACAACTACATCTCATGTTAAAAAAAATGGAGGTAATGTTATGGTAACTGTTGCGGCTGCGGCTGCTGCAGCTGCAGCCTCTGCTTCTAGTAATAATACTATTACTAGTTCTCCTGTCATTATGAAAAATCCACCACCACTTAGTAGTAGTACTACTAGTAGTACTACTACAAAAAATACAGCTATGGATTCAACATCCTTACAAAAAGGAAATCCTCTACGTACGTCAACTAGTGCTAGTAATATTAATACTTCAACAAATATTAATAATGCTTCTTCTATTATAGGTTCAACTGCCTCCCCAGTTCTTTCTCCACGGACTGGATTAATAGCTCCTGATAAGCAAACCAGTGGTATTGGTGAAAGACGCATCATGTCTGAAGCTGAAATTAATCTTGAAGCTAAAATACGTCAAGAACGTGAGGCGGAGTTTAAACTAGAGGAGGAAAAAGCAAAGCAAGTGCTACAAGAGCGACTACGCGAGCTTCACCGCCAGCATGAGGCTGAGATTGTGAAGTTACGCAATGAGCTTCAACTCCGTAAGTCCTCTATTATGCAAGAGCGGGAGAAGGAGAGGGGCCTCGCCTCAGGACTCTCAGCCCCCACCCCCACCCCCACCCCTGCTCATGACTGGGGGGCCGCCCTACTTCAATTAAGGCAGGAGGAGAGTAAACACCACGAGGAGCTGGCAGGCCTGCGGGTGGCACATGAGGGGCGGGTCACGCAGGAGGTGGGGAGGGCGGAGGCAGCGGCGCGGGAGCAGCTCGAGCGCAGACGCAAACAAATGGAAACAGAGTCGGCAGCAGCGATGGAGAAATTACGTGGGGAGTGTCGAGCAGAGTTTATGGCAAAGAAAGAGGCACTCGTTAAAAAATCGCAAGAGGAGTTACGGCAGCTACGGGAGGAGGCAGATAAGAAATATCAAGAAGAAGTAAAGAAAATGCGAGAGAAGAATGTTCAAGAAATAAAACAGTTAGAAGAAGAAAAATTTAAAAAAGGTACAGGAGAATTAATAACAAATGATGCAAAAATAGCTGCAATACACGCAAAGGAAGCGAAAGATGTTGCAGCTATTATTCAAAAATCAAAAGAAGAGCAAGAGGAACTACGTTCAAAAATGGAAGCAAAACTTAGTCAATTACGTAAAGAGTTATGTGATCTTGAAGAACCTGTTACTGTTTCACTTAATATGTCAAGTACTACAGTATCAAATAAAGCTCTTGAAGAAGTACGACAACGTTGGAAAATAGAAGAAGAAAAACGAATGAAAGAGTTAGAAAAAGAAAGAGAAAAGAAACTTTCTGAAGTTATAGAGCAGTTAAAATCAACACCTACCTTAACATTAACATCTAAAACTACAGGAGAAACTTCTAGTAGTACAAATGATGAAATTTTAGCGGCTAAAGAAAAGGCACAAAAAGAGTTACAAGAATATCTACGAAATAAATTAAAAGAAGAATTAGATCGTGCTATTCCTGAATCTAATAATAATCAATTATCAGAAGAATATATATCAAAAGCAGTAGAAGATGCTATTGATGTTTTTATTCGTACTACAGAATTACGACGTCGTCTAGAGCGTGAGGAATTTGAACGTCGACGTGATAGAGCTCTAGCAGAGCACGCAAAAGCAAAAGCTGCCTATGAAAAGAAAGTTTCTGAACAAAAGGCACAACTCGCAGCGGAGGCAGCAACAGAAGTAGAAGAAATGTTGAAAGAAAAAAGTGAGGCAGCAATAAAGGAAGCATTACAAATATTAAAAACTGAAGGAGAAATTGCAGAAAGACAAATAAGACGCCGTCATGAAGATGAATGTCGAACACTTATTGCTGAAGTAGATGAAGAAATGCGAGCTTATGAACAAAAGGAACGAGTTGATATTACAACACAAGAAGAAGCTAATTTTAAAATTAAAGAAGAAGAACTTCGACTTAAAGTATTAGAAGTAGAAAATAATAATGCTAATTCTACTACTAATAATGTAGTTAATTCTGAAAAAGTTAAACAACATATACCTGGAATTCCAATGGAGTTATTACAAAGACGTCTTAATTCTATAGAAAAAACATATTTAGAACAGGAACAAAAATTACAGAAAGAGTTAGAAGAAGTAAAAGCAGAGATGGGAAGATTAGGAGAATTACTTGCAATGCAAGAAGAGCAAAAACTACAAACTTCACAAACACAACAATTTCTACAACAAAATCAACAACAACAACAACAAGAAGAAAAAGAAGAAGAAGAAATAAATATTAATCATCCCTTACCAGAAAGGTCTAATATTCCATCTTTTCAAATAAATAAAGGAGAAAATATTCATTCTGCACCTTTTGCTTTTGAAGCTATGCGTTTCTTAAATGAACAACAACATGAACTTAGTATTCGTCAAGGAGCTCTTCGTGCTGCTCGTGAAGAATGGCATAATGATATTAGAAATGCTAGTTGTGCCATTTCATTACCTAGTCCTGCTGAACAATTATGTGAAACTACAGGAGATTCTGCTGTAAATTCACAGCTTATTTCTCTCGTTGGAGCTCTTGGTGATAAAATTGAGCATCTTACAGGAAAAATTGCTAAAATACGTGAACCTGCATTAATAGAAGGAAAAATTAGAGAATTATCTCCACAAATATGTAAATCTCACTCTCCACGTAAAAGTAATTCACGTGATAAACCTATTAATACTAGTAATACTCTTATAAATTTAAATAAAAGATCTCCTCGTGAGAAGTCATCACGTAGAAGTCCTTCAAAACAGCGTTCTCCTATTGCTCTTGTACAAAAATGGAGTCAAATTTTAATTGACCTTGCAACTCCTCCAACACAACATAATGAACTTAGTTCCACTATACAACGTTATGTAACGGATAGGTAAAACAAAACAAAAAAACAGAAAAAAAAAAGGAATGGAGAGGAGAGGAGAAAAAAATAAGTGAGATAAGAGAAAATTATAGATTAATTATTGTACTAAAACTGATGATGATGTTTTTTCTTTCTTTTTGATCCGTTTCTTTGAAGAGGTAGGATTCTTTTTAAAAAAATAATAAATTTTTACTTTCTCAATTCTTTTGCTTATTTAAAGGAGTCAAAGTAACTCGAGTTTATATCTTTTTTTTTTTTTTTTTTTTCCCTCTCTTCTTATAAATGTAGTGTGTGTATTAATATTTTTCCCCCTCCCCCCTCTCCCATATTTCTGTATTCATATGCAACTATGCAAAAAAAAAAAAATTATATATATATATATATATATTAGATAACGCAATTTATTTAGATAATAATATTAGTATAATCCTGAAATAAATATGAAATGGGAGAAACAAATGAAAACAAAGTAATAAACAAAAAAAAAAAAAAAAAGAATTTTCTTTCTTGTTATTTATTTAACTTCTTTCTTTTTCTTTTTTCTTTATTTTCTTTATTTATTAGAGGCGCTCTGTGAGTGTGTGTATATATAAATAAATATATACATAATGTTAGCGCCAAGAGGAGCTATTGCAAATGAAGGTGATGTTGTACTTGTACTTCGTGGACATTTAAACCTCACACCTCTTCTTCTTAAACCTGGAGAAGTATTACATTGCAAAGAAGGTAAATTTCGTCATGATGATATTATTGGTAAACCACTTGGTACTCGAATTGCTGGTAAAAGTAATATAAAAGATGACCCTCGAGAGGCGCCTAGTATTCTTATATTACAAAACAGTGCAGATCTTTGGACGCAGGCGGTCCCACATCGTACACAAATTATATATGATACTGATATTGCAGTTATTATATTTAATTTAAGACTTGGTCCTGGTTCTCGTGTGGCGGAGGCTGGGACTGGAAGTGGTTCATTAACACATTCTCTCGCTAAAACAGTTGCACCCAATGGTGTTGTATTTACATTTGATTTTCATAAAGGACGTTGCCTTGATGCTCGACAAGAATTTCGTCGTAATGGATTACCAGAGTCTCTTATTATATCTAATTGGCGTGATGTATGTTCTACTGTAAATGAAGAACAAAATGGTGGTGAAAAAGAAGAAAAGGAAAAAGAAGAAACGTCAAAATATATTTCAAGTGTTTTAGAAGAAGAAGAATTAGGGGATGGGAGTGAACCTAAATGTGGGTTTAGTCTTCCTAAACACTATGTGGATGCTGTTTTCTTAGATGTTCCAGCACCTTGGCTTGCTATTGAAAATGTTTTACATATTCTTCGCCCTGGTGGAATGTTATGTACTTTCTCTCCTTGTATTGAACAAGTCCAACGTACGGCGGAGCGATTACGGCAGGATCCTTTTGAATTTATGGATATTCGTACAGTGGAGGCAGTTACAAAATATATTAATCCAGTACATAAAAGAACTCGTGATGAGGAGGGACAATCATGTCGAATTAAATTTCGTCCTTCATTAGTTTCAAAAGGACACAGTGCATATCTTACTTTTGCTAGAAGACGACTAGAACGTATTGCAGAATTGGATGTTGTAGATGGAGAATAGGCTCCATTGAATTTATAATATTTTTTTTTTAAATAGAAGGTGAGGAGGGAAGAGGAAAGAGGTTAATAATGAAATATATATATTTATATATATTAAGAAGAGGCATAAATGAATTTTTAATGCAAAGCTGAATATACAAACTAAACATAATTCCTCTTATTATTCGATTAAAAGGGATTTCTTTTTTTTTTTACAAACGTACATCTAAAGCTAGATGTGTATAATACATTATTAAGCTGGATTTTTTTTTTTTTTTTTTAACTGTAAGTGTGTATCGTTGTTTTGTTCGTAATTTTTTCTTTTTTTCCCCCCATTAATTCTTTACTATATTATTTATATATATATATATATTTTTTTTTTAGTTCTAAATATTGTTTTTTTTTTTTTAGGGTTATTATCAAATACGAGTATTTTTTCTCTATAAAAAAAAAAAGTTTTAGTGATGGATTTTAAAGTAAAATTAGCTTCCGCTTTAGTGCTTAATATTGTTTTTAAAATAATAACATTTGCATTAACTACAACCTTAACACGTCAACTCACACCAAGTGAAAATGGAATTAATTTCTCATGTCAATTATATTTTAATACTGTTTTATTTCTTGCAAGAGAATGTATACGAAGTGTAAATGTTCGTCATAATTTACAAGATAAAAAAGGAAGTGGTATAGCTGTTCTAAAAGTAATGAATTGTGCAGCTGCTTCTGTTCCTTTGGGAATTATAATAATTGTAGTTTTAGAAATATTATCATGGTGTGGCATTCGTATTCTTCCATCACTAACAGCTTTATCACATGTAGGAGAAAAATCTATTAATATTAATTCTACTTTTTTAGTTATGGAAGAAGTTGGAGGAGGAGGAGGAGGTATAGGTTTACCAGAATTAATTATAGTATTAAGTATTATAATTATTCTTTCAATAGAACCTTGTATAGCTATTGTTCAATCATTTGATTGTGTACGAATTATTGTAGCATCTGAGTTTTGGGCATTACTTGCACGTCTTTTAGTAACTTTATTACTTGTAAAAGGAATTGGTGGATTAAGTAGTAGTAGTAGTAATAATACATGGACAGCACGCATGTGTTTTGCTACTGGTATTTTTGCCTTCTCTCTCGCGATGGTAATATACTTTACATGGATTTGGAATAAAAATTCAAATAATAATAATAATAATAATAATGACAATGATGATAATAATGCTATTCAACAGGCTCGTGCAGATGCAGCGAGGGTACGATGGGGTATCACTCCCTCTTCTTCTATTTCTTCTATTTCTTCTTTGATATGTTGGCAAATGTCTTTACCTTGGTGTTTTCTTTCCTATCATGCGACTTTAACGGAGGTATTGGGCACCATCCCACTGCTGCTGCAATTCCTTCGTGAAAGTTTTCTGCGATTGATATTATCAGAAGGGGAGCACTTTGCCCTTGCCGCCTGTGGCTCTGCGGCGGTGATGGGGAGGTATGACCTCCTCTCCAGCCTTGGCGCCTTAGCGGCTCGAGTTATATTTCGTGTGTGGGAGGCCGCCTGCTTCACCCGCTGGAGTCGCGATGCCGCCGCCGGCCACCACCCCGCCGCCCTCGCCCTCTTAAAAGTTATGTTGCGGGCCGCCGCTCATTTCGGAGGCCTCGCGCTGCTGCTGGCGGGCCCACTCGCGGGGACTTTTTTAAAATTAATTTTCTCCCAACGGTGGGCGGGGGCTGGGGCGGTGCGGGCGCTTAGCTTTTACGGAGGTCTCTTACCTTTAATGGGGTGGTATGGATTATTAGATGCCTTTGTGCGGGCCACAGCACAGCCTGTCACTCTGCAACGCACACAACATATAATGTTAGCTCATACTATAATGTATGTCTCAGCGTGTTTTGTATTACTTCGTCTGATAGGGAAGGAGGAGGAGGAGGAGGAGGATACGGCGGTGATGGGACTTATTATTCTTAATGGTGTTAGTATGGGATTACGATGTGTGGAGTCTATCGCGGTGTTACTTATGTCTGAAGATATTATTATTACTTCTTCTACAAGTTCATGTTTAGATGAGAAGGAAAATAATAATAATAGTAATAGTGCTATTAAACATGGTCGAATGATAGAATTACAAGATTTTAAAGATATATTTTATGGAAGAATTGCTGCAGTGTGGGTTGTGCTATTTGTATACACACGATGGTCGGACACTTCTGGTCCAATATTAGCGTTTGTAGCGGGGACTTTATTTACTGCAGCTGTAATTGCTTGGGATATAGACATGCGTCGCATGGTATTAGGTATTTGGCATCGTTGAATAAATCAAGAGAGAGAAAGAAAGAGAGAGGGATAAAAAATAAATAAATAAAGTTCTTTTGCCTCAATATATATATATATATATTTTTTTTTTACTTTTTTTTACTTTTTTTGGTTGTTGCTTTTAATTCTATACCCCATTTTTTTTTTTTTTTTTTTTTTCTGTCTGTCTGTCTGTCTTTTTCTTTCTTTTTATCATTGTGGCTCTACTTTTTTTTTTTTTTTTTTTTTAATTGAAATCTATTCCTACCCTTTTCTCTAATTTTTTTTTTTTAGGTACTATTTAGTGATAACTATCTAAGAAAAAAAAGAAAAGAAAAGAAAAACAAACAAATTACAAAACCAAAATAACATTATGCTGAGACGCTTCACTGCCAACAGCCTTCGCGTAAATGCCTGGACCACACACAAACTTGCTGCTCGCTTTTGCATCAGTATTAATGTACCAACCATTGCAGAGTCTATTAGCTCTGGTAAAGTTGTAGGCTGGACAAAGAAAGTTGGAGACACCGTGGCAGAGGATGAAGTAATTTGTCAAATTGAATCTGATAAACTTAATGTTGATGTACGAGCCCCAACACGTGGTGTTATTACAAAAATTAATTTTGAAGAAGGAGCTGTGGTGGAAGTTGGTGCTGAACTTTCTACTATGAAACGAGGAGGAGAAGCACCAGCAGTAGCAGAAGGAGAGAGTGCACCTGCTACAAAGAAGGAAGATGTAACGGCAACAAAAGATAATACATCAAAACCACAAGAAGTTAAAAAAACAACACCAGCAGCACCTACTCCATCAAATGTAAAACAAAGTACAACTACAACAGTAACTGGAAGTGACCCACGAGTACGTAGTGTGCGTGTTTCTTCCATGCGTCAACGCATAGCAGATCGCCTAAAGGCTAGTCAAAATACATGTGCTATGCTAACAACTTTTAATGAAATTGATATGACACCATTAATTGAGATGCGTAATCGATACAAGGATGATTTCCACAAGAAACATAATGTTAAACTTGGATTTATGTCTCCCTTTGTAAAAGCCTGCTCTATTGCATTACAGGATGTTCCCATTGTAAATGCTTCCCTTGGTCCAGAGACTATTGATTATCATGATTATGTGGATATCAGCATTGCCGTGTCAACCCCACGCGGCCTCGTCGTTCCTGTTTTACGAGATGTTCAAAATATGGATTTTGCCCAAATTGAAAAACAAATCGCCGACTTTGGGGAGCGAGCTAAAGTTAATAAACTCACAATGGCTGAAATGACTGGGGGTACTTTTACAATAAGTAACGGAGGTGTGTTTGGGTCTTGGATGGGAACTCCTATTATTAATCCACCCCAGAGTGCTATTCTTGGGATGCATGCTACAAAGAAAAAGCCTTGGGTTGTGGGAAATGAAGTTAAAGTAAGAGATATAATGGCAGTTGCGTTAACTTATGATCACCGCCTCATTGATGGTGCCGATGCTGTAACATTTTTGGTAAAAGTGAAGAATCTTATTGAGGATCCTACTCGTATGGTGCTTGACCTCGCCTAAGTTTATATGTGAGAGAGGAAAAGTGATTAAGTGAGAGAAAGTGATAAAAAGTAGTATTTGTTAGTTATTATTATTATTTGGTATTAGGAGAGTATTTTTTTATTATTAGTGATATTAGGAGTATTATTTATTTGTTGTTAATATACAATTGAGAGTTTGCAAGCTGAATAGAGAGGTTGAGGGGAGAAGGGGAAGAGGGAAATAAATAATAAAAAGTGTTGTATTGAAAAGCAAAAAAGGCTTTATTTATATTTATATATATATTGACCATCAGTAAAACTTCAAATGGGAAGTAAGGAAAAGAGTTTATTATTATTATTATTATTATTATTATTATTATTATTAAATTCTTTTTTTTCCTTGATCCTCTCCACACCCTCATTTTTTTTTTTTTTTTCGGTGGACTTGACGAGGAAGGGAGCAAAAATAATAATTATAATAATAACAAACAATATCATGAGTGAATAAATGATGAGGTGGGGGGGTGGAAAGAAATAAATAAATCACAAAACGAAAACATGTCATAATGAATGAATAAATAAAAGAAGCAATAAAAACACACATATGTATACATACACGAAGCTAAATAAATAGTAAAAAAAAAAAAAAAACAACAAGAAGAAGAAAGTATTATCAATTAAAAGAGGAATTAAATAACTTTTGTTAAAATAATTACTTTAGTTTTGTTTTTTTTTCTTGCTGTTGTTCTCTCTTTTCTTATTATTATTATTATTTTTTTTCTGTATGTCAGACTGTGTCTTATTATTGTTGATATATTTTATATTTTATATCCGAAAAAAAAAAAAAAAAAAAAAAAATGTTTCTCTCAATATGTTGAGGAAAAAAAATATGGAAAAGAAGGGAGCAAAAAGTGAATTGGTCAATATGAGTAAAAAAAAAGAAATAAAAAAAGGAACTCTCATAAATAAGTTCTTTGAAAAAAAATATTATTGTTCTTTTTTTTTTCTATTACTTGACTTAGAAAAAGAAGGAGTAGAAAAGGGGGTGGAAAATAATGAAAGTTTAGAAGTGAATAAAAAATGATAAGTGATTTATTGGGGTTGTTATTACTATTATTATCGGTAAGAACCCTCGAATATGCAAACAGCCTCTTTTTTTCTTTGTTGTTATTGTTCTTTTTTTTTTTTTCTCTCTCTCTCTCTATTTATTTAGTTGGAGGTTTTTCTTTTTTTTGTATTGGTACTTTTTATTTTATATATATATATATTTTTTTTTTCTCTATTGTATGTGCCTCTTGTGTGTTCGCACTAACTGAATTTGTATGTTGGTTTCTCTTTTTTTTGTGTGTTTATTTGTTTTTATTCGCTCTCTCTCTCTCTCTCTTTTTTTTTTTTTTTTTGTTGTTGTTGTATTTCATTTATTTGTATTTGTGTGTGACTGTTATTATTATTATTTTTTTCTTTTTTTGACTCTTTTTTTGTGTCTGTCTGTGTGTGAGAGAGAGGGGCACTTGATGTAGGAGAAAAGTTAAAATGAAAATGCATGTAAGAGAAATGAAGTAATAACATTTAACACAATGGAAAATAATCAAAAATATATTAAAACAAAAGGGGAAAAAAAAATCAAAAAAAAAAAACACAAATAAAGAATAATGAGAAAGAAAAGAAAAGCAAATATTAATGGTGTTTATCCAAGAAAGCATGAGAAGGAAAAAAAAATATATGTTCTCCCCCCCATTTCCCATATATATATATATATATATATATATCCAAGTTTCTCACTTTTTTTTTTTTTTTTCCTAACATCTATGCTAGCTGTTTTTTTTTTTTTTTTCTGTTTTTTAATTTGTGTGAATAATCCTTCTAATTCTTTCTTTTTCACATTATTATTATTATTATTTTTTTTTTTCCTTCTTACAATTTACTACTTTTTCCTTTTCAAACAAAGGAAAAAAAGGGGGAAATATAGGAGTAATTAAATAAGGATAAATAGTGTGAGAGTGAGAATCCACTTAACGGTTTAGTAGCGGCAATCAATAAGTAGCGAGATATTATTTATTATCATTATTGAAAATAATAATAAATAATAATAATAAATAAATAAAAAGATGGGAGGACATGAAGCAGAGCAAGTTCATATGCTCTCCAAGCAGGAACTCCTCACTGAGCATATTAAAGATTTACAAAAAGACTACACCATTAAACCCCACCTCGAGTACACCACTATTCGTGCCGTGAATGGCCCGCTTGTGATATTGGGTGATGTTCGCCTCCCAACATTTGCTGAAATTGTAAATATTGAACTCGCTGATGGAACTCTGAGGCGAGGTCAAGTGTTGGAAGTGGATGGGAGTAAAGCTGTGGTGCAAGTATTTGAAGGCACCTCAGGAATTGACGTGATGCGCTCCAAGTGTGAGTTTACTGGAAAAGTAATGGAACTTGGGGTGAGTGAGGATATGTTGGGACGTGTATTTAATGGCTCTGGCATTCCTATTGATAACGGGCCACCAGTGTTACCAGAGCAATATCGTGATATTCAAGGAATTCCAATTAACCCAAGAGCTCGTGTGTACCCGGAGGAGATGATACAAACAGGGATTTCTTCTATAGATGTGATGACTTCCATTTCACGTGGGCAAAAAATTCCATTATTTTCTGGCGCGGGATTACCTCATAATGAAATTGCAGCCCAAATTGTGCGACAGGCGGGGTTGGTACGAAAAGAAGGAAAACAAGAAGACTTTTGTATTGTGTTTGCGGCGATGGGCGTAAATCAAGAAACCGCTCGCTTCTTCCGCACTGAGTTTGAAGAAAATGGTTCAATGGAAAAAACCGTATTATTTATGAATTTGGCGAATGATCCTACAATTGAGAGAATTGTTACCCCACGCCTTGCACTCACCACAGCAGAGTATCTTGCTTATGATTGTGGAAAACATGTTCTTGTTATTTTAACAGATATGAGTTCCTACGCGGATGCTTTACGTGAAGTTTCTGCGGCGCGTGAGGAGGTACCTGGGCGACGTGGATTTCCTGGATATATGTATACAGATCTTGCTTGTATATATGAAAGAGCTGGACGTGTCTTGGGCCGGGCTGGCTCCATTACACAAATTCCAATATTAACGATGCCAAATGATGATATTACACATCCTATTCCAGATTTAACAGGATATATTACAGAAGGACAAATCTACGTGGATCGTCAATTGCATAATCGTCAATTATATCCGCCAATTAATATTCTCCCATCACTGAGTCGATTAATGAAAAATGCAATTGGTGAAGGAATGACTCGTAAAGATCATGGTGGCGTCAGTAATCAAATGTATGCTGCGTATGCAATAAGTCGTGATATTTTGGCAATGAAAGCGGTGGTGGGGGAGGAGGCGTTAAGCAGTGAGGATTTACTTCATTTGGAGTTTTTGGAGAAGTTTGAAAAAAAGTTTATTTGTCAAGGATTTTATGAGTCACGGGATGTGTTTCAGAGTTTGGATTTATGCTGGCAACTGCTGCGGACTTTCCCGAAGGTGTTGTTAAATAAAATTGATGTGAAGACGCGAAATGAGTTTTATGATCGCCAACCAGAGCGGAAGTAAAAGAGAAGAGAAGAAAATAAAATAAAATGAAAAAATATATTTATAGGGGAAGGGAAGGGAAGAAGAGTGTGTGTTTGATTAAATTAAGGAGTGATTGAGAGAGAAGGAAAGAAATGAGGGGGAGGGGGGTGAAATTATGGAATGTTTTATTTATTCATTGAAATAATTAAAAAAAAAATATAATAATAATAAAAATAACCCCCCCCCCCCCCCCTTTTTTTTTTCTCTTTTGTTTATCCATTCCCTTTAGACATATAAACACAACCCATATATATTTATATTTATTTATTTTTCTTATATATACATTAGTTCTAGGCAAAACAATAAAAAAAAAACAAAAGAATCAAATTGAAGTGAAAAACCAAATAAATAAATAATTAAAATGTGAAAGAAATAGTTATACATTTATTTACTAATTATTTTCACTTTGAATAATGCATTTGGATGGATTACTATTACGAGTTTAAAAAAGAAGTAAAAAAAAAAAAAAAAAGATTGAATGAATGAGTAAAAAGAAGTAGAAAAGAAATGAAACGAAACAAAAGAAAAAAATATATATTTATATGAACACATATACAGATACTCTAATAAAAAGCTCATATATAAATACACATAACTATATAAGTAAAAAAAAGACATAATAAGGAAAAAAAAAGGGAAAAAGAGAAGAGAGAGTAAGTAGTAGCATAACTGCATGGATGCAGTGCAATATTATTATTATTATTATTATTTTTTTTCCTGTGTATATAGGCGTATTAGTGTGTTTTGTTTAAAGTTTTTTTTCTTTTTTTTTTTTTTTTTTTTCATTCATTCATTCATTTTATATATATTTGGCTGTGTATTTTCTCTCTTTTTTATGCGTTTGTTTATAGGCAAAGTGTAAACACATGTCAAATAATAGACATTTTGAAATAAATGTGAAAAATTGTTTCATATATTTTTATATGCTGTTTTTTTCTATTTGTGCTATTTCTATGATTTTCTCTTATCATTATTATTATTTTTTTTCTTTTTCTTTTTCTTTTTCTCGAATAAAACTTATTATTACACATAAAATATGTTTTAAGCTGCTGAGTAAATTGTAAAGAAAAAAAGCCAAAAAAAAAAAAAAAAAAAATCCTCGAAATATTAAATATAAAAATATAATTCATTAAAAGTTATATGCACAGTACTTTTTCTATTGCCTCCCCATCGGTGGCAGCTTCATTATTATTTGATATTGTTGTCTTTGCTGGAGGTGCCGCCGCGGCTCTTCAACCTTTATGTGAAAATGAACCCAAACCAATGCTACGTATTTGTAATCGCCCAATGATTTGGTATTGTTTAACCCCATGGATTAATGCCGGCTGTCGCTTTTTCTTTATTTGTGTGAATGAAAATTATGTTGCCTTAAAGAGTTACTTAGATGAGGCATTTCCGCGAGTAAAGTTTGAATTTGTTATTTTACCTCTTGGGCAAGATGAGAAATTATCCACCACGTGTGATGTGGTGAGGGAGTATTTAAAATGCAAAGAAGACTTACGTCACAAGGCTTCTTCTTCTTCTTCTGCTTCTACAAAAGTTGATAAAACAGAAATATTAGGCGGTGAAGAAATGGAAATATCAGATAAATTATCACAACCACGAGATGCATTATTACTCAGTTGTGATACGTTACTTCCTGGGGTAAATTTAACACATTTTATTAGTAATTTCTATGCCTCAGTGGCCTCTGCTTCTGTTTTATTATTTCGACCATTAAAAAATAAAAAAATAAATTCTTCAGGAGTATTAGCTAGTGGTGGTAGTGGTAAAAGTGGAAATGCAAAAAATATACAAAGTGGAAATATATTTAATTCAGTAAAACCCTACACCCATCGCTTTGCTCGTATTGCATATGAAGAAAAAGAAGAGGCAGAAATAGAAAATTGTACAACTTCTGGTATTGAAACATTTGCAACAACAGATATCTGGGGCGAACGCGAAGAAGACACAGAATATATTCATCATCATCGATTACATTTTATAAGTTCAGATAATACACAATCTATACGAAATATGGATATTAGTTTTGGAGGTAGGTGTCCTAATTTAACATTTGCAGCAGACACTGTGGATGCACATGTTTACTTAGTACGAGAATGGGTTTTACATGCAATTTCAAAATGTGCAGGTGAAGGTAAAACAATTCAACGTGATTTTATTCCATTATTAACAAGAAGTCAACACACCACCGTAAATGATGAAAAGAATTTATTTATTACCCCAAGTCATAAAATTAATTATGATATTCCAAAACATTGGATATCAGATAATAAATCCGTTGTAAAACTTCTTAATGCTTGTCCAGGTCCATTATTACCTATAGAAGCGGATAATCTTCTTGTGAATTGTACAATATATGAAGAACGTGAAAATATACCTATGCGTATATATCGTATAAAAACAGTAGATGATTTCCGTGCTGTAAATCATGAAATTTTAGCTGCTAAATGTGAAAAACTTGGTTTAAATCAAATATCTTCTAATAAAAATGAATATATAGCTCAACAACAACAAAATAATAATAATAATAATAATAAAGAAAAACGAAAATCAATATTTTTAAATAAAACTGAAGATATTAATTTATCTGCTAATACTATGGCACTTGGTAATATGGTACCAGATTCACCATTTACATTTACTGAAAAAACTGAAACACAAGAAGTTCAAATTAGATGTTGTTTTATGCGTTCTATTCGAGAAGGTAATTGTAAAAATTTACACATTGCTCGAAGTATTATTGGAGATAATGTAACTCTGGGAGAAAATGCACGAGTAAGGAATAGTATTATTTTAGATAATGCTGAAATTGGGGCAAATGCAGTTATTGTAAATTCTATTATTGGTTCCTCTGCTATGGTAAGTGCTAAAGTAAAGGTTGAAAATGATGTTGTAGGACCTCGATGGGTTGTAGAGTTTGATCGAGTGCAGGATGATTAAAAAAAAAAAAAAAAAAATTAATTAATTAAATTGATAATAATAATAATACAAGAAAATAATAATAAAAATAATGGAAACGTGAGAGTGGGGGGGGGGGATATAGGAAAGAAAAAACAAAAAAAATTAAAGAGAGAGAAAGTTTATATTTCCTTGAAAAGAAGAGCGTGATGGGAAGGAGTGGATAGAAGCAACAATACCAGCTTTTGCAAAACTCTTTTTTCTTTTCTTTTTTCTTTTTTTGAATTAATTGTGACAAAAAAGTCAAAAAGGAAAAAAAAATAATAATAATAATAATAATAAGAATTAACACAGATTATAGCTTATTAATGAGAGATATATCTTATTTTTAAATGTAAGATAGAACAAAATAATAATAATAATAATAGTAATAATAATAATAATACAAGCAAAATATAAAATGAGACAACGTATTATTATTCTTCAACATGGTTCACATGGAACACATTATGATTTTACATATCTTGCAAGATATTTAAAATCACTTGAAAATCCACCAATTATATGGGAATCAAATGTAAATGAAGGATTTCGTACCGATGATGGAATTATCATTTGTGGTGAACGATTTGCAAATGATATTATTAATAAATTTCATAATCTTTGCCTTCCAGTAACTTCAAAATTAAATAATATCGTACAAATGAGTTTTATATCTCATTCTATGGGTGGATTAATAGTGCGTGAAGCATTACCTAAGATTTTTAGAGAAATTCAACGAACTCACACAAAAGAAAATATAAATGAAAAAAAAGAAAAAGATATAAAAGTAGAATGGAAATTATTTTGTTCAATTGCAACCCCACATGCTGGAACGTGCCAAATGGATGCTTTTATTCGATCATATCTAGGTCGTTTATTAGGAAAAATATACTCCACAGCTTATCATGATATGTTTCTTCAATCTAATATAATTACAGAACATTTACTTTCTCCTGAACATCTCATGTGTTTTGAACAATTTCAACAACGTTTACTTATTTCTAGTGTGAATGATCTTCTTGTTCCTTTAATAAGTTCAGGATTTATATTAAAACCAACAGAAAAAGGAATTAATAAAGATATATTACATGAAAATGAATCTATTATGTGTGCTTTTAATGAAGAAGATATGATGATGGGAATAAAACGACAACGTATTACAAAACTTAATAATAATGAATGGCCAATTGAAAAATATCCAGTAGAACGAAATATTGTTAAAACGTTATTAGAAAATGTGGGGGCATTTGATTCTATTGTGGTAGATTTTCGTTCAATTCGTGAATGTCATAATGATAAACTTGTAAAACGTGGGGCTTATGAATTATCTCATAGAGCTCTTATTTGTAAACCACCATTACATTTACGAGAGGAACAATTTGGGTTTGTTTCAAAATTTATAGCTCATGAAGTAATGTCAGATTAAAATAATTATATTAATAATGATTTATGTAAGAGTTTAAATTTTATTTTTTTTATTTTATGATGCTTATTTTATATCATTGATAGATATTAGTTTAAATCTTTTTTTTTTTTTTTTTGTTGTTGTTGTTTCTTTCCCTAAGAAACAAACCTAAACGAATTACTACTTTATTTTTTTTAATTATTTTTTTTCTAGATTTTATTGTTGTCTCATTTTTTTCATTTTTCTTCTTCAGGATTTATATTGTATGTAAGTATATATAGAGGAAAAAAAAAAAAAAAAGAGTGTGATAGAATGCGATGGATTATTTTATTTCTCATTTCAGTTTTTATTTTATTTATTAACTCTTCAGTAATATATGCTCAATGGACTAATAGCACGGCAATATATTTAGGAAATTTCCCTATTCCACTTCGTATTACATCTATTGCAGATTGGAATAATCAATTAGAAGTTGGATTTTTTGGTACCTGGGAAAATCGTACAAATCTTATTTGGTATTGTAGAGAAAATAATAAAAATAAGGTATTTAAATTATGTTGGGAATCAATGGAGTTTCCAAGTTTAATAGTTAGTACTATTGTTGTAGACTTGGATAGAGATGGAACATTAGATATCATTGTACAATGTGAAAATGAAATTTTATATATAATAAATGGTAAAGAACGTAATAATCCTCCTATAGCAATTGAAAAAAAATATTTACCAAAATTTAATGCTAGTATACCTCAAATGAATTTAGTAAATATTTTTAGTAATTGTGGATTACCAGATATTGCATTAATTGATAAAAATAATTCTTTAATTATTATGCGATCTTTATCAAAAACTTATGATGAACAATGTTTAGGTGAAAATTCATATATTTTTGAACCTTTAGAATTTGTTTATGGTATTAAAGGAGAAAGTGAAGTTATTCCACTTAGTATTGCATCTGATGACATTGATGGAGATTGTACACCAGATTTACTTTATACTTTATATTTACCAAAATCTAATATATTAGAAATTTATGTATATTTCGCTGAAAAAAAAGAGCATAAAATTTTAATGACTTTAAATTCAGCAAATAAATATGGTATTCCAAATTTTGCTGATATTAATGGTGATGGGGCACCAGATATTCTTTTACCAATTTGTGCATTTGATAATTTATCTATTTCATTTGGTGAATGTACACAATTTAATGAAATAATAATTTTTTATAATAATTTACAAGGTCAAACTTCATGTAGTAGTAATGAAGGATGTTGTAAAGGACATCCATATGAATTTAATGAAAATAATTTTAAATTATTTTCATTTAAGGAAAATAATACATGTGGAATTAATCAAAATATAAATTTACCTTTAACAATGACTAGTTCTTTATTATCACCATTAATATTACGTTTTGGAGATTATAATCGTGATGGATATATTGATGTATTAGTTCCTAGTACATATGGTCCATTATTACTAACAAGTAATAATAATTATAATAATAATGGAATTCAAACATTACCTTTTAATTGTATACCTTTAGATTCTTCATTATTATCTCCTTCATTTATCGGTAATAATTCAGCGTATATAAATTCTATACCTTTTTTTGCTATCATATCCGATACAGGTCGTCTTGATATTGTCTTAACCTATCATGACGAATATCAAATAATCCCTATTTCAATTTATATTAATCATGTAGCCTCCTTAGAACAAAATTATTTTCTAGCTGGAAGTGCTCTTAATGGAGTTGGAAATATAAATGCCTGGGGATTATTTCAACCTGGTGCGATTCATCGTTTTGGTTGGACCGATATTTCAATGCATCAACGATGGGCCTATGCTTCACAATTATCTAAAACACAAGCCCATGCTTTACAATTTCCTCGAATATTATTTGGATTAGGTCGAACTTTTTCATATGTGCAAGGATATTCTATTGGTATTTTAGCAAATCAACGTGGTTTACATCATCAGTGGTCGGTTTCACTGGTACCGAATTCTAATGTTTTTACTTGGTTAAGTCCTTTATTATCACCAAAGGATTGGCGTATTCGACTTTATATTGTTTCCTCTACTTATGAAAAGTTATTACTTATTGTGTTGGGAACCTCCCTTACAGTTATTGGGGCACCTATTGTATTTTTAAAATGGAGAGAAGTACGAAACGATCGTCGGGAGTGGAAGTTTAGGTAAAGAAAAAAAAAAAAAAAAACAGTAATAGTGAGAGAGTAGTTCAGTAAAGTTAAACAACAACAACAACAACAACAACAACAACAAAAAAAAAAAAAAATAATAATAATAATATAATATGAGAGGCTAATAAGCTTTTTTTTTTTTTAATATAAATATATATGACAAAATAAGAGGTAGGGATAAGGTGAGGAAGCCAAAAAAAAAAAAAAAAAAATTCTTTTTTCTCTTTTTTCTCTTTTTTCTTTATTATTTTCACAAATAAATAACTCAAAAAAAAAAAAGCCTCCCAAAGGAGATCCGCAGTAAGCAAACCCCCCAGAAAAAAAAAAAAAGTTTATTTAATCATGGGTCACCTTGATCAATGGCGTTCTCGGCAGAAGATTGGAATGGGCAAGGGCGCTCGTCACTGCGTTATCTGCTCCAACCAAAAAGCACTCATCCGCAAGTATGAACTCAACGTATGCCGCCAGTGCTTCCGTGAAAATGCTGAGAATATTGGATTCTCTAAGCTTCGTTAATGCAAAGATGATGGCCAATGCTGAATATATATAAAAGAAAAAAAAGAGGAGATATATATATATATATATATATACTGTGGAGGTATGCTGATTTATTTTTATTTTATTTTACAAAATATTCTTTTCTTTTTAGGCAAGAAAAAAAGGGTGTGTTTTTATGTTTTTTTTTTTTAGATGTATTTTATAGATCTGGTACTTTTTTTTTACCCCCCTTTATTACGTAACTATTTTTCTATCTTTTTTTTTTCTCTTTTCTTTGCCATATCCCTCTTTTATAGACAATCTGATCAAGAAGTTATTTATATTTTAAAAAACAATAAAACATATTCATATATTAGCGAAGATAAAGGGGGAAGAAGGGAGTAAAGTGTGAGTTGAAATTTTCTCGTGTAGCTATACCTGGTATAAAACACGTTATAACTCTTTGTAGTGCAAAAGGAGGTGTAGGTAAATCTACTTGCTCTGTTATTGTAGCTCTTGCATTTAAAAATATGGGTTTTAATGTTGGTATTGTTGATGCTGATATTACAGGACCTTCAATACCAACTATGATGGGAGTGGATTCTTCTCAGGTGGAAACTTATCGTGTAGCAGGTAGTGATAGATTTGCTCCACCTATGAATTTTGGTGTAAAAGTTATGAGTATGGGACTTATTGTACCATTTGATGAAGCTATCGCCGTAAGTGGACCAATGGTTAATAAATATATTCGTGCTTTATTATTTCAAACAGATTGGGATGAATTAGATTATCTTGTTATAGATATCCCTCCTGGAACAAATGATGTACATCTTACAATTACACAAGAAATTGTTCTTACAGGAGCTGTTGTCGTTTCTACACCACAAAAAGTTGCTTTAATAGATGTTAGAAGAGGTATTGATATGTTTGCTTCTGTTAATACACCTATTTTAGGTATTGGAGAAAATATGAGTTACTTTTTATGTAATAAATGTAATACAAAACATAATTTATTTAGTACAGGTGGTGTACGAGCTACCGCAGAACAATTAAATGTTTCATTTTTAGGTGAAATTCCTTTTGTTCAACGTATTATGAAGGATACAGATAATGGATGTCCTCCAGCATTACGTGGTGATAGTAAAATGGAGTCTGCAAAACCTTTTTATGGATTAGCTGAACGTATTCATACTGAGATAACAACGCTGAAATCAAAGGAGACTAATCGGGGCACAGCAGCAGCAGGACCTTCCATTATTTTTGATAAATAATCACCCTTTTCATTTTTTTTTTTTTTTTTAGAACTAGAAACCAAAAAAAAAAAAAATAGGGGGATTAAAAATCACTGTAAAAGACCAATATCGTTACAGAAAAGGCAAAAAGAAATTTAATTTCCTTCTCTTTTGTAATAAAATATATACCCCCCCCCACAGTTGTTTTTGTTTTTGTCTTAAATTTTGCTCTTTTTTTTTTTTCCCACCTCTTCATTCTATTTGTTTTCCCTTGTATTCTTTTTTTTTTTTTTGTATTTTGAATTCTTACTGTAAGCCTAAAGTTAAATAATCTTCTAAAACAACCCCGTAAAAAAGGAAAAATAAAATAAACAAAAATTAAATTGAACAAATCTAAAAGTGATTAAAACAGAAAAAAAATAAAAAAAGAAAAATATATATTTATTTATATCAAGAGGCTTCTGTCATCATGTTGCATCTTCGACTACTTGCTGTGTGGTGTTTTACTCTCCTCCTGCTCACCATGACAGGCGCAAATGGCTTGTATGTACTGGAGTTAGTACAAGTAGCCCATCGCAGCGGTGTGGCTCCACCACCAGTTGATAGACCCAACCGCACTAAAATGTGTAGCCCTAGCAGCGTGTCTGACTGCACCGCCATCGCAAATAGAGGCGTGGAGCAGATGAGGGCAATGGGAACTTATATTAAACAACTCTACAGTGATGATGCTACGACAAGTAATTCTGCTACATGGTTTGGGACTGCATATGATCCAAGTTCTGTATATACCCGTTCTTTTGGAGATCCGACTATGGCGCAGTCTGCAACTGCACTTTTAAATGGAATTTACAGTACAGCAGGTAGTACTATAACTCCTGCAGTCATGGTTACTTCACCTGAAGAGGATACATTGTTGAATGTGGAAGCACTTCCATCTTTCAGTATTGGGAGTGAAATAAATACTGATGCACTTAACCGAGAACTAAAGATTATTATTGATGAACAATTTCCAGATTTAGCTGTTTTGAGTGCGATGGGAGCTGAAGTAGGCTTAGATTCACTATGCTCTGGGGCATCTAGTCGGGTAGAGTGCTGTATTCAACTCCAGCAGCTGGCTACAATGTATGCAGCGATGGGGAGTGAGGCTGAGGCACCAACAGTGATGTCAAACAAGCCCAAGCTGGACACCGTCGCCGCGACCCGACAAAATAAGTTATATGGGTACAATGAGAGTGTGGCGGAGGATGTGGAGCGTGGGAGCTATGGCCAGCCTCTGGTGCAGGAGATGCTGCGGAATATGCGGGCGAAGATGCTGCCGGCGACTGCTGCGGGCTACAATGGGCGGCGGGTGATGCACTACGCCCACAACACACCCCTCGCCACGGCACTCGGGCACGAGGTGGAGGCGACCCCGGCGCTCGCGGAGACATTCCTGCTGGACCTGCTGCGGGATGAGGCGACGCAGGCCTATTTTGTGCGGCTGCGGCTGGCGGCGGGGGCCTCAGCGGGGGCGGCGGTATTTCCCTTCCGGTGCCTCAACGCCGCGGGGGTCGTGACGGGTGGGGCGGGGGCTGCCGGCCTCACGTGCCCCTTCGACGACTTCGCCCGCTTCGCCGCCACCACCGCCGGCACCTCCCCCGCCGGGGTCGCCTGCCACCTCAACACCGCCGCCAGGGCCCACCTCGACTGCGCGGTGGAGGGGGCCGCCCCATCGAGTGACTGCCGCCGCTACCGCGCCATGTGCCCCACCCAGGCCTGCCCCACTGGCACCGTCTACGACGTCACTGATGGCTCGTGCCAACGTCGTGAAATTGTGGAGGATGTACTTGAAAATCGTGTTGCCGTCGGTGTTGCGGTACTCGCGGTGGCTGCTGGCTTTCTCTTGGCGGTCTTTTTTCTTCAGTTATGTCCAATGTTCCTGATGCGGCCCAGGACTACTAAGGTGCCGCAGCAGCCAAATACATCCCCACTTGCTACGCCAGAACTTGGGGAAGAAACTTCTCCAAATAGCAAGGAATTTAAACGCAGAGAAATGTAAATAATAATAATGATGGGGAAGCGAAAAACAACAAAATAAAATAATAATAATAACAGTAGAAATAGGTAAAAGAAAAAGTTAGAAGAGTGTATGGATTTAAAAATAAAAAAAAGGGTCAAGCAGGCCGTTTTTATTCACTACATATCATTTTACTGGTGGACAATATCTAAGGAAAAATCTCTTTGAGCTTTGAATTAAGAGGAGATAGGAAAAGAACAAAAAAAAAATTAAAAAACTAAAGGTTTAAAAAGAAGAAAAAAAAGTGCAAATAAAAAGAATTCCAGAGACAGGGATACTTAAAAAAAAAAAAAAGAAGTCTCAAATGGAATGGAGAGACAACACGAAAGGTCGAGGAAAAATAAAGCAAACCCATTATCTTATTTGATGGGATGCTTGAACATGAAAAATAAATAGAAATGATATAAAACCTGACACAAAAGATTGAGTAATTGAATGGGACTTTTTATTTATATTTTAAAATTTTATTCTTTTCTTTTATCTTTCTCTTTTTTTTATTTGTTTGGCAGACTTCATTTCATCAAGTAGGAAACAATAACAAATAAATGAATGAAGGAGAAGTGGACTGAGAGTAAAAATAAATCCAGGAAATCTTTTTATTTGAGGAAAGGAAATAGTTAACCAAAAAAAAAAAAAAATAGGGGGATTAAAAATCACTGTAAAAGACCAATATCGTTACAGAAAAGGCAAAAAGAAATTTAATTTCCTTCTCTTTTGTAATAAAATATATACCCCCCCCCACAGTTGTTTTTGTTTTTGTCTTAAATTTTGCTCTTTTTTTTTTTTCCCACCTCTTCATTCTATTTGTTTTCCCTTGTATTCTTTTTTTTTTTTTTGTATTTTGAATTCTTACTGTAAGCCTAAAGTTAAATAATCTTCTAAAACAACCCCGTAAAAAAGGAAAAATAAAATAAACAAAAATTAAATTGAACAAATCTAAAAGTGATTAAAACAGAAAAAAAATAAAAAAAGAAAAATATATATTTATTTATATCAAGAGGCTTCTGTCATCATGTTGCATCTTCGACTACTTGCTGTGTGGTGTTTTACTCTCCTCCTGCTCACCATGACAGGCGCAAATGGCTTGTATGTACTGGAGTTAGTACAAGTAGCCCATCGCAGCGGTGTGGCTCCACCACCAGTTGATAGACCCAACCGCACTAAAATGTGTAGCCCTAGCAGCGTGTCTGACTGCACCGCCATCGCAAATAGAGGCGTGGAGCAGATGAGGGCAATGGGAACTTATATTAAACAACTCTACAGTGATGATGCTACGACAAGTAATTCTGCTACATGGTTTGGGACTGCATATGATCCAAGTTCTGTATATACCCGTTCTTTTGGAGATCCGACTATGGCGCAGTCTGCAACTGCACTTTTAAATGGAATTTACAGTACAGCAGGTAGTACTATAACTCCTGCAGTCATGGTTACTTCACCTGAAGAGGATACATTGTTGAATGTGGAAGCACTTCCATCTTTCAGTATTGGGAGTGAAATAAATACTGATGCACTTAACCGAGAACTAAAGATTATTATTGATGAACAATTTCCAGATTTAGCTGTTTTGAGTGCGATGGGAGCTGAAGTAGGCTTAGATTCACTATGCTCTGGGGCATCTAGTCGGGTAGAGTGCTGTATTCAACTCCAGCAGCTGGCTACAATGTATGCAGCGATGGGGAGTGAGGCTGAGGCACCAACAGTGATGTCAAACAAGCCCAAGCTGGACACCGTCGCCGCGACCCGACAAAATAAGTTATATGGGTACAATGAGAGTGTGGCGGAGGATGTGGAGCGTGGGAGCTATGGCCAGCCTCTGGTGCAGGAGATGCTGCGGAATATGCGGGCGAAGATGCTGCCGGCGACTGCTGCGGGCTACAATGGGCGGCGGGTGATGCACTACGCCCACAACACACCCCTCGCCACGGCACTCGGGCACGAGGTGGAGGCGACCCCGGCGCTCGCGGAGACATTCCTGCTGGACCTGCTGCGGGATGAGGCGACGCAGGCCTATTTTGTGCGGCTGCGGCTGGCGGCGGGGGCCTCAGCGGGGGCGGCGGTATTTCCCTTCCGGTGCCTCAACGCCGCGGGGGTCGTGACGGGTGGGGCGGGGGCTGCCGGCCTCACGTGCCCCTTCGACGACTTCGCCCGCTTCGCCGCCACCACCGCCGGCACCTCCCCCGCCGGGGTCGCCTGCCACCTCAACACCGCCGCCAGGGCCCACCTCGACTGCGCGGTGGAGGGGGCCGCCCCATCGAGTGACTGCCGCCGCTACCGCGCCATGTGCCCCACCCAGGCCTGCCCCACTGGCACCGTCTACGACGTCACTGATGGCTCGTGCTGGCCTCTTGGTCTTGATCGAGGGATGATTACTGGTGGGGGGATGACTGGCCTTTGCGTCGTCCTGGCACTATCTGGGTTTATGCTGGCGGTAGTGTGTATTGAGATGTACCCGGTGGTGTATCAACGAGTAAAGGCGTTTTGCCGAAGTCGTAAATTAGAACATGAGTGATTAATATTTTTGTTTGTGTACATGCTTACATCAAACTTTTATCGGCAATAAAGAGCAATTAAGATGGAGAGAGAGAGATATGCGAGGAAAATGAGTGATTGCTCTAATGCCTTTAAAAAAAAACCGACCTCATACGTTAAGGTCTAATACAAAATTATTAAAGAGAAAAATAAAAATTTGGGATGAAAACTAGGAAGCAAAAAAAAAAAAAGGTGTTGAAAGAAAGAAAAAAAAAAATGAATGGGTATGAATAAGAAGACCCTCATGTGGTTGAGGGTGTGGAAAAAAAAAACGAAGGCATAAATGAACCTTTAATGAGTGAATTGATTTACCGATTGAAAAGGATTACAGAAATCAAGAGGGGTGGGGGGAAAAAATAACAATATTATGAAAAATGAGATAAAAGAAAACCAAGAAAATAAAAAAGCACGGCATTGTATTTTAGACGATCTCATCTTGAGGTAAGAGAGAAAGAAAGAGAGGGGAAAAAAAATATATATTTTTTAAAAATAAATGAAATCAAATAAAAAAAGTAAAGTAAGAAATTTTCTCTTTTTTTTCTACAAATAAAGATGTACTCCTCCTTATTTACCTTCTTCTCATATTTTTGACTTTATTTATTTCATTAGAGTTTCAATTTATTTTTATCTTTTTGACCAACCTCTATTTCTCTTATTATTATTATTTTTTTTTTTTATTGCAGAGGATGGAGAAGGACTTAGTCCTCGATATGGAGGTGGAGGGTGCTGTTGAAAGTGCTTTAAATGAAATTATCGAAGCCCCAAAAGAATTCCAACAGCCACAACAGAAGCGAACTAAAATTATTTTTCTTTACAGCAGTGATGATGATGATGATGATAAAACTAAAAGTGAAAATAAGGAAAGGAAGATAGAGACAGAGTGTACAGTCTTAAATCCACCCCTAGAAGAACTTCAAGTAATGCAGCAAGAGGCAGAAGAAGCCATGAAAGAACAACAGCAAAATGAAGGAAATAATAATATTAATATGGATAATCCAATGATGCCACTTTTTATGGAAGATACATCAGGAGAAAATTTATCTAAACCAATACCACATAATCGTGTCAAGGTTGTAGATGCCTTACCACTACGGGAATATAATGATAATAATAATAATTATATTCCATTACGCCGACGTTTGCAACTAGAAGAGGCTGCACGACTTTCACATGCCCGTAAGCGTTTTCGTGAAGAAGAGGATGAGGAAGAAGAAACAAAAGAAAGTAAGGAAGAATTATATGAAGAAGCAGTGGAAGGTGAAGAAAGTGAAATGTGTAAACCACAACCAGTTCTCGACAAGGATGGTCTTGTGCGTGCTATTGTAGTAAGTGGCTATCAACTTACTGTTGATGAGTGTGAACTGCAAGACCTTAATAATGATAATAATATTAATAATAGTCAGCAAGAAGAGTTGGAAACTAAAGTTAACCCTAATGATGTTGATGGGGAGTATATTAACAATATTGATGAAAATAATAATTATGATTATGATGAAGATGAGGATGAGGAATATGAAGAGGAAGATGAGGAACTCGATGCTGCTCTGGTGGTGGCTGTTGTAGAACAACTTGTACGTTGCTGTGAAAGTGAGGAACTTGATGAGGTACTACGCGATGATGGACACTCTTTCCTTACTAAGGTAAAGCCACTATTACAAGAATTACATGAAAGTAAAATAGATGAAATTACTTTTGGAGAATCTGTAAAAGGTGAAGTATTACGGCTGCAGCGTGCATTCCGACGTGCCTGTAAGCCGAAGGATGCGCCTATTATTATTAACGGAGTTCAAATGGATATGTGAGGAGGAGGGTAGATTATGAAGAGTAAATAAAAAAAAAAATAAAAAAAAAAATCCACTTTTTCTTTGTGTGTCCTGTGTTGTTTGTTCCTTTTTATGAGTTTGTGGTTTAATACATATATATTTAAAAAAAAAAAACGTTTAAGAATATTATTATAAAGTGAAGAGAAAATAAAATAAAATAACTTAGTTTTGATTACACTTGTTTTGTACCAATTTAAAACAAAAATATTATGTTTCTTTCATATATATATATAGAGAGATACATACTTGGGTATAGAAATAATTTCCTTTTTTTTCCCCCTCTTGCAGTTTTTTTTTTTAGTGTTGAGGACTCTCCACGTACACATAAAATAAAAAAAAATATATATATATATATTTATTTATTTATATAACACACAAGGGATATATTCTCAAGTGTGTTTTGTGTACAGAAAGTAAACGAGAGTTTTTTTTTTTTTTGTAGGGATACGAATAAAGAAAGAAATACAAAACAAGTAGTGATTAAGTGAACATCGCCAAAAAAAGGAGGGGTTCATTTTTTTTCTCTAGTTTTTTTTGTGTTTGTGCTTTTTCTTTTTTATATATTTATTTTTTGTCGAAGTGTTTCTGAGTGAGAGTGATAGTGTGTGTGTGTGTGTGTGTCTAAGGCATTAGTTTCAGTCGCACATAAATCAGAAGTAGTGAACAAATAATAATAGCCAAAGAAAAAAAAAAAAAAAAGTGAAACAAAAGAAGATACAAAGTGAAATAAAATAAATTGCAAAAATATTTGGACTATTATAAAGTGAAAAATACGAAATTATAAAAAGAAAAAAAAAAGAGAGATAAATAGTGTGTGAGAGACAGAGAAGTATAAATATACAATGAATCCTGCAGCGCAAGAGTTTGTACCACGAAAGAAGCGTACAGTCGTTGAACCCACTGTTACCCAACAACAACAATCACAAACAAGACTTCGTGCATCAGCTCCTGCATTCGTGCCTAAAGCCTCCTCTGCCAATGCTACTCCTACAACTCCTACGTTAGCTATGGCCGTCTCCGCCCCATTGCAAGCTTCTTCTACTCCTAATAATAATAATGTAGGAGTTGCCTCCCCTGTAATGCCACCACCGCCGCAATATGTGGACCCAGTTAAAATAACTCCTACTGGTGGAAGAGACTCCCAGTTATCACCGAGTGCGATGCCATACACACCGACGAGTGCAAACTTCCCTGCATCTCCGCAGAGCAAACATAAATTTCCCACTTCCAATAAAACAACAACTACACCACCACCACCAGCAGCAGCAGCAGCAGAACAAGAAGAAAAAGAAAAAGAAGAGCGAGCAGAAAAGGAAAAAGAAGATACAGACGCCGCCGCCGTAGCTGCCCCACCCCCAGAAGAAGAAAAAGAAAAAGAAGAAGAGGCCCCCGCCCCAGCAGCTGCCAGCCCCGATGGCTCCGCCGCCTCAGAGGACGCTAACAATGGGGTGCTGGAGCAGATGGGGGTGATGGGCGATGCGGTGGCCAGCGACTTTAGCGCCTCCAGCCTCCCCGCCGCCTTTAAAGTCACTCAGCTCGCCAGCCCCCCACCACCAGAGCCCCTGAGGTTCAACACAGTCTGGGCCCTCCACGCGGATGACCACCCCACCCCCTTTGGAGCCCCGCTAGCGTACGACCCCGTCCTCGTGCATCTCGTGGGCGATGTGGAGTGTTTCTGGCGGCTCTGGCGCTACTTACCTCCCCCATCTGCCCTACTCCCAGCCTTCACTTATCACTGGTTCCGCCGGGATATTAAACCTAACTGGGAGCATGCCAGGAATAAGAATGGTGGGACGATTACGATTGTGATATTTGATCGAGATAAGCCAGGGTTGAACAGTAAGCAGACGATGGATGATGCCTTTATGACGATGTTGATGGCCTGCTGTGGGGAGACGCTGGCGGAGAGTACCAGCAATCTTAATGGTATTATGCTTAAAGTACGACAGAATAAACCCACAACTCTGCAGATATGGACGGCAAACTCAGATCAGAGGAAACTTAAGGCGCTTGCAGGGAGTGTAAGAAGTCTGCTAGAAAAGGTTATTGGTCCTAAACCACTTCAAAAACTGGAATACTTCTCTCATCAACAGACTCAAGTTGGTGGACCAGGTTCCTTGGCAGGGAGAATGAAAGGGAAACCTTCAAGAATAACTCCAGATTATACATTTTAAGGAAGTAGTAAAAGAGAGAGAGAGAGAGGGGGGTGGGGGGAAGAAGGAAAGTAAATAAAAAAGGATATAGAGTTAAAAGGGAGGGGAGGGAGAAAAAAAAACTATAAGAAGGGTAATAAATAAATTTTTTCTGAGGAGGAAAAATGCTCTGTATATATACATATATATTCTGCATGGAATATTTAAAATAAAATTAATAATAATTATTATTATTATTATCCTCAGTTTTTTTTTTTTTTTTTCTACTCAATGTCTTGTTAAGCTTATTTTTATCTATCTATTCATCTATCCTTTTATTTTGTTCTTAAATAAATAAATAAATATATATATATATATATATTATTACTTCTGTGGAAGATTCTTTATTTTTATTTTCTTACAATGTGTGCTTTTTTTTTTTCACGTGTATGTTCGTGTGTAGTGTATTCTGCTCGAGAGGATAAAAAGAAAAGGAAATTAGATATGAAAGATAGATTATATATATATATATATATATATATATAACATATTTAATCTTTGTTTTAATAGTGGAATAGCAGCAGGGAAAATAACTTTAGAACCCTCCACCCCCCCCCCCCCCCCAAAAAAAAAAAAAAAAAAAAGACGAACAAGAAATAAAGAAACAGAAAAATGCACTATTAATAATAATAATAATATTATTATTAATTTTTGTTAAAGGTTGGGTGCCCTGTGTTTGACTGTGTTTTTTTATTTCTTTTGAGTGAAATATCTCGTCTGTTGTTTTTCTTTTTTCTTTCTCTCTCAAATCATTCTTCCTTTTTCACTGATTTATCATTTTAATTTTTTTATTTTTTTTTTCATTCTTTGACCACAATTCTTTGTTAACGCAACGAAAAAGAAAAAAAATCATATATATATATATTAATAATAATGTTTAAAAAATATAATAAACGATAGATGCAAGATTGAAAATATTATTATTAATTTTATTTTATTTATTTATTTATTATTATTTTGGTATATAAATCAATTCTTTGCTTGACTCTGAAATATGTGTCTGTGGTGGGAAAGGTTTTATATAAAATTATTTTAAAAAAGAAAATATGAGAGAGAAGGGGTGGTAGAGGGGAAATGAAGTTGAAAATTAGTTGAAATCAAATAAAGAATTAAGAAGTCCTTCTTTTTATAACAGGAAAAGAAAAAAAATTGAATGATGAGAAAATAAAAATTCTTAAAAAAAAAAAATATAGCAGAGGAAGAGAAAGAAATAAAAATATATTAATAATAATAATAATAATAATAAAATAGCTGTTTGGGAAAAAAAAAGAAAAAGAAAATTATATTTATTTATAAAGTACCTTGATGTTATCTATTGACACAGTAGTCAAAGAAATACAAAACACACATTTTTACATATGAAGAGAGAAAGTAAGAGGTAGAACAGTAAATAATAAAAAAAAAAAAAGTAAAATAATAATAATAAAGAAATTATTCTTCCCCTGTTTTCCTTTTTTGCTGTTTGAAATAAAAAATAAACAAAAATAAAATCAGTTTTTGTACCCCTACAATGTAGGGTGTAAAAAAAAAAAAAAAAAAAGATAGTGAGAAAAAAAGAATGAAAAAAAGTTGAAAGATCGAATAAGAGAGAAAAAAAAATGAAAAAAAAAAAGAAAAGAATGAAAAAAGAGGAGGGACGATGCTTAGACATTTACCGCATTTACAAAAACCCGCGTGATAATAACAGTCAGCGCAAGGGGGAAAATTTTTTTTGAACATGCACACAAATACATTGATCTATATTTATATATATAGAGAGAGATTGATAAATTTTTTAATAATAAGAAAAAACCTTTATCTATGGGTTTTTTTTTTTTTTTTTAACAAATTTTAATCAACATATATATATATATATTTCTTCTTTATTCCCTCTTTAATTCTTTTTTTTTTTTTTTTTTCTAATTAGATTTATTTGATACATTTTATTATATTGAAAATTTAAAAAGGAAAAAATAAAAAAAAAAACTTAAAAAAATAAAAAAATAATAATAATGTTACGCCGACAAACTTTCACTACTCTTGGAGTAAAGATAGTTACGAATGCTCTTTGCCTTTCTGCCTCTACTCGTAACCTTCATTATGCCCCACGCCTGCGAGATACTAATTTTCTCATGGAAGATGTTTTTAATATGTACAAACACTATGAAATCATGAAACGCCCTGATGTCAATAAAGAATTATTTGAAGCCTTATTAGAAGAAGGATCTAAGTTGGCCACCAGTACATTATTTCCTTTATATACTACTGGAGATGCTGAAGGGTGTAAATTGTTACCCGATGGAACTGTTAAAACACCAAAAGGATTTCATGAAGCATATAATGCATTTAAAGATGGAGGTTGGGTGGGAATTTCTAGCCCAGAAGAATATGGTGGGCAAGGGTTACCAGATTCTATTGGATTTATAATAAGAGAAATAATGGCTACCGCAAATTGGTCTCTCTCAATGTATCCAGGACTTAGCATGGGAGCTGCTGGTACTTTATTAGCATGGGGAAGTAATGAACAAAAAGAAAAATATCTTTCAAAACTTGTTTCAGGTGAGTGGAGTGGGACCATGTGTTTAACAGAGCCACAGTGTGGGACAGACTTGGCACAGGTGAAAACAAAAGCAGAACCTTGCAGTGATGGAACTTATAAAATAAAAGGAACAAAAATATTTATTTCTGCTGGAGATCATGATATGGTGCCGAATATTGTTCATATTGTATTGGCGCGATTACCTGGATCAGTACCAACAACAAAAGGAATTTCACTTTTCCTTGTTCCTCGACATGTTATGAAATCTGATGGTTCACTGGAAGAAAATAAAAATGTAAAATGTGTTGGGTTAGAGTCTAAAATGGGAATTAAAGGAAGTGCTACGTGTCAATTAAGTTTTGAAGACTCTATTGGATATCTTATTGGAGAACCTAATGCAGGAATGAAACAAATGTTTACATTTATGAATGCAGCTCGAATGGGAGCTGCAATGGAGGGAATTTGTCATGCAGAACTTGCATTTCAAAACGCATTACAATACGCGCGAGATCGGGGCTCGCAGCGTGCACTCAGTGGAGTAAAATGTCCTGATAAACCTAATGATCCTCTTGTCTATCACGCTAATGTAAGACAAAATATATTATTTGCAAAAGCTGTTTCTGAAGGTGGTCGTGCGTTTTTAATGGATATAAGTCGATTATTGGATACACAAAATATTACAAAAAAAGACTCCGATATGCATACAGCATTAGAGCATGAAATTGGATTTTACACCCCGATTGCAAAAGGATGTTTAACAGAGTGGGGACTTGAGGCAAGTTCACGATGTTTACAAGTATGGGGTGGTCATGGATATATTAAAGGAAATGGAATGGAACAAATATTACGAGATGCTCGTATTTCTACACTTTATGAAGGAACTACCGATATTCAAGCATTGGATTTTATTGGACGTAAAATATTACGTTCAAAAACGGATGAAGTTTCTCGTTTTGCTAAAAAATTAAATGCTGTTGTAAAGCCACATTTCTTTTCTCGTGGTGTGGTGGGTCAATCTTCGCGTCGGTTATATATGTTACAAAAACAATGGCGTCTTGCTTTAACAAAAGTTAAATTCTCTGCAATGAAAGATCTTGACTCTGTAAGTTCAGCTTCTGTAGATTTACTAATGTGTACAGGATATTTGGTGTTGGGATATTATTGGATTCAAATGGCTGCTGCAGCGCAAAAGAAAATTAATGCTGGAGAAGATAAAGATGGGTTTTATCAAAGTAAAGTGGATCTTTGTCAGTTTGTGTTTCAGTATATAATGCCAAGGATGGATGCACATTTTCAAATTATACAGAATGGTAGTAGTATTATGAAGAGTAAACACGAATCATGGGATCTTAAGTAATAAAAAAAATAATACAAAGGTGGTTTGGGGAGGTTGAAAAATGGCTTCATATATATATATATATATATATATAATGATGATGATATTATGTATAAAATTATACAAGGGATATGGAGGCAAAAGACACACCTTTTTCAAAGTGTGAATTGTTCACTAAAATAAAAAAGAATAATAGTAATTATTATTATTATTATTATTATGATAGAAAAACATATTGGTATAATAATAGGGGGTTGTATTTGTTTGTGTCTGTGGTAATGCTTTGCTTTTGCGAGCGATGTTGATTGCTTTTTTTTTTTTTTTTCAACGAGGGGTTTGGAGAAAGTACATAACTTTTTTTTTTTCTTTGATTATTTAAAATATGTGGGGAGGTGTGTAGAGCAGAGGGTTTAATAAATTAAGGAATTTTTTTTATTTTGTTTGATTGTATGAGAGCGTACGGGAAAAAAGAAAGAGAATGAAAATGAAAGGATTTTTATTTTTCTAAATATTAAAATATATTTAGTTATATTTACCTACACGCGTGCTTTTTTTTTTTTTTGTTTTGTTATTGTTGAATGAATTGATGTGTCTAATGTACTAGTGACGAACGAAGCAATAAATTAAAAAAATAATTATATTAGAATTTAATAGCAGACACAAAAAAGAAAGCAGCCAAAATAATATAATGAGAAAGAGAGAAAATGTTGTTGTCTTTTTTGTAATTATTTATTTTTAAAAGGGGGAAAAAAAGGGGGTTAGTACTTATGGGGAAATTAGGGGAGAACGCAAAAAAGTTAACTTTACCTTTTATTCTCTATAAAAAACCAAAAAAAAAAAAGTTTAGTTTTTTGAGGGGAAGATTATGTTTTTCTGCATTAGACACCAATTCTCTAATATTTATTTATTTTGTTTTTCGTAAAACGATTGGCAAAAAAAAAAAAAAAAAAAAAAATTTCGCGACCCTGCGATAACAATAACTTAATAAATATATTTTTTCTTTTTTCTCTTTATTTTCTTCTAAATTTTTACTATTATTACTATTAAGGTGTTTAAAATAGCCGTGATTGTATTTTATTTAATATATATATATATTATATTATATTAGATATATATAAATAAATAAATAAATAAAAGTATAAATATAAGTAGTTTACATTTATTTATTTTTTTTTTTTCTAAAATGTCCTCCACTGGATCTCGTGAGGAAATGTTAGAAACACTTCGCAAAGCTAAAGAAGCTATGGCCCGTCGTGCTGCAGCAGTCCCAACATCTAATAATTCTAATATTAATATTAATTATTTAAATAATAGCTCAGAGGGAGCTCTAGTATTTTCAACAACAACAACAACAAAAGAAGAAGAAGAAGAATTAACAAAACCACCTCGTCATCATATTCCCTCAGAAGCAAAAGATAATCGCAGTCATTTCTTTCAAACGTGGTGCCGCAAAATTGAAATGTTTCTCGCCGATCCCACTAAAACAGCTCTTGAACTTCCTAAAGAATTAGCCCCAAACGATCGCCGTGAACTTCACATGTTAGCAGAAAAATATAATTTAAGTCATCACTCACGTGGGACTGGTCCAACACGTCAACTTATATTAAAAAAAGATGCTCTGCATTATAGAATGCCAGAGGCACGACCTGAAACTTCAGAACTTCTTAAACAATTACAACAAGAATCAACTAATAGTAATAATAATAATAATAATAATAATAATGAAAAACAATCTAAATATCATTTGCGACGAGTGCGGGGAATTAATTTAGAATTTGGAGATGAAGAAACTGCAAATATGGTAAAACGTCTCACAAAAGCAACAGATGAATACCGGCGAGCTACAGAAATAGGATACACACAAGAGGAATTATTACAAATAGAATCAGGAGAAACGGTGGAGGAAATTTTATCTCGTGCAGATGAAACGAATAATACTAATAATAATAATAATAATAATATTAATAATAATAGTTTATATGGGGGTAGTTCTTATTCTACTACTACTGCTATTGATGCTGTTAGGATTAATAATAATAATAATAATAATAATAATAATCAAACAACATTTGGGAAAAAGTCTTCTTTATATGATGAAGTGTGTCTTCGCTGCGGGGCACGAGCAAGAGTAGATTATGATGTGCAAAAATGGGAGTGTAATGGGTATTGTGCCCAGTGTACAATGCAAACTATATGGAAATTAGTACAAGTAGAAGAAAATAATAATAATAATAATAATAATATAACAGAAGAACTTGTAGAAACTTCTTTAAGTCCAAATAGAAAACGAAGTCGTCAAGAGATGATAATAAATTCTATATCAGGAGCTTCCCCACAACCCCCACAACCTGAAGAAATTGATAAAGATAATGATGAGGATGATACTATTACTGTTGAAGATGTTGTAGATATGGCAAGTATGAATGATTTTTGTGCTGCAGATGTTAATTGGATTCGTCGTTTTGCAACTTATCATCAATCAAAAGATTCTACAAATATTCTTAGTAAATTTATTGTATTTTGTATTGAATTTAATGATCTTTTCAGTATGCGTATATTTCGTGAATTTTTAACTCCAAAATTAAATTCTGATTCATCTGAAAATGTAGTAAAACGAGTACGAGATGAATCAGAGATAAATACATCTATAATAAATTCTTCTAATGAAGTTAAAAATCATTATAATAATAATGTTTGGTTTATACATCTTCGAGAAGTAAAAGAAGCTTCAGTTCCACTTTCTGTATTATTAGAAGAATTATGTGCGTTTGTGCCGGAAAAATATGATCGAATTGCTGTGGCTTTTCCAAATATGTCTGTTTATGGTGTCGCCGCCTCATGTGTGTGTCTTATTCGCCCTGGAGAAAGTTTATTATTAGAAAGTAATTTAGAAAGTTTACAGAAAAAATATGGGCGTCATAATGTACGCTTTTCTAGAGAATTGGCGGCAGTACTGTTGCAAAATAACGAAAAAACTCCATAAATATACGAAAAAAAAAAAATAATAATAATAATAATGATATAATGATAATATAAAACAGAGATAAAAGAAGAGTAAGTCTTCATTTTTTAAAAAAAAAAATATTTTAAATTATTTTATATATATATATATATGTGATTAATATTATTTGGTTATTTATTATTATTGGATTTATTTTATTTTATTTTTTTAATTATATCTTTTTTTACTTTCTATTTTTTTTTTTTTTTTTTTTTTTCTCTTCCTATTTTACTCTAATTTATATCTATATTTAAAAAAAAAAAAAAAACATATAAAGAAAAAGACAAAGATTAGATTATTGGGATAACAGAATAATAATTTTCTCTATAGATTTTTTTTTTGTTTTTTTGTTTTTCTAACTTATGATGCGTCGTTTGTGTACTATTAATGTACCTCTTTACTTTCAGAGTGCAAAAAATATAATAACAACAAGTAAAACAACAACATCTCTTTTTGGATTACAAATAATATATTTTATTTCACAAAGATCAAAAACAATAACAACACAATCTGCAAGAGTAAAGTCATTTACATCAAATACTTTAATACCCCATACTCCATCCAATAATAATGCATTAAATGAATCCAATAACAAAATAGAAGAAGAAATAAAAATGAGTTCTTTTCCTGAAATTAATGCTTTTATTAATCCTTTTACAGGTCGTTTAACTCCAGCTAATACTCGAGTTGCTAAAGAATTATTTCGAGTTGGATTTCAACGAAGTTTAATAAATCCTTTTCGTCTCATGTGGGATTCAAGCAAAGGCCCAATAACAGATATGCATCTTTTAAAACCATTTATCAATTCTAATATTATCTGGCGTAAAGAATTAGCACAATTATTATTACGTGAGGATGCTGCAGATGCTATTGGAGAAGAAATTCATCGACGTTACAGTGAATTAACAAGTGCCTATCTCCCACCTAAATTAGATGCTATGCATGATCCACAATTAATAAATATGAATATGACACAAGATCAAGAAAATGCAATTCGATGTGCTACTAGAGGTTATAGTATGTTTATTGGAGGAAGTGCTGGAACTGGGAAAACAATATTATTAAAAGCAATTCATAGAAGATTAACTGAAATTGGATTACGTGTTGCAATGACAGCTACAACTGGAGTTGCTTCAGTTCAATTAGGTGGGTGTACATTTCATTTAGCATTTGGAGTTCCAATAATAACAGAAAATGAAAATTATAAAAGGAAACGATGGGATGCTAATGCCTTGCGTGCTGTGGATGTTGTCATTATTGATGAAGTTTCTTTATTAGATGCGGAATTATTTGATGCATTTGAATTAGAAGCAAGAATGGCCCGACTTCAACCTTTACCTTTTGGTGGTTTACAAATTATTGCGTGTGGGGATTTTTTACAATTAGCAAACTCTGATAAACCTGGTGTTGGCCCATGTTACACAAGTATAAGTTTTCAACATCTTATTTCAGTTCGTTTAGTAACTCCAATGCGACAAACTGAAGGAGATCCATTATATAAAATGTTAACTCAACTTCGTGTAGGGGAGTTTGATAGTAAAATATTTCAAATGTTAAATCGTCCATTACCAGAGGATACAGATAATGTTACATATATATTTCCAATGCGTCGTGATGCACAAAAGTTAAACGATGAAAAATTATGTGAATTACAAAGTGAAGAAATGATTTTTACTCCACAACGAGGTCCATTACAACTTGTGGGTTCTTTTACATCATCCGGTCTTTTGGAGTTAAATAAAGAAAAACTCTCACCATATCGTGAAGAAATTGTACAAGTAATAAAAGAAGAAGTTAAAAAATTAACTGGTATAGATGTTATGGAGCATAATATTGTTGTCATGCCAACACGATCAGATAAAATTACTGTACTTATTCGACTTCGAATTCCAGATGATAATTCAATTTCAAGAAAAAATTCTAATAATAATAATAATAGTAATAACAGTAATAATACAATTTCTAATAATTGTTGGAAAAATATTCTTGAAACTACAGCTACAAAGTTAAATGCAAAACTTCTACATATATATGATGAAGACCCACAAGGTTATATTCCATTAAGTGTTACAATGGCGCTTGCTGATAGTTCTCATAATCAAAACGCTGAATTTCTCGTCCCACTTCGATTAAAATTAGGTTGTCGAGTTATGATTAATCGAAATCTTTCTCGAACTGTTTCTAATGGAAGTGTTGGAGTTGTTGAAGCTTTTGCGGTGCCAAACCCAGATTTATTTCCCCGCCGCACTGATGCCTCTGTTAAAACTATGTATGGAAGATTATTAGAAAAAAATATGTTTCCTAAACTTCCTATAGTTCGTTTATTAAGTGGAGAAGTTGTACAAGTCCCACCACTTTCATTAATGATTGGTGGCACGCCTGCAACTTATTTTTACGGACATGAAATGTTTTTACTTCCACTTCAACTCGGGTATGGGTTTACAGTACATAAAGTACAAGGATTAACACTTCAGGGAATTGTTATATTAGATTGTAAGAAATTCTTTGAGTGTCCACATCTCGTGTATGTTGCCTGCTCTCGTGTGCGATCGCTGGAGCAATTAATTGTGCGAAATATTAAAAAAGAAATGGTGATTGTTAAGAAAAGTGCATTAGAGTTTACACAAGGATTAAAAGACGCAAGTGTGATGACAAATTTTGCACCGAATGAAAAATGTAAAAGAGCAGCGTGGGTGGCGCAGCAGCGGCCGCGTTTATTAGGATTAACAGAGTGAATTATTAAAATAAAAATAAAAATAAGTTTATAAGCAGTGAGTGAGTGAGTGATTTATAAAGGGTAAAATAATAAATAAATTAGGGGGAAAAAAATAGGAAGAGAATAAAAAAGGAAAGAAAAAAAAAGTGATCCTATACCTAATTTGTTTTATTTTTTTATTGATTTTTTCCATCTCTTGTGTTGCCATTTTTTTTTTTTTTTTTTTTTTTTACTAGGGATTTTTGAATATGTTACACACAAAACTCCTTTCTTTTATTTTTTATTTTATTTTGTTGACTTATTTTTTTTTTCTTCACAGTATAGCATTCTGTTCTCTTTGGAACGGTGATGACTTTTAAATTTTTGGTTTTTTTTTCTTTTATTTTTTTTATTGATTTTTTCAGGGGAATGGGGCAAATGAGGAAAAATACTTTTTTTTTTTTACGTTGAATAAAAACCAACACTTTTTCTCTTAATTTGATCTCTATCTAGATAAACTAATACTTTATCTCTCTCTAATTTTTTCTTTCTTTATTCTATGGTTATATTTCCCTTCAATTATTTTAATTTCTCCTTTTAAAAAAAAAAAAAAAAAAAAGTGTAGATTTACAATTTAAGATAAATTGTAAACAAAAAAAAAAATAATAATAATAATAATAATAATAATAAGAAAATCTCATGACAAAATCCGCAGGTCTCTCACGCGCCTACGCCGTGCTTCGACAATTAGAATTATTAAGAGAACAAGATGTATTAGATCCTATTCCACCAGATACAGATACTGAAGTAAGTAATAATAGTATATTAGCTGCATCTTCATCTTCTCCTGCTGCTATTTATTCTCCAAGTCCAACTCATTATATTAATAATAATAATAATGAAAATGAAAATCATCCTCTAGCAATTTCATCACCTTCCGCTATTCGTTGGGTGTCTGAAAATGTACATCAATCAAATCCAATCAAAAATAATAATAATAATAATAATAATAATAATAATAATGTACAGTCGTCATTGCATGATAAGGCAACAGTTACTCCCCGTAGTACAAGTGATGTATGGGAATCTACAGAAGATTTTCATTCTTTTAATAATAATAATAATAATAATAATAATAATGTGGAAGGAAGAAATCAAGCATTGCAACGAATATTACAAGAAATTGTGGCGATGCGAAAACAATTTAGTAATAAAACTGGAATTCAAAGTGATACAAGTAGTGGAAGTATTCAGCTAAAAAAAAGTTTGAATAGTCATAATGATAATAAGAATAATAAAGAATTAAATCAAGAAGTAGGAAATTCTCAATATTCTTCAATTAGTCATAAGCCTCATACATCCTTACGTGTTGTTTCTCCTAAAATAGATGAAATAGAAGAAAATATATTTTTTGATGAACCACCTATTTCAAGTAGTACATGGAATCACAGTATACCTAATGAAGCTTACAATTGTATGAGTAATAATAAGAAAAAAGAAATAAATTCTCTTAATAATAAAGATATCGATAGTAATAGTAATAAAAAAAATTTTGATTCACCATCAAAATTAAAAAGTAATGAAAAGGAAAAAAATGAAATGAAAGAAAAGTATAAAAAGGATAATTCATTCTCAACATTACGTTCTCTAGAAAATAGTTCACAAAGAAAAAAAAAAGATACACTTATTTCTCCTGCTGTAAGTGAATATACTAAATCTCTTCTTCGTCAACAAATAAAACGACAAGAGAAATTATTAGAAGAAATTCAAAAACAACAAGAAGAATGTATTGAAAATTCAGTTGAAATAATAGCAAATCCTGTAGAAATGACACCTATTTCAGCAGATGTTTCATCTATAATTGAAGATGATAATCCTAATGATGAATTTTCTCCTCTTCCTGTTCAAGGATTATATTTTGATAATACAAAAGAAGAAGTTACTTATCGACCTTTAATGCATTTTCTTCGTGAAATTACAACAATGGGTTCAGAAGATTTACAACAAGAATTAAAAAGAATGGAAATTTGCAATGATGATAATGAAAGTAATACTATTAAAGAATGTAGAGATTGGTTTGCTCTTACTGCCTTTATAAATTCTCCTGAAGCTATTCGGCATATTATAATTCCACTTTTTATTGCAGAATTATCAGAGCAAACTGAATGTAATAATGAAAAAGAAAAATTTGAAAATGTAAATAATATGGATTCACGCATATCACATATCCTTTGTGCTTTAATTGGTCTTGGTGAACTTGCTAAAGGAGCGTTACCAAAATTAATTGAAATGCTTAAAATGTCTTTAGGTCCATCAAAACTTGTTGCTCTCGCAATTCGTGCAGTTGGTGGAGATGAAGGTCTTCAATTACTTTGTCATCTTGCAAGAAATAATAATAATAATAATAATAATGCCAAAGTTCGTGCTGCTGCTGTATTTGGTATTGGTACTCTTGCCTATTCTGTATTAGGTCACACTACTATATATTGTATTGGTTCTATAGGAATTCAAGGAAGAATTGTATTTTATCAACCTTCAGTAACTTCAGGATATATTGAATTAAATAATAATGGACTTCCACGACGTGAAACTTCACTGCAGCGGCCAGCCCCATATCGCCCAACAGATGTTATTCTTGATGCTGAAATTATGAGAAAAAAAATATTACAATTTACAGCCTCACGTACTTTTCGACGAGTTTCACAAAGTTATGCAACACTTCCACTTGTAATGCAAGATTTTGCTCATGGAGTATTAGAAGCATGTAAGCAGCAGGGAATATCAGAGTCTGTATTAGAAATATTACGTCAATGTAGAAGTGAATTAGATGATGTTTCATATTTACCAATGCGGATTTTACCTTTTTCATATGATCCATATTATATTAATCGAGAAGATGAACTTTTTGCTATTGAGGAAACTTTAATGACAATTCTTCTTGATCATCAAACACCTTTAACAGTTGTAGAACAAACACTTGTTTCTATTGCTTCTTTACCTGAATTTGCTACTATTCATGTAGCATCACCTGTACTTGATTACGTTATTCAATGTGTTTCTCGACTAGAAAAACAACAATATTATCAAAAACAAAATAATTTAGAAGAAGGAGAAGAATATTCTCAACATAATGATAATTTTAATGATGGTCAAGAAGCAGTTGTTGTAGCAGGACTTGTTGCCTTGGGTCGCCTTGTACGAAATGAAATTACTCCTCCTCATATAACAGATACAGCTTGTGAACTTTTACTTCATAATCTTATTTCACCTTTTTGGAGAGTTCGTCATGCTGCTTGTATTGGTCTTGGTGAAATTGGTATTATATCAAATAGATCCGAGGCTATGATTAATGCACTTAATGAATGTTTTAATGATAGTTCAATGAATCATGAAACTGTGGCTTGGGCTCTTGCACGATTAGGTTTACGTGGGGTACGTGTTTTACTAGATAGAAGTACAATATTTAATAATAATAATAATAAAACAAAAACAAGAGTTATGCCACTACCTCTTTCTACAAGAGTAATATGTGTTCGTGCAGTTGCAAAAGTGGATCCAATGACAGCATCACTTGGTATTTGTGAAGATGCACGAAAACTTCGTGAAGAATTAATTCGTCGTCTTACTTCTGCTATGGTTGCTGATGGAATTGAAGAAGAAATTATTCTTGAGTGTGTCTACGCACTTGGAGAAATTATCAGTAATAATAATAATAATAATAATAATAATAATAATAATAATGATATCAATAGTAAGAAAAAAAGTAATAAAAAAAATATTAATATTAATAAAAATAATGAGGCAGCACTTTATTATCGTGGTGAAATACCTAATGAAGCTTTCTTAGTTTTAAAATCAATATTTGAATCTGTTATTTTACCTTATTCTGTTCAAAAAGCGTTATTATATTCTCTTTGTGCTTACGGTGGTGCTCATGGTGAACTTTATGTTTCACAATCTGCTATTCAAAGTCCAAGTATAAATTCAAGGGCGGCAGCAGTATTTGGACTTCGAGGATGTGGTGGAAAGGTAATTCGAACACTTGTAATGGCACTCAATGATGATGCTCCTGAAGTTCGATTAGAAGCTTTTGATACTTTAGATGCTATCGGAGTTGATGATGTATTAGAAATATTAAGAAAAAGACCACATCAACATACAAAACAAGTTATTGCTGCACTAAGAGATTGTTTATTACGTGATATGGGACGTAATGCAAAACGACAGGTTGCACAAGATTTATATACAACTCTTACACGAGCTCATTCAAATTAGGGGAAAATAGATATTATTATCATTTTTTATTTCCCCCCTCCCCCACCTATTAGGCACCGTTGTGAATATATATATATATATGGATAGAGAAAGAAAATTAGAGTGCTTATGGGGGCTGTGCATTTTTTTTTTTTTTTTTACCCCCACCCTTAATTGTATTATTCTCAAAAAAAAAAAAAAAAATTACTTTACTTCTTCTGTTTTCTGATATACTTTATCCCCTTTTTTTTTTTAATTTGATTATAACCTATTATAATTACTATAAAACATATACATGTATTTTTGCTTATTTATTTCCCTTTTTTTTTTTTTTAATTTTTTACCATCTTATCTCAATAACTAAAAAAAAAAAAAAAGGAAAAGGTCAATTGATCAGCAATCATGGGCAAGATTCGTACCAAGACCGTGAAGCGTGCGTCCAAGCAGATTGTGGAGAAGTACTTCTCTAAGCTCAACAAGGACTTCTACCAGAACAAGCGTGTGGTGATGGATGTCACCATCGCCCGCTCCAAGAAGCTGAAGAATAAGATTGCCGGCTACACCACGCACATCATGAAGCGCCTCGCGCGGGGCCCAGTCCGCGGCATCTCCCTCAAGCTGCAGGAGGAGGAGCGGGAGCGCCGCATGGACTTCGTGCCGGAGGTGTCCCACGTGGATCAGGCCATCCAGGACGGGGTGCAGGTGGACAAGCAGACCTTCAGCATGCTCAAGCGCATGGAGACTGGCGTGCCACGTCACGTCATCCTCGCCACCACCGCGGCCCCAGTCGAGAAGAAGGGTGGACGTCGCCCACCTCTCCGCAAGTAAACATGCAGGAATTAGGGGTGAGGTGTTTGGGGTTAGGTGCGCTAAAAAAAAACAAAAAGTTTTTTTCGCTCCTTAGAGGTCATGCTTGGCGTTCTTTTCCTCCTTTTCTAAATTAGAAAATGGAGGTAAATTTGTCTGGAAAATTGGCTTTCCTTTTTACTTTATTCGATACTTTGTTTATTTTTCATTATTTTACTTCACTTTGAAATTATATGTCTTTTTTTTTTGGTATTTTTACCCCTTTTTTGGATGAGGTGAGTAGGGGTAACTCCCATTGTATGAAAGAAGGTTTAATTATTGTGTCTTTGCTAACTTTTTTCCTTATTATTTTTTTTTTTTTCCTACTTTTTAACTTTTTACTTAAAGGTGAAGATCGATCAGCAATCATGGGCAAGATTCGTACCAAGACCGTGAAGCGTGCGTCCAAGCAGATTGTGGAGAAGTACTTCTCTAAGCTCAACAAGGACTTCTACCAGAACAAGCGTGTGGTGATGGATGTCACCATCGCCCGCTCCAAGAAGCTGAAGAATAAGATTGCCGGCTACACCACGCACATCATGAAGCGCCTCGCGCGGGGCCCAGTCCGCGGCATCTCCCTCAAGCTGCAGGAGGAGGAGCGGGAGCGCCGCATGGACTTCGTGCCGGAGGTGTCCCACGTGGATCAGGCCATCCAGGACGGGGTGCAGGTGGACAAGCAGACCTTCAGCATGCTCAAGCGCATGGAGACTGGCGTGCCACGTCACGTCATCCTCGCCACCACCGCGGCCCCAGTCGAGAAGAAGGGTGGACGTCGCCCACCTCTCCGCAAGTAAACAAAAGAAAACAAGAAGCACATGACTTAGTGAGTGAGTGGACGAGTGGGTGGGGGGAATGTGAAAGAGAATTCTTGCTCACTCAAGGTTCCTCATTTGTGGTTTGCTGCTGAATTTTGTTGTTACATTTTGTTGTTGTTGTTGTTGTTCGATCTCCATTGAATGATCTTCACGTTTTTTTTTTTCTTCTTCTTTCATTTTACTTTGAATTTACTATAACTAGTGTATATATATATATACTTTTACAGCCTCTATCCTCTACCCATTTTGTGTGGTGTATAAGGATAAGGGTGTACTCATTTTTTATTTTTTTATTTGAACGCTTTATTTATTCCCCCATTTCATATTCGCTATTATTTCATTATATGATCTCTTTCTTCTTGTTCTTTTTTTTTTTTTTTTTTTTCTCTTTTTCTCTTATTACTGAATAAATTTAATTATAAAGGGAAAAGTATTGAAAATTTATGCGAGAGTTAGATCTTTTAGAAATGCGGGTGTTACCGCGGGTGTTTCCAAAACATCCATATGCACGACATACAGTTGGTTTAGGTGCAGGAGAGAGTGCTTTACCACAGTCTGCCACAGTTAGTAGTAGTAATCTCTTAAATATAAAAGTTGTAGGTATCTACTGTTCCCGTGGATCTAATATAGAAAAAGATATAAAGAAAGAAAAATCACAAATATTATCTAGTGGAAATACCGATAATTTAAATAATGAGTCTCAAGAATCAGTAAAACGTCATATTTATGTTAGAGTTCAATTTGATAAAGTTCTTGTAGATACATTACCACTAGAAGTAATGAGGGAAAAATATCCACAAGTTCTCATAGATTATTTACTTTCAACAGCAGTTTGGACATAATTTTTTTTTTTTTTTTTTTTTTTTTTTAATCAGAATTTTCTATTTATTATTATTTTTATGTTTGTAAATGATTAGTTTTATATGTCTCTGTAAAAGGAGAAAACAAAATTAAGTATAATGTGAAAAAAACAAAAAAAAAAAAATGAATATTAAACACTACTTTTTTTTTTTGTTAATCTTCCTTCTTCTTTTTCGATATATATATATATATATATTTTCTTCTTCTTAAAATATTTATAATGCTAATAACTTCTAAAAAAAATCATAAAGTAGGAAACAACCATTCACACACAGAGAGAATAAAAAAATAAAAAAAAAAAAAAGTAAAATCTAAAAAAGAATTAAAAGGAACAAATAATAAAAACACTAATAACAAAAAAAGAGGCCCCACCACACATCCAACTCCCACAACCCAAAGAAACCATCTCTCTTTATATATCAAATAAATATTTAATAAAGTCCTGTCATGTCAGAGGAAGACGGGGGTATGGAGCCGCCGCAGAAGTCTCATCGCTGGGAGACTCCCTCAGAGGGGGCTGCTGCTACTACTGCTAGCAGCTCCACCCGCTGGGGGGCCAGCACTCCCCGCCTTAAAGGGGAGGAAACTCCTAAAATAATTGTAAACCCAGAGCTCTCAGCCTGGCGGGGGTACGCTACCCCTACTCCTAGTGGGTATTCTGTGGATGGGGTGAAAACTCCAATAATTCGGGCCGATGGTAGGGCTACGCCTACTTTTACAGGAGGAAATACACCAACATTATCTGGTGGAGATACTCCAATGTTTAGTGGAAATACTCCAATGTTTAATGGAAATACTCCAATGTTTAATGGACCTACACCTGTTGCAGGAATGGTGTTTGGGTCAACTCCAAATTATCAATTTGGAGGATCCACTCCGGTGCAATCACGATTTGCTGGGGCGGAGTCACAATCAGCTATTACAGAAAATATTGAAGCACAGGCAAGAAAATTAGAGTTACAATGGCGAGCAAAAAATAAGCGACTAACCGAGGAGTATTTAAATTCTATAATTCCACCAGAATTTAAAATTATTGAACCACCTGCTGATTATAATCCATTACCACCTGAAGAACCTAATTTTTATGAATTAGCTTGTAAATCTTTAGATGTATTTGTAGTAAATCAAAATAATGATGCAGCAGCGGCAGTAACATATGATATTCCAGAAAGTCTTGGAGATGGTATGCCTCAAATGAATCCTCAAGATGCTCCTGTTTTTGAAATTTTACTTAAATATCATAATATTAATCCTATTCCTGATGAAGTTCTTCCTTCATATTTACTTATGAAAAATCTTTTTAAAATTAAAAATGGTGATACAAATCAACGACGTATTGCTATGAGATTTCTTTTAGATAAAGCTCGTATTTTTGGTAGTGAACCAATTTTTCAATTTACATTTCATGTTTGGAGATCTGGAATTTTAGATTTACAAGAACAACATTTTTTTGTAGATCTTGTAAAAGGTCTTATTTCTAGATTACAAAAAGAAGTTCGTAGTTCTACAAAAGAAATTGTACATATGATGGAAGTTTTACTTTCTGCTCAAGAACCTCCAGTTCGAGAAGATGGTAAAGAAGTTCTTGCATTACTTACACGTGTTGTAGGATATGAAGCTGTATTTGATGCTATTAAAGAAGATTTCGCTCATTCTGAAAATGGTGTACGACGACATACAGCAAAAGTTGTTGCTATTATAGGTTATGCTGTAGGTTCTTCAATTGCTGTTCGAATTATATTTGGTATGTCACTTTCTCCAGTTGCCTTAGCTCGACAAACATCCGCACGCGCTATAACAGAACTTGCCTCTATTCTAATGCATGCTATTACAGGAGAATTAATAGTACTTGTACCTATATTTGAAAAACTACTTCGTGATGAGCCTCGTGTAAAACGTGAAGCTGCTAATGCACTGGCTCATGTTGCAGAAGCAACTTATCCATATGGAATTGAAGAACTTAATTCTTTAGTTTCTATTGTTCGAGAAGAATGTAAAAGAGGTATTGGTAGTATTGCGGTTCCATTTGTTCGAGCATTTGGTGCACTTGTTCCACTTATGGCACCCTCGGATGCTCAAAAATATACTTCCGATATGATTCCTACATTAGTAAATCAATTTAATACACCTGAGGATGAACATCGTCGTATACTTTTACAAGTTGTTAGACAATGTGTTTCTGCAGAAGGTGTAACGGCAAATTTTATTCGTGATATTATTTTAAAACCTTTTTTTGAAGGTTTTTGGTCTATTCGTCGTGTAGCCGCGGAGAGGAAAACTTCTGCCGCTTTAATTGAAACAACGGTTTCTATTTCTAAAAAAATTGGTAGTACTGAAATTCTTCAATATCTTGTAGAACATATGAAAGATGAAAATGAACATTTTCAACGTATGGTAATTGATACAGTTCGTCGAGTTGTTCGTACTGTTGGAACTGTTGGAGTTCCTGATACTCTTGTTGCGCTTCTCCTTGATGGTTCTATTGCAGCTGTGAAACAAGATGAAACTGGTTTAAATCGTGTTGTATTAGAAGGTTTAGCTTCTATTTGTAATTCCCTTGGAACACGATTAAAAAAATATTTACGTTTAATATTTGATCTTATTAAAAGTCGTCGGGATATGCCTGGGATGATTCGAATGCAGGCTTCAGAGCTTGCCGCACGTATTGCTCGAACTGTTAATGAAGCGGATGGAATTTTATTTTTACAAGATTTAGGTCGAAGTTTATTTGAGAGACTTGAGGATGATGAGGCAGCTGTAATGAGTGCAAATTTAAAAGCAACACGAGCTATTTTAATAGAACTTGGTTCTACCAAATATAAACCCTCCGTACGAGAACTTCTTAAAAAATTAACATATATTATTAGAAATAGAAATAGTAATGTTCAATTAAATACTATTTTATTAATTGAAGAAATTGCGACAAATTGTGATGAAGTTGTAGAAGCTATTCATTTACAAGAATTAGCAACGAAAGGATTATTTGAACTTTTAGACGCCGATCGTCGTGAAACACGTAGGGCTTGTACAAGAACTTTTGGAATTATTGCTCGTAAAATTCGTCCTTTTGCTATTATTCTTGAACTTGTAGATAATTTTAAACAAGATAAACGTAAAATTCGTATTTGTACAGCTGTAGCATTAGGAGCTATTGCTCGTGAGTGTGGACCTTTTACTGTTATTCCTTATTTATTAAATGAATATAAAATAAGTGAAGGTGAGCAAGTCGCAACAATTGTACAACACTCTATATTAAAAGCAATTCGTTACATATTTGAAGCTATTGGTTCTGTTGGAAAAGAATATGTATATCCTATTATTCCTTTATTAGTACGTGCATTAACAGAAACTGAAATTCAACACCGACGCATGGCAGTTGAAGCATGTCGGGCAATTGTTATGTCTATTGCAGGTAATGATGGATTTGAAGAAGTTGTAATTCATTTTCTTAACTTTATTCATCCTAATATTGTAGAACTTCTCTCCAGGAATGAAACTAAAATTAGTGAAGAACGTCTTAAAATGATAACGGCGGTGGTAAGTTTTTATGAAGCTGCACGACTTGTGATTGGATCGGCAAAAATACTTCAATATCTTTTACAAGGTTTATTTCATCCAGCAAAGAAAGTTCGAGATATTTATAGACGAACTTATAATATGATTTATATAGCAAGTCCAGAAGCATTAGTTCCTTATTATCCTAGAGTGGAAGATGATAATGAACACACATATGTGCGTCATGAACTTGAAGTATTATTGTAATAAAAAACAAAAATAAGAAGAAGTTTTGGTTAATTGTTTTTTTTTTTTTTTTTTTTTTTAGAATTTATTATTTCTGAAATTGAAAATGAAAGGAACCAAAGGAAAGAGAAAAATGATTTAAAAAATATATATATTTGAGGGAAAATATGAATTAATTGATGATTTCTTTCACCATGCTAATGCTTATACGAATAATATCAGTTACTGTGAGAAGGAGGAGGAATAAGAAGAGGGGATAACCTATTATCACTATTTTTAATGATTTTTTTTTTTTCTTAATTTTTATTGTTCTTGATTTTACTTTTATATATTAAAAAAAAATATATATATATATGTTAATGAATTAATTAATTATGTTTTTTTTTTTTTTTTTTTAATTTTCTCTTTTTTTAATTTTTCTTATTTTTATTATTAACAAAAGTGTTATAGAAACGAAACGAAGTAACTCATTCATGCTTCTAGACATATCAAATATACGTGGTGAGCATTCCTCCCTAGACACTATTGAAGAACTTCAAAATATAATTTCAAACAATGGAGGGAAAAAATATAATGCATTACGTGTACAATATAATGAACTTATTTCTCTCGGTATTACCACATCTTTATCAGTTGCATTACAACATATTAAATCCTTAACAGCTTCTCATAATAGAATAAGTACTTTACAAGGTATTGAATATTTTCCATGTTTGGAATTTCTTGATTTAAGTCATAATGCATTAAGAGTATTAGATTCACATTCTACAACATTATTAAGACGATTACGACGTCTTCGTAAATGTGATTTTTCTCATAATGAACTTCGCCTTGTTGATCTTGAAATTTCTTCTCGTTCTTCTAATAATATTTGGAATGATATGAAATCTTTAAATGAAAGTGATAGTGTTGTTGCAAATTTTGTAACAGCAGCACCTATGATAATGGAAGAACTTACAATAATAAATTTATCTCATAATCAATTAATTGAAATACCAGATTTACGTTGTATGCCAGCATTAGAAGAAATTAATCTTGAATATAATCGTATTGAATCTATTATAGATCTTGATAATCATCTTCCTTTATTATCTTTAACTTCACTTTTATTAGGATATAATGCCTTACATTCTTTACATGCTATAATTCCAGTAACAGTTCTTGCAGAAACTCTGAAGTTTCTTACTGTGAGAGGAAATCCTTTTATGCATGAAAATAATATTGAAAAAATTGGTATTCGACCTTGGTTATTATTTTTATTACCTCGACTTGAATCCATTGATGAATTATTACTAACGAATGAAGAGCGTCAAGTAACTTTACTTTTATTTCGACAACATGGTGAACTTAGTTATGAGGCGATGGAAGTAATGAATCATCATAATAGTTCACATTTAGAAATATATTTGCAGAAATTTATACCTTTATTAACAGCACGTTCTAAATCAAGTGAAATATCATCCTCATTATTAATTGGAAATAAAAAAGAATTACCTATTGTTAATGTTTCTTATTCTAATTCTCCTGCAACTTCGTTAGGAGGTATGGCAGCACGATTACCAACAAATTCAAATATAGGAGTAAATACAACTAATATAACTTCTCGTCCAGCTTCTGTTGAATTTACACTTCAGGTATTTCAAAGAAAGTTAACACAATTATCAAATGTTATGGAAGTATTATGGAAAGAAAGTATATCACGACGTAAGTTTGCTACTATTATTTTACAAAAACATGCTCGTGGATTTTTAACACGTTGGCATCTTCCACCTTCTATTAAAAAAAATTGTGCCCGTATTAGAGAAAACTTACGTCGAACTCGTTATAGAAGTATGTCTATTCAACAAAAGCAAATAGTAGATAATTCTAATGTTATTATTAATCCTACTAATAGTACTAATAGTACTACTTCTATAACAAATGAAGCTCAGATAATTAATAATAACAACAAAATAGATTATAATATTATAATGAAACAATTCTGGAGTATTGAATCTGCCATAAATCAATTATCAATTGAAATGAATGATTTTAGACGTATATATTTACGTGAAAAACAAAATGCGGCAATTATAATTCAAAAATACTACCGCGGCTACCGTGATAGAAAACATTGGCGTCGTCTTAAAGAATGTTATGATGAATTTATATTATCATTAAGACCGAATGTTGTAAAATTACAATGTACCTGTCGGGGTTATCTTTCTCGAGTAAAATTTGCTCATTATCGTATAGAAGTAGGTAAAACGCGTCTACTCCGAGAATTAAAATCACAGGTGGCGGAACTTTATCATTTTATTCATGAAATAAGAAAAGATAAATCACAAGAAGAAGTAAAAGAAGAAAAAGAAGAACAATTACAATGGGAAGAAATAGATCGAAATAGAGAGCGTGAAAAGGCAATGGAAGAAATTATTTCTAGACGTACGGCATCATTAATAGGTCGCCTTCCAGGAACAGAAAGTAATGAAGAAAATCAAAATTCTTAATTATCTTCAATGGTGGAACATTTTAAAAAAATTAATATTGTATGTGTTTTCTGTGTATTTATTAGTGTTTTCTTTTTTTTTTTTTTTTGCATTCATCAATTTGCTTTTACTTTCCCCTTTACTATTCCTTATTATATAAGTGAGTATACATATATATATATATATATATATTTTCTTTTAAAAATATATTTGTGTGTTTATGAATTTGTATTTATTAGTCTTCATGGTGTTTGTGTGAGATTAAAAAAATAAAATGTAGAGAATAGGGGATTAATAGATGGTGAAAAAGAAAAAAAGGGAGGGGGAAGGTAAGGAAGGGAGAAAAAAAAAAAAAACGGAGGGAGGGAGGGGAATTTGAAAATTAAGGAATGCAAATTATTTCTGGTGGATATATATATATATATATATATATTTATTTATTTATTTATTTATTTGTATGTGTGTCTCTTTGTTTGACTTTGAAATATTTTATTGATGTTACTTTAGAGGTAGAGGGCGCACATACGCGCTGCACATTTTTTTTTTTTTTTTTCTTCTTTACTTATACTTATTTTGTCGTCGTCATCGTCGTGAAATATTGTTTTATTTGTGAAAGAAGTTTTTTGTTTTTTGTGGGGTGGCTCTTGAACTTTTAAAGTTCCTGCCTTAATTTTTTTTTTTTTTTTTCTAAGAAAGAAATTATTTACATGCCTTAAAAAAATATGATTTATTTATTTTTCCTTTCTCCCTTTTCACTCTTATTTTTTCCCCTGCCATTATAATAAAAGACAGGATTGTGGTCGATAGAATTATTATTATTATTATTATTATTATTATTGATAAATAATTTAAAAAAATAAAATGGTTGTAACCCTGCAGCACAACCCATCCCCACAGACTTCTAACTTTTATGAAAGTAGTTTTCGTCAATTGAGTGATATTCAACAAAAACAAACAGGACTTTTAATTGGGGCCGCCGTAGGAGATGCTGCAGCCCGCCCACTAGAGGGCCACAGCGCTGAAGAAATTTCAAGATTTATTAAAGAAGCATCAAACTTATATAAAGAGAGTGAATTAGAGGATATTCTCGTGTTTGCCCCAACAAGAAAAACAAATCAATCTTCTGGGGCACTAAATTATCATTCCTACACTTATCTTTTATCAGAACAATTATTACGAGTTATGGCAGCCGCCCGTGGGGAATTTCCTTTAAATAATATTAAAAATGATTGGGTTGCTTCAGCTGCAGCTCACCCAAATGAATTTATAAGTGAACATGCCTCACTTTTACATGTTTTAGGAATTACACTTCAATTACCAATAATATATCCTTGGGCGAGTGATGATACATTGCGAGAGTATGCTAAACCATTTATACAATTTCTCACAGAGCCACCTCCTGTTTCAGAATCACAATTATCTTCATCTTCTTCATTAATAGATAATAATAATAATAATGATAATAAAGAAAAAGAAAAGAAACAATTACAAGATGAAACACGAGCGGCAGTGGAGGCGTATACATTTGCAGTACTTGGTGTAGCTTTACGTTGTTTACAAAGTAATCCTAACCCTTATAAAAATGCAGCTTTTCTAGCCCCAGTAGGTACATCTGATATATTTCCAGATGATATTGCATTACTGCCGAATATGCATAACTCAATAGAGCCAACATTTACAAGTAAAATTAGTCAAAGAACAGCACTATTTTTAGATGACAAAAGAACAAATAATAATAATAATATTAAGAATAACATCGATGCATCTCTCTTATTATTCCCAGTTCGTTCTGTTGTACATGATGTTAATATTGTACGAGAGGGAATTATCGTTGCGAGAAGTTCCCGTACATTTGCAGATGGTATTCGTACTTCTATTAAATTAGGTGGGCCTGTAAGTCAAAGAAGTTTAATTGTTGGTGCAATTCTTGGGGCTCGCCTAGGAGTTCGTCGTATTCCAATGCATTGGCTCAGTGCAACTTATAATTATAGTCCACTTGTAACGAGAGCATTAGAGATTGCGCAGTGGAGTTGGAATCCTCCGCATCATTGAAATAATTAAATAAAATTATTAGTGGGTGGTGGAATATAATGAAAAAAGGAAATGATTACGAGTTTGACTGTATTATTATTTTTTGTTTGTTTGGGATTCTTTTTTTTTTTTTTTTTTTTATAAATTTCTTTTGGATTATATTTCTCTTTTTTCTTTGTTTGTAGTTTTTTTTTTTTTTTTCCTTTTAATTTTTTTTGTCCTATATATATATATATTTGACGCAGGTAACACGAAAATCAGGGGAGGGGAGGAGGGGTATTGAAAAAGGAAAAAAAGTCCATCAACACACAATACCCCCATAATAGAAAAGAATATATTTATATATAAATAAATATATATATATATATAAGAGAAATAAAGTTAGAAATATTAAAATAAAAAAAGAACAAAAAAAATGAATGTTACATTACCACATCGCACGGGCACTACTCGACAAGCAGCCACAGCAGCCCAAAGAAAAGAAAGTACGCGAGCTTCAAAAAGTTCATTACGATTACCAGGAGTTACAACAAGTAGCACACGCCCAAGTTTAACATCTCTAGGCTCCTCTAAAGCATTAGCATTACAAAAACGAGAGCAACGAGATGCTGAAGTTGTATTAGAAGAAAGCATACAATATTTATGTGGGGCAAGTGCGCAGGAAACATTAGATGCTATTATAAAAGCTGTAACTATACGTCGGCGAGGCACAATTACAATGCGTAAAAGTGGAAAACCACTTTGGCAACGTATTCAATATATTGTTGCAATTTCAAATCAAGAAGCTATTCGTCGTGTGCAGGCGGCGATTCCACCAGATGAAATACGTTTTTATTTTGATAGTATATTAAATATAGTAGAGATGCCACCTAAGAAACCTATAGTAGGAATTGTAGATGAATTTGAAGATTTTCCTTCACTGCGTAAATATCTTATTGGAGCAACACTTAATAATAAAGCATTTTTACAATATGCAGCAGGTGATGCTCCTAATCTTATTGCTCAAACACTTTTACGTGCATTAAAAATACAAGGTGTAGCTTTTTCAACGATAACACTTTATAATTTAGCTGTTATTATGGTGGCATCGAAACGTTTTGATCAAGCCATGGAATATATTGCGTGTTGTAGTGAAATAATTGAATTATGCTTAAAAATGGTATCCTCCGAAAGTCGTGGAGCATCTTCTATTTTTACAGAATTTAAAACAAATGTTGCAAAACATGCTATTATGTGTCATCACCTCATTGCATCCCTTGCAGCTTGGTCAGGAATTCCAGATTTAGAAATATATCATTGTCAATTAGCTGTTTGTTGTGCTAAAAAATATCTTGAAATAGAAAATCCAGTAGCACTTCGTTGTGCTCGTCGATTAGCTGCTGCAAAGGCAAATGAATTTCATACTTCTACATTAAATATAATTGCAGATGAACCCCCACGAGCTCCAATGTTAACAGATGATATGATATTTGTAAATCATCCTTTATTTGTTGTATTTATGCGAGAGGCGGAGGCACTGCGGCCACCACCTGGATTTTCTCGTCGACTTGCAGGAGTTGAAAATAATAATAATAATAATAATACAAATACAAATAATACAAATACCTCACGCTCTCCTGACTTAACTCAACCTGGACGTTTACCAAAAATAAAAGAAAAACATGCACGACGTGTTTCAGCACAGCCGAGACGAAGTGTTACACCAAATAAAGGAAGACGTTTAACTGAAAAACTTTTACCTTTACCTTCTATAGGAGCTGTATTAAAAGAATTAAGGAAAGAGCGACCAGAGACACCTCCTCAAATTATTCAACAACAATTACAATCTGAAAGTGTCTACTCTGTATATTCCCCTCATAGACATGAGTCACCAAGTTTAATAACGTTTGTACCAAAACCTGCTTATTATTGTTATAAACATTTAAGAAAAGAAATGCGACAATTAATGGGGGCACTTGAAGAAGAATATATGACTCATATAGTTGAAGATAATGCTAATGTAACTACTCCTGAAATAATACCAGTATCTAATAATAATGAATCATCACATCGTATTTCTTTTAAAGATATTTCTATAAATGAAACTCAACCAGCTTCTCCTATACCAAAAGACTATATGCTTATTATGGATAAAAAATTACGTCAAATTTCTAGACTTGTACCAGATAAAAATTTTGAAAAATTTGAATTTGCTATAATAAAATTACAAAGTCAATGGAGAGGAATTGTAGCTCGTCGTGAATGTCGTCAACTTCCATTAACTGTAGCAGAAGCTATTAAAAAACGTGAAGCTGCAGAAATAATTCAATATGCCTATCGTAATCATCTTGCTACAAGAGATGATATTCAAGAGAAGAAAAAACTTAGAGAACATCGTGCCTTAGTTATGCGAATTACACTTATTCAAAGATATCTTTATGAAAAACAAAGTATTGAAGAATGGGGGACGCGTTGCGTTATCTCATATAAACGTTTACTTGCTGAAATTATAGAAAAAAAAAGACGTTATAATGCTGCTATATGTATTCAAAAAATTTGGAGAATGTGTCTTGTACGTCTTCATATGAATTATTTATTAAAATCAACTATACATATTCAATCTCTTTGGCGTGGATATAAAGGAAGAATAAAAGCTCGTGAAGTTCGAACATATCGTCGATTAGAAGAACAAAAACGTTTAGCAGAACTTACAATACGTATTCGTCCAATACAAATTTGGTGGAAAAAAGTTATTGCCGTACGTGCAGGTAAAGCTATTGTACTTAAAAAACAAAATAATATTACAAAATACTTGGAAGAGCAAGAATTATTATTTAATAAAGAATGGGAAAGAATTAAACATGTTCCAAATGTAGAACTTTGTGTTATAAAAGTTTTATCCGTGCTTCGTGGATTTCATACTCGTATAAAGTGTAGATATCAATATAAAATGATGCATATACTTCGTCGTTTCTTTCTTCGCATTATATGGAAAAAACGAGAACAACAAAAACTTAAATCTTTACGTGAAACTCAAGAAAAAACTAGAGCTTTACATCGTCGTCGTGAAGAAGTTACAGATGCTGCAATTCGTATTCAATGTTTAGTTCGATGTTGGTTTGCAAAGAAAGAAAGAAGAGAACTTTATTTACAATGGCAGTGGTTACATCAAAAAGCTTCTATTATTCAAAGAGCCTATAGACGTTATATTGGAAAACAAATATTACAAGAAGCTAGAGAAGCATTACAACGAAGTAGAGAAGAGAAAGAAATGTCACAATTACTTTATTATAGTGCATCTAAAATTCAAGCAACATGGCGAATGTATAGAGAATGGAAAGCAAATGTTAATTATTTAAAATTTTTACGTTTTGATCGTCATGAGTATGCTACACGTATTCAAAAAGCTTGGTTTGCTTATAAAGCAAGAGAAGAAATAAATTGGTTACGTCAAAAACGCAAACAAATGGAATATTTTATACAAAAAGAACAATATGAACTTCTCGCTATAATTCGAATTCAATCTGTTATAAGAATGTTTCTGATTCGTAATAAACTTTTAAAAGAAAATATTGTAATTTCACTTTGGCCTACACCAGCAAAGAGACATCGTTCTGCAAGAATAATTCAATCTCTCTGGCGCCGATATGCTGCTTATGAATATGTTCAACAATTACGATTTTCTCGAGCCTACTATGATCAACAAAAGATAAATATGGAATCAATTCATACATTTGCTACCATAATACAATCTTTAGTTCGAGCAAAAATTATAAATCCAAAACTTGTAGAAGCTCGTCGTATTGAAATTGAAAATGATAATGCGGAACATAAAAAGAAGCGTGCAGATTTAATGCGAGAAACTTATGCTGCTATAACCATACAGAAAAATATGAGAAATGCTATAAAACGAATTCATACTTCTAATGAAAATGTATTAGAGGAGAAAAGAAAGGATAATAATAATAATAATAATAATGATAATTCTATTAATATTTCTTCTAATAATGATGAAGAATTAAAGTCAATTCAGGCTGAAGCAGAAGCTAATATTCGATTTATTCAAAGATGTGGACGTGGTGCTATGGCGCGACGCGATTTATATTTTGAATTCTTGATATTTTATTATAGTTTATTAGAGGAAGAAGAGTTAAATAATAGGCGAAAAATTATTATGACTTGGCGTGAGACATCTAATGCTATAATAAGTCGTGCTACACATTGTTTAATAAGTATGCAAGTTTCTGAAGAAAATGAGAAAATAAATGTTACTTCTAATGTATCTACTTCACTATCAACTCATACAAAAGAAGAAGAATATGAAACAGAAGAAGAGATAGATGAAATAGAAGAAGAAGAAGAAGAAATAATAATAAAAGAAGAAAGAGTATTTAAGCAGACAATTGTAAAAGAGATTACAGTACAAAGGAGACAATCTCTAGCAATGAGTAATGCAGAATTAGAATCAGTAGAAGAAAAAGAAGTAATAATGGAACATTCAGCAATAGTAGAAGACACTACATCAGAAAATAAAGATTCTCTAATTATGAGTAATATAGAACAAGAAGAAGAAGAAGAAGAAGAATCACTAGAAGAAAAAGAAGTTATAATTGATCATACAACAGCAATAGTAAAAGAGACCATATCAGAAAATAAAGATTCTTTAGCTATGAGTAATACTGAAGATCAAGAAAAAAAAGAAAAAGAAGAAAAAGAAGTAATAATTCAAAATACACCAGTCAAAGAGATTATAGTACAAAGGAGACAATCTCTAGTAATGAGTAATGCAGAATTAGAATCAGTAGAAGAAAAAGAAGTAATAATGGAACAGATATTATTAGAAGACTCCACCACCACTGCAAAAAATAAAGAGTTCCAAGTAATTAATAAAAAAGAAGAAGAAAAAGTAATAACTCAAGAAAGTACAACAGTAGTAGTAAAAGACACCACCTCACCAGAAAGTAAAGAGTCCCCAGTAATAAGTGATACTGAAGAACAAGAAGAAGAATCACTAGAAGTAAAAGAAAAAGAAGTCTTAACTCAACATACAATCGTAAAAGAAACTACTACTACTACTACTACTACTAGTACTACTACTACTACCACAATAGAAAATAAAAAGCCTCGAGTCATATCGGAGAGTTTAATTAAATTACTTCAGAGATGTGGGCGGGGTTGTTTAGAAAGGCAGGCCGCATTTCTTCAATTAAAAATGCATCCGCGTTGGTTAGCGGCGGTGACGGTGCAACGAATTTGGCGTGGCTACTGCGCTCGACAATTAATTGATGTTTATTATGAATTTTATATGGAGGAAGTAGAAGATGATGAAGAAGAAAAAGTAGGAGAGGGTGAGGAATTGTAGGAAAATGATATTTGGCAATGTTGGAATTTAACGGGATTTTGAATGTTTTTGTTTGTTTAAATATATATATATATATAATGTATGTGTAGTACACTAATTTGTTTAATTTTACTGGAGTTTATTATGTACAACAGTTATGGATCTAATCACTTTATGTATGTAAGTATTAGATTTATTTTTAAAGTTTATTATTATTATTAAAGTCTGAATTTTATTATTATTATTACTACTTTCCTTTTTTAAGAGAAAATATAATAAATTACTCTCTTATAGTCCTTTACATGAATAAATTGTATATAGCTTCATTCATCTTTTTTATCAATTCTATTTTTTTTTTTTTTTTTTTTTTTTTTTTTTGACTTTCTGGTTTCTCTAGCTCTGTAATTATCATTACCAAGAGGTATAATTACATATATAATTACATACAAAAATAAATTAAAAAAAAAAAAAAAGAAACAAGACTAAAATTATTTTTTATAACTCTGTAGAGGCGTAGAAAAAAAAAAAATAAATAAAATACTAGAACCGAGTCTCGGAAGTAGTATTAGTAGTAATAGTAAGAGAGAAAAAAGAAAAAAAAAAAAACTTAAGGGAGGAACTAAGGAAAAGAAAAAGAGAGAGACAAAAAAAAAAAAAATAAAAAAATAAAGCAGAGGGGCACCAAGAAAAAGAAACAAACAAAAAAAAAAAAAAAAACTGAATATTTAATTTATTATTTATTATTATTCATAACTCTCAATGCACGCAGATCGTGAAAGATACAGGTATGATGAAGAAGATGAAGAAGATGCCCTCCCATTTGAAGGACTTGTAAAATCCACAGCATTACAACAATGTCGAGTATTTAATGATGTTCGCCTTGATGTTTCAGCATGTTTACGTTCAATGACACAATGTTTATATCTCATGTATACTGGGATAACATTAACTGAAGCAGAGGCCACAGATCTTTTCTTTATGTCTACAAAATTATTACAATCCAATCACCCTAAACTTCGAAGATTATTATGTGTTTTAATGAAAGAGTTAAGTCCACTGGTCGAGCAACGCTTTATCGCCTCCAACTCTCTCATGATTGATATTAAAAGTAATAATGACGCCAGTAAGTGTAATGGGATTCGAACTTTATTTAAAGTTATGAATAGTTCTCTTTATGCTTCAATGGATCGAACAATTGTGGAGGCGATGACTTCACAAAGTAGTAATGTTGTGTGTGCGGCGTTAGTTACAGGTTTACATATTTCTCAAACAAATTCCGATATGACAAAAAAGTGGGGGACGCAGTTAACGGAAGTCATGCGAAGTTGTGGGAAAGCACAATACCCAGCTATTGCACTTTTACATAAAATGAGAAAAAATGATCGACTTTCGGTAACTCGACTTATTGAACAAGCGAAAAATGGACAAATACGTTCACCACTTGCATTATGTTTATTAATTAAAATATGTACAGAATTAATGCGAGAGGATTTTGAAAATTCATTGGATATTTATAAATTTGTCACGTCTATGATGCATAATAACAGTGATTTAGTGGTATTTGAATCTATTAAATCTATTTGTTCACTTCAAAATATTACAGCAAAGGAAGTTTCACCAGCTGTGATGGTGGTACACTTATATCTTAATGCACAAAATTCTGTTTTACGATTTTCCGCTGTTCGTTTATTAAATAAAGTTGCTACAATACATCCTGCAGCAGTTTCACCTATTAATGCAGAAATTGAAAATCTAATAACCGATTCAAATCGTATTATTGCAACGCTTGCTATTACAACTTTATTAAAAACTGGAACAGAATTTACTATTGAACGTCTTATTACACAACTTTCAACGGCAGGATATTTACGTGAATTAGGGGATGAATTTAAAATGGTTATTATTGATGCAATGCGTGTTTTAAATGCAAAATTTCCATCGAAATATAATATATTTCTTGGATTTCTTGCTAAAGCTCTCAGTGATGAGGGAAGTTGTCAATTAAAAGAAAATGTTGTCGATGTTACGATTGAAATTGCCAAATCTAATCCAGAATCTAAAGAATCTGTATTAAAACATCTTGCAGAATTTATTGATGATTGTAATTATCCTCAAATTGTACGACGCGTCTTAATGTATCTCGGAGAGGAAGTCCCACAAACGGAAAATCCAAAAACATTTGTAAGATATATTTATAATCATGCAACATTAGAACGTCCTGAAATACGAGCCGTGGCTGTAAGTACTTTGGCAAAATTAGCCGCCCGAGTTCCATCACTTCGACGTTCAATTGTTGTACTTTTAAAAAGAACTTGTAATGACACCGATGATGAAGTACGAGATCGTGCTGTATTATATACAAAATTATTATTACAAAATGATGAAAGTACAATTCGGGCAATGATATCAGATGTTGCAGGGGCGGTGGCGATGAGTCGACAAGCTCGTATTGCTGCGAAATCATCTGTGTTAAGTGCAACAAGTGTAGATGAAATAAACAGAAATAAAAATGCTGCAATTGCGGCAATTCATTCTTCTTCTAATTCTTCTCCTATTATTTCTGCGGCTGCTGGTGGTATTTCTAATATTGCTGATGGAGGAATTTCATTATCAAATGCTATTCTTAATGGGCGTGATTCTTTACGTAAAATTAAACAACTTATTGAATTTGGAGAACCGTGTGCTAGCAGTGAGGCAATTCCTTTAACAGATCCTGATAATGAATATGTTGTAACTGTAATGAAACACACATATATTGAACATGTGATTTTGCAATTTAGAGTTAAAAATACAATGGAAAATATTACATTTAAAAATGTAACGATTAATGTGGAGTTAGATGAACTTGAAGTAGAACCTTTATATGTTATTCCTACTGAAACTGTATTGCCTGGATGTACTGAATATGTTTATATTGTTTTACGATATGAAGAAGAAAAATACCCAAGTGGTACTGTTGAATGTCGTTTTAAATTTGCTATGCAAGAAACAGATGATAATGATAATTTAAATAATAATAACAATACAGACTTGGAAGAAGAAGAATACCCATTGGAAAGTTTTGATATTAATATTAGTGACTTCATCACCCCTATAATGATAAATAGTGGATTTGAAACTCAGTGGGAGGAAATTCAAGACGAAGAAACAAGTGGAACATATTCTCTTAGTTCTATGCGAAATCTTACAATTGCAGCACAGGAATTAGTAGAATTCTTTGGAATGTATGTTGAAAATGGAAGACCTGAGAAGATAACAACAACTTCACATACATTATGTATGTCAGGAACTATGGTGAATCGAGCCCGTTGTGTTATTTTAATTAAAGCTCGTGTATTTATTGCAAAAGAAAATGCGGTAGCGTTACAATTAACATTACGTGGGGGTTCGGCGGAGTTACGGGAGTATCTTTCTACGGCATTACTTTCGTAGTAAATGATTTTTATTTATTTTTGTTTTGTTTTGTTTTTTGTTTTTTGTGAGGAGAAAAGAAGAAGAAGAAGAAGAAGAAGAAGAGAGTGGGGGATGTGTCTATGAAATATAAATTGATATAGAGAAATATATTATGATGATGTTTGATTGATTATGGTACTGAGTGTGTGTTATTTTCGTTGTTGTTGGTGTTATTGTTTTTGTATATCTATAATTATAAATTTTATTTTATATACATATATACATATGCATACAGAGAGAAGAGAAAAGAAAATAATAGTAATAATGAAATACACAGAAACACAATATTTGAATATTCTTTTTATTAGAAGGAATTCAAATGTTATTGTTATTGTTATTGTTCTTTTGGGGGTAGTTTTTTGAACCTCAAGATATGAATCAAGATTAGGAAATCAGCGCAGGAATATTAGGGCTTTTTTGCTTCTGTGCTAATTAAGAAATCATAATAGTAAATGAAAATAAAGAATAAATAAAAAAATAAATATCATAGGGAATATATGGCGTTGTGTGTATCATTTCAACAAACTTTCTCCACCTTCTTTTTTTTGGTTTTTGTTTTTTGTTTTTGTTTTTTCTCTAATGGGTTTTTTTTTTTTTTTTTCCTTCTATAAATATGTTTTTTTTTTTGTTTTTGTTTAAAAAAAAAAAATAAAAAATAAACTGATTTAATAAATTTCTTTTTCTCAATTCTCTCATTTTAATCTTTTATAACTAGTTTATTTTGTTTTAAAAGGAATTCTCGTACTATTAATTCTTTTTCTCTGTGTATAATAATAATAATAATAATAATTATTATTATTATTATTATTGTTTTTTTTTTTTTATAAGATGGAAGGTCGCCATATTGAAAGAGAATTTGGACGAAATGTTACAAATTCTATTAACAGCAGAAAATCAACTGCCTCAAAATCACCTCCACCTATGTCATCATTAATATCAAATGATTCACAACAATCTTTTTTTAGAAATAAAAAAAATGAAGAAGAAAAAAGTGAAGATTATAATATTAATAATTTACAAAGTTCTCATAAACGACGAATCCGTGAGAATGTTAATAATAATAATAATAATAATGAAATTACTGAGTTTTACAAGCGACAACGTTTAGAGGAAGTCACAAGAGTTTGTATAAATACTCCCGTATTACTAAATAAGGAAAATAATAATAATAATAATAATGAAAAATATGAGCAAATGTGTGATAAACCTGAAGAAATTAAAGATGAAAAAAATAATAGTAGGGATAATAGTATTGAGTGTTGCTTTGATGAAGATTTAGAAGTTTTAAAAGGATCTAATTCGGTATGTAGAGATTTATTAAATGCTGTTGTCTGCTCAGATGCAGCTGTAATGAATGAGCTCTGTTATTCCTATGATAATAATAATAATGGTCTCGACAGTTTTTTACCACCGACACCTCCTATAATTCCAATATTATTTAATATTCCCAATACAATTTAGTTTTATATATATATATATATATATGTATACAAATTATCATAGATACACAGATAGATAAATAGATAGATTAATTACTCATCCATAGCATTAAAAAAAAAGAAAAAAAAAGACATATCAAAGTATTATTCTATATTCTGATAACCTTACCAAAGAAAGAGAATGAAAAAAAAATAAAATAAAAAAATTGTAAAAAGAAAAAAAATATATATATATATAATTTCTATCTTTTTTTTTTTCTTTTTTTTATTTAGTTATTTGTAGGGTCAGCCACCACTCTGTCTTTCTGATAGATAGATAGATAGTGAGTGAGCGAGGACTAGAAACTGAAAATAATAAATAAATTAGATACATACATACATACATAAATATATAAACATACATATCCATATAGAGAGAGAGAGAAATATATATATATAGAAAGATCACATAAAACAATAAAATAATTAATTATTAATTAATAAATGTTGAGGTTTGCCGTCTCGTTGTTAGCGAAGCGAAAACCACCACCGCCACCTAAACGTGGGCGGGGCGTCACGCCGGCGCGACGAGTTGTGAAATCTCCAAACAAAACTCGACGAAGTTCATCTTCAGTAAAATCACGACGGAGTTCATCAAATGTTAGAAAACTAGCGGGGGCAACAAATACTTCTTCTTCTTCTTCTTCTAGTTCTTCTTCTGCATCGGCTCTCCAAAACGCTCATAATAATAATAATAATACTTCATTAACAGTTCAATCTAATAATAATAATAATAATGCTGTTGTACAAAACACACAAAGGCCTGTAGGGTGTCTTGCTACAGCTGTTTCTACAATTGTAGTCCCCCCCGCTGCAAATATATTATTAGAAGAAATGCGTCAAACATTACGACCAGCTTTACAAAAAGCTCAAGATGGGCCTGCAACATTAATGGAAGAATTTTATACTTCAAAAAAAGGTCCACTATTTGCTACAGCCGTTATTGCTGGTACAAATGCCGTAAAACAAACAAGTCAATTATTACCATTTTGTCACCCAATGCGAATACAAAAGTGTTCCTTTACATTTCGCCGACGTGTGGTGGCGGGAATTCATAAAACTTCTTCACTTCCACATCGAGTTGTGTTACGAAAACGTATGAGCCCAGTAGCCCCACCAAGTCAAAGAAGAAGTGAGTGTAGTATTTTATATTGTTTTTGTACCGTAGCAACAGATGATAATAGAGTTGGAGTTGAAATGGAAGCATTAACTGGAGCAAATGTAGCTGCGTTAACTTTATATGATATGTTAAAAGGACTTCCAGGCTCACAGGAGGATGGGTTAAGTATTGGAGAATCTTTTGTATTAGCTCGCCGAGGTGGGAAAAATGATTTTACAAAACTTCTCATGTCAGAGCCGGAGACAGCACCGGCGACACGAGAAGAAGCATTAGGATTATTAACACAAGGACAAACTAGTGAAAAAACAAATACAAATATAAATAATACAGAGGAAAATAGTGCGGTGGAGAATACTTCACGTATGACTTCCTCACCACTGGAAGAAGATGTAGAAGAAGAAGAAGAAGAAGAAAATATAAGAGAAGTAGAAAGAGATAATGTAGTAGTAGTAAATAATTCTAGTAATGCTCGTATACTTCATAGTGAAGAAGAAGAAGGTAACAATAGGGAAGGGGATTTAACGAATAAAAAGAATATAGAAGATTCCACAGTAACAAATAACGTAGCTAAATCATCTGATAAAATTACTACTATTACTACTAATAATAATAATAATAGTAATAATGTGGCAATAGAAAAAAAAGGAGATGCTGCAGTTGGCGATAAAGGTGCCTGGTGGAAATCTTCAACACGAGAGAAACAAATTCAACGCCTACAACCTCGAAGAAGATATGAGGAGGCAACAAATACGCGTCGTTCAACTCCTAACAATTCACGCAAGTTGACTTCAACGAAAAGGACAAATAAAAGGGGAAATAATAATAGTAAATCAAAAGCAAAAGTAAAGCCGAGGAGTAACCAAAAGAAACCCTCATCTACATCATCAGTAAAGCGAAGAACGGCAAGTAATGAAGTTAGTAATAATGGAGATATAAAGAATATAGAAGAAGATGATGATGAAAATGAAGAAACAACATTACACGCTGTGGATTCACACAAGAATAACAAACAAAATTTATCTAAAAAAAAGACAACAACCTCTCGTAGTAATCCTGCTGCTAATGATAATAATAATAATAATGATGATGAAAATGATGTATCTACAAGCAATAGTTATTCTGATCATAGTGAATATGATGATGTAGAAGAAGAAGAAGAAGAAGAAGAAGAAGAAGAAAATCGTACTAGGGCAGTTACTAAAAAATCTACAAAACCTCCTAAAAAAAATTCAAGAAAAGTTGAAGAAACTCCTGAAGAAGAAGAAGAACAAGAGGATGAATATAATAATAATGATGATGAACAGCAAGAAGAAGATAATATAGAAGAAGAAGAAGAAGAGCCGCCTACTCGGCAACTCAAATTAAAAAAGAAAAAACAATCTTTACAGAAATCATCCACACGTCGAGGCCATAGTGAAGAAGAAGAAGCGATGCCAGTAAAACATGATAGCTGGGATAATCAAACAGAGATTGAAGGGGATTACGATCAAAGTGAGGATGCAGCACAGGATTATCTTGAAGAAGAAGAAGAAGTACCACGACGACAACAACAACAACAATTATCATCTCATAAAAAAAATGTTAAAGTGGCGAAAGTTAATCGTCCTCAAAGACAAGCAAGTACAAGAAATTAGCGGTATATCATCTTTTTTCTTTTAAAAAAAAAAAAATTTTTTTTTTTAATTCCTTAGCTAAAGTGTATAACATAGATATAACCATAGATAAAGAAAATGAAAATAAAATAGGGAAGTACAAAAAAAATGGAGGAAATTTAAACTATAAATAGTTTTATGTATTTATTTGTTTCTCTGTGTGAGAGAGTAAAAAAGAGAGTTTGGGGTAGGATTTATTTATCCTAGAGTGATTTCTTTTTTTATTTGGGAGGGGAGCTACATGAAAAATAAAAGAATAAAAACCCCTAGAAATAAATAAATATATTGTTTTTCTTTTTTTTATACATATATATATATATATATATATATATATATATATATTTACATTTCTTCCTTTCTCGTTTTTGTTTTTTAAATCTTTTTTTTTTTTTTTTGCTGTTGCTCTGCCTTGATATGGAAAATAAATAAAAGAACAACAACAAAAAAAAAAAAGATATATTTTTATTATGCGATTTTTTTCAAAATATTCCACTAGAATGATAACAGCAGCTGCTGCTGCAATAGTAGGAGTAAAAATAGTATCATCTCCTTCTTGCCGTATGTTTTCTTCTAATTTCTTTTCTTCCTCTAATTCTAATTCTTCTTCTTTATTTAACTCGAACGAAATGTCACAAGGTCAGTCAATAATGACAAATTGTGTTACAGATATTTCAGAGATGGACGGGTCACGCGATATTGGTGACGCCGCCTGGCGTAAAACATTAACTCCTGAATTATATAGAGTTCTTCGAATGAAAGGAACAGATCCACGATTTGGGCCATTAGATCAACATTTCGCTCCAGGCACATATCATTGTGCAGGTTGTGGGGCACTTTTATATACTTCTACTATGAAATTTCGTTGTGGTTGTGGGTGGCCGGCATTTTTTGATTGTGTCCCACGTGCTGTACGTGAGGTACCTGATAAAGATGGAGAAAGAAGAGAAATTATATGTAATGCGTGTAATAGTCATCTTGGACATATATTTCGTGGGGAGGGATTTAATAATCCACCACCAAATGAGAGGCATTGTGTGAATAGTACATCTATTCAGTTTAAACCTCAATAGTGTGTGTGTGTGTGTCGTGGGAGGGAATGGGAGGAGAGGAGAATTAACCATACTTTCTAAGTTTTTGTTTTTAGTGTGTATATAATTATCTGTGTGTGTTTCTGAGAGAGAGAGAGAGAGAGAGAGAGAGAGAGAGAGAGAACGCGGAGTTAGGGGGGTCTTATCAGTTTTTTGTGAAACTTTATATTTATTTTTTGCTTCTATTCTTATATTTTTCTTTCTTCAAAAAAAAACAAGCAAAAAGGAACTATAGAAATAGAGGGGGTTCGTAAAGTAAGTAAAAAAAAGGAAGAATCTTCTGTTCATTATAGTTTTTTTTTTTTCATTATTTTTTTCCCCCTTAGTGAGCTTCGCATAATGGCAGACTTAAATAATATGATTGAGACGCTATATGCTGGTAAGCTTATAACAGAACAACAGGTAGCACAAGTTTGTGATCGTTGCAAAGATCTTTTTCTTGAAGAGGGAAATATTGAAATTGTGTACGCCCCTGTTACTCTATGTGGTGATATTCATGGTCAATTATTTGATATGTTAGAGTTATTTCGTCACGGTGGTAGAGTACCCGATACGAGTTATATTTTTATGGGTGATTACGTAGATCGAGGTTATCACAGTGTGGAAACACTACTTTTATTATTATTATTAAAAGTTCGCTACCCCGATCGTATCACTCTGCTTCGTGGCAATCACGAGTCAAGGCAGATTACACAAGTGTATGGATTTTATGATGAGTGCTATCGAAAATATGGTAGCTCGAATGTGTGGCGATTGTGTACGGAGTTATTTGATTACATGCCTTTATCAGCTGTTGTAGAAGAAGATATATTTTGTGTGCATGGGGGCCTGAGTCCTCAAATTCACACCCTGGATGAAATTCGCGTGCTCGATCGTAAACAAGAAGTTCCTCATGATGGGCCTATGAGTGATTTACTTTGGTCAGACCCAGAAGATATGGATGGCTGGGGTGTTAGCCCACGAGGTGCGGGATTTATATTTGGTGCGGATGTAACAAAAGCATTTAATCATCGAAATGGACTTAGTCTTATCGCTCGTGCGCATCAACTTGTGTTTGAAGGATATAAAACAATGTTTGATGATAATTGTTGTACGGTGTGGTCGGCGCCGAATTACTGCTATCGATGTGGGAATGTAGCGTCTATTATGAAAATAGGAGAACACTCCCGCACGGATCGGGAATATATTACATTTGGTGCAGCTCCAGCAGAGACACGAGGACACTTGGCGAAGCAACCACCACCAGAATATTTCTTATAACATATATATATATATATATATATATATATGTATTCCTATTAAAGGAAATAAATGACAAAGGAAGGCGGTACAGAATGGGGAGGAAAAAGAAGAGGGGGTTTTTGAGGGGGTGGGGGATATTGTTATTATTGATAACATAAGAGAAGGGATGAGAGATAGATAGATTTGGGATGATTGAAATATATTAAATATTTGTTGCTGTGTGTGTGTGTAGGTGTGTTTGTGTGGAAAAGGAAAAGGAAAAGAAAGTTAAAGAGTTTAAAAAAGGTAGTGTGACGTAGTCAAGACTTGAGTTTTGTCGTTAATTCAATGAGAAAAGACCTTTTTGTGCTTGTTTACTATCTTGTTGATAGATACAAATAAATAAAGTTATATAAATGAAGACACAAACATCTAATATATATATATATATATATTTATTTATTTGATTTTCTTTTTTTTTCTTTTTCTTTTTATTGCTAATTGAATAACTTCATATAAACATTAGTGATATTATCTAAATAAATTTATTTTTCGTTTTCAAATATATTTATATTCTTTTCTTATTTTGTCTTTTTTGAATGTCTTCTCTCCCTTGAAAAAAAATATATATATATATTGTTTTACTACAAAAATATTAGAATTGATGGAAATAAACTCGGATTGTAACTAGTTAATGTTATAGTGACACCATATCTATTTATTTATAATAAAAAGGAAGAATAAATAAATAAATAAGGGGAAAAAAAAGGTTATATTTATTAATTCCTTTTTTTTTTTTTTGGGGGGGGGGGAGGGGGGTTGTTATTTTTAACCTCCCTCATCACCCATTTCTTTTTTTTTTTCTAATTATTAGATAAATTAATTATTATTTCTATTCTAATTATATTAATGACAAAAGATAAAACAGATTATCGTATTGTATGGGCATTAGTTGCTATTAATGGTACACTTTGTTTTCTTTTTCTTCTTGTAGCCGCCTACGCAAATCATTGTCTTCTCTCACGCGATGATGCACGACGCTGGCGCAGGCGTCAAGAAGAAGAAGAACGCCTTAGTATAGGTGAACAAATATCACAAGATAGTAGTCATAATAATAATAATAATAATACAAAAACACGCGTTTATGATACTTCTAGTATTTTAAATTCTCCACCATTATCATCTACAGATGAGGGAAGTTATTTTTTAAGTGAAGAAAAAGCTCCTATATCTCCTATTGTTGCACTACCAGGTATAGATTTTCCAAGAGATCAATGGTTAATATCAGCAACACCAATAGCTTCTCATTCTACTACAAGTACAATTTTAAATGGAGCAAATATAATAGTAAATCGTAATTATGAAAATAATTTAATGAATCAACGTGAAGAAAATTTAGTAAATTGGTTTATATTTTTTGATCCAAAATCTGTACTTTTTATTATTGCTTTTTCTTTTTCATTAATGCAAGCTATTACTATATTAACATTAACTTTGACAGGTCTTGATCATGTAGATTCTCCTAAAAGTAGAAAAAAACAAGATATAGTAGCATTACCACAAGCAATGTTACTTTTTCTTTATTTTACAGTACTTTGTATTTTATTATATAGACTTGGAGATACATCATGGAGTTTATCTAGTAAAAAATTTCGTATGATTTTATGGGGTTCTATTATAATACTTTTTCTTATAATGATATTAGCCCTAATTCTCGTTTTAACAAGTATATTTCCAATGGCATTAGAATTTTATGGTAGTTTATGTCATGGAATATTAATTTTATGTTTTTTAGTAACATCTGTAGTTTTACCACGAAGAATTGCGAGTTATGGGGAATCTCTTGCCCCTATTGCCGCAAAAGTGCGTCGTGTAACTCTTACAACGGCTATTTCTTTAACTGTTCGATTAGTTATTCTTCTTCCAGCTGTACAAAGTGGATTTGAAGCAGCTGGAGTTTTTGCTCCTACAATTTTTTATGTTTGTAGTATTATTCCAGTTGCCGCTTCTCTGCATCTTCTTCATTCTCCTAGTTAGTATTAGAAGAAGAAGAAGAAAGAGGAGGAAGGGAGAGGGTAATTTCTTTATTTAAAGAAATAAGAATTTATATAAAATAACTAGGAATAGAGGGGTGGGGAAGCCAATGATAATAACAACATCACAAGAGAAAGATTTTTCTTTTCTATTCTGAGATTTTTTCTTATGATTTTTTTTTTTTTTTTCTTTAATTCGATCTTCTTATTTTTTTATATTGTTTTTTTTTTTTTTTTTTCTCTTTGTATAAATGTTTCAATAATAAAAATTATTGGTATTATAAATATATACTTAAATATTTATATGCTTTTTTTTTTTTCCTTTAACCTCTCAATTTATTTCATTCCTCTCCTTTTTTTTTTTTTTTCTTTTCCTAGGCAATCAAACTAAAAAAAAAAAATTAGAAAGAAAAAAAAAAAATGCTACGATTTAAACCTCGTGTACCACAATCAACTTTCTCAAGACCCAACTGGTCTTATTACTTTCCACGTAGATTTCAATCCGCCTCTGCTAGCCAAGAGAAACTCCAATGGCAGGCACCGGCATTTAATAAATCAATGGCGAATTGGTTATATATTTCATCTGGGCTTGTTGGCGGAGTTGTTGTGATTGGTGGAGTCACTCGATTAACAGAGAGTGGGTTAAGTATTGTAGATTGGAAACCCGTCACGGGCATTCGCCCCCCATTAACAAAGCAAGAATGGGAAGAAGAGTTTTCTAGGTATCAAAACTTCCCCGAATTTAAGCAAAAAGATAAAATGACTCTAGAGGAGTTTAAATTTATATTTTTCTGGGAATGGGCCCATCGTGTGTTGGCAAGAAGCCTGGGAGTGGTGTATGGGTTACCTTTAATGTATTTCTTTTATAAAGGAAGATTACGTGGGCAGACGACTCTCGCGGCAGGACTTGTTGGAATTCTTGCAATGGGTGCGGCTCAGGGGGGGATGGGGTGGTACATGGTCCGCAGCGGCCTCGACCCACGCTTGTTGGATGAAAAACGAAAAGCCACCGTCTCCGCCCACCGCCTTGCCGCACACTTAGTGTTAGCCTTTACCATTTACGCTAGTATGATGCGTCTTGGGTTTGGATTAAAGTTACAAAACGTGGGAGATTTTGTGGGTAAAGTTGGGATTCAATCTATGGCGCGATTGTCTTTTGCTTTGGTGTTTGTTACTGTTATCTCTGGTGCCTTTGTGGCTGGGTTAGATGCTGGATTAATGTATAATGATGAGTTTCCTTGGATGGGTGGGGGTATTATTCCTCCTCAGGATCATTTAATTATAACGCAGCCTTGGTGGCGTAATGCGCTTGAAAACCCCGCCGCCGCACAAACCTGGCATCGTTTCATGGCGGGAATTAGCACAATTTCTATTTTGGGGTTAAATGCACTTTGCGTGCGTCGTAATGTATTACTTCCAATAATGCTACGGCGAAGTATGATGGCGGTTAATGGGGTATTGGCATTACAAGTGGGACTTGGAATTTGGACAATTATTTCATATGTGGATATTCCAATTGCAACTGCTCATCAGTTGGGTTCACTGCTATTACTTACGACTCTTATTCGCGTTTGTGCTGTTCTTGGCTCTCGTGGTGTCATATTGGTGTAAAAGAGTGGAAAAGAAAAAAAAAAAGAGAAAAAAAACCCTCCCGCACACATCTTTGATAGAGAATGTTAATGATAAGAAAAGAAGAAAATAATAGAGAAAGAATTTTTTTTTTTTTTTTTTTTTTTTTTTTTGGTGGGGGTGGGGAAACGATCATAACAATATATTTTATTTATTTATTTTTTTTGTACAAATACTCGTGCAAAAAAAAAAGGGAAGGAAGGAGGAAGAAGAAGAAGGAGGACCAACAGAAAAGCAATTAGAGTTTAAAGCATAGTGGGGGGGGGGGGTGAAAATAATAAAGGAAGGGTTGCTCAATAATAATAATAATTATTTTTTTGATGTTTTTTTTTTTTTGTCTTTATTCACAAGAAGAGGAGACAATTTTACTCACAAAATTATTTTGTTTTTGTGTAAAATGACTGCTTTGTGTAATACATTTAAATATATATATATATATTCTTTTTTTGATTATTTTATTATATAACTAACTATATTATTAATAAATTTATGTTTTTTTTTTTTTTTTCCTCTTTTGAATTTTTTTTTATTATTTTATTATTATTATAAATAAAAATGAAAGATTTGAGTAAAATAAGTAGAAAGAAAAAGGGGGGGAATATATATATATATATATTGCCAATGCTAATAATATATAGTTTATTGATTTTTTCCTTTTTTGGTTTTAAAGATGCTGGTGGAATTGAAAACCCAAGAGCGAAATCTCCAACATTTTGTCCAGATGGATGCGATGAAGCAGATATGTGGTGTTCATATATGTTTGGACAAGGCGGATTTGTTTCATCTCAAAATTGTGTAACAGATTCTTTTGAATGTACTTGTAACAATGTTTCAAGTATTAAAATAAAATCTGACGGTGGAATGTGTTCATGGGAAGATGATTTTGATAAAGTAGATCCTAATGGTTCTTTTTGTTTTCCCCATACGTCATTATGCCCTAAAAGTTGTAATGATATTTCTCCTTGGCGTTTATATTGTGTAGGTGATGAAATGTGTGTTCAAGAAAATAATGGGTTTAGTTTTAATTGTACGACATGCGAAGGGCGCACATATTCTATAGTAGGGGATAATGAAACATGCAAAAACGATTATAGTAGTGAGATTCCTGGATGCGATCCTCTTACAACATGTAATGGGCATGGTTGTTGTCGTAAACCTGGAAGTGGGTTAGATGCTTGTGTGTGTTATAGGGATTCTGTAAATGGTTTTTGGGCACAACCCTTCTGTTCTAGTTGTGATGAAGCTTATGATCCAAATAGAGGCGGTTGTAGACGACCAAGGCCCGTTATTCAAGTTATTTTATCATCTATAGGAAGCACTTGGACGATGGTATTGCCCAATCTTGCGGTATTGTTTTTATTTGTGGTTCTTGGAGTTGTGCGTGGCGAATGTGAGTCCGATAGGGGGTTTCAGACCACGGCGCTGAGAAAAACCGGCCTTTCCGTAGTCCAGGTTTCCCGTCGGCGGCAACGGGGGTTGTTTCATTCAAAATACATACCCAAACGCCCGGCCCAGAGCCGGTGTTTTTTAAACGAAGGGGAAGGGCGGTCCCGATCGCGAGGCCCGCCCGCCTACTGAGGGAGAGGGAAAGAGAAAGAGAAAGAAAGAGAAAGAGAGAGGAAAAAAAAAAAAAACGGGTTTGGGGGGAAGAAGCGCCCCCCGTCCGGCTGAGGAGGGGAGGCGGGAACAGAAGATGAGAGTGGGGGTTGGCGGCGTCGCACCGCGCCCCTCGGCCTCTGCCGAAACGCCCCTTTCTTTTTTCTTTTTTTTTTTTTTTTTTTTTTTAAAGGCGGGAATGGGCAAAGGGGGGCGAAGGTCTTCGAAAGGGATGTTTTTCTATTTTCTTCGTTCCGGGCGCGGCCGTCCCATCCGAGAAATCATGGGGAATGGGGGTTGGCAGCGCGCTGCGCGAGTTATTCGGGTGCCGCCGGGCCTTTTGGAAGGGAAAAGGGACCCCGACAATTGGCGTAGAACCCCCTCCGCGGCCACAAAGGGAGGTGGGTAAAACCGCCCCCACCAGCGCCACGACGAAGCAGAATTCTTCACTGGGGAGGGGGTGAAAAAAAAGATACTCCCGGCGGGGATCGAACCCGCGATATTCGGTATATAAGACCAACGTCCTAACCAACTAGACCACGAGAGCCCCGGTGAAACTCCGTTTCCCCCCCCATCGCAAACCGGAGGCTTGCCTCCCACAATCAAATTGTTACGAACTCTTTCGCCATCTTCTACCCAGTCCGTGCTTTGCTCCCATTCATATCTTTCCGTTCCAATGGGAATACAAAAAGCACAGGGTGCCAGCATAAGTTCCACCCTTTCCCCAGGGTGCTTGAGATGCGTTGATGTCATTGCGCGCGCGCTGCCCAAGCAAACTCCGGCAATTATACCACTAGAATTTCGACTTTCATCCACATGAGCTCGAATAAATCCATTACCACTAAGTCTTAAAAAATGCACTCTATCATCCAAAGGAATATTTGCAAGATACTCTGAAGCTAATCCTTTGCACCCTCTTAATGCATTACGCGCGATGGCAAGAGTTTCTTCATCTTGCCCATCGACTCCGTATTTGGAACAATTTTCATTCTTTTCATTAATAAAACATTCACTTGTTAATTCATTATAAGAGCGATAAAATTCTTTAAAATGATGAATTAATCCATCCATATGACCTTCATTAAATGTAAGACGTGAAAACCAAGGATCTGTAAGTTTAAGAAGGGCTTGTTCTTCCTTTTCACTTATTACTTCTGGCAAAACAAACGCAGGAAGACAATTAGGTGGAATAAGCTTCGTTGGAACACCAACGACTTCTTTAGGTTTGGCCTGACGAAATGATGGTGCATACCGTAGAGAAACATAGCTAGGAAGTTCCTCTCTTAAAATAAACGTTAATTTCATCATCAATATTTAGACAATTTAATTTTTTTTGACAATTTGTTTGATCTTTACTGATATAAAGAAAAAAAAAATAATAATAATAATAAAGAAGAAGTCCCCCCCCCCCCAAAAAAAAAAAATAATAATAATAATAATAATAATAATAATAATAATAATAAAAATAAAAAAAAACAACATATTTTTACTTTTTTTTATTTTCACAATAAATAGACACCATTAAACATGCAAAGCTGATAATAAACAAACAGACAAACAAAATAAAAGCATATATATATATATATATATATATATATATATATATAATTAACCATGAAAAATTCCTGTAGATACTGCAATTGATAATTCCCTTTGGTCTTTTGACTCCGAATAGGCATTAAGTAAAGACTCCAATGTCTGATCTGGTGTTGGTATAAATCCTTCAGACCCTCGCATAATAAATAAATAAAGTACAGGACGTTTTAATTTCTTTTTAATTCTAGCTTGTACTTGACCCAAAGTTTCATTTGGGTCACAATTCATATTAGGTAGTGTTTCTGTTATTCCTGTTTTTGCTGTAAGGCGCAGAGTAATTTTGTTTGTCGTCGTATTTTCAGTCATAATATTCAAATTATAGCAAGGAAAACTAATAATAATAATATATATATATATTTTTTTAACCGCTAATTTTTTCTAATTACTATCTCCTTGTTCTGTTTTTTTTTTTCTTTTTCGGGTTTCCACTCCCCAACTGCAGAACAGCACCTTCCCAACCAACTTCTTAAGGTTCCTTCTTTTCTACTAAAAAAAAAAAAAAACTGCTACAAAGCAAAATAACAATAATAATAAATATATCAAATATAAAAAATGCAAGAATTAATTATGGTAATTTCAAGAAAGAATAATATGTCCCACCCCCGCCCCTTTAGAGTTCGGTTAAATAGGAATGTATAGAAACACAAGCACAAATATATCAAGAGAAATAAAAATTCTCTAAAAAAAAAAAGGTAATAATAATAATAATAATAATAATAATAAACGGAACGAAAAATGCAAATCAGATTTATATTGACTCTTATAAAAAGAATAAAGCCATCCTTCTTTACTCCTTTTATAAAAATAGGAGAATTATATAATAGTAAAAACTGTAGTTCTCCAAGCTTCGTACTCGACCTCACTATTTTTCTTTATCGCCTTTCTCTCCTTCATTTGAATTTCCAGATGTTACAGGCGTATTTTTCAAATCTCCTCCTTTTCCTATTGCCTTATCATCTATCATTTCACTACTAACCAAAAGTTCTTCATTCATTTCATCAATTACTTCATCTTCATCTTCATCTTCAACATCATCCTCATCATCCATTTCATCCTCCACCATTAAAGTTTCTTCGCCAACTGTATTCACTGCTTCATCACTCATTACAGAGGGACCTGTAACCTCTAAAGGTAGCACACCTCGTGTTGTACCTGAAAAAGGGTTTACACACCCAACTAAAGCAGCGAATTCTCCTCCCATAGAGTACATAATTTGATCCCATAAACACTCACGACGTCGAAGGATTTGATTGGGTGGAAAAACTTGAGGTAAAGAAACATCCACACCATAACGTCTTTCACGCATTAATCGCGCTTCCTCAAGTTCTTCTTTTGAAGGAAAATTTTCAACCTTTCCAGTTTCTGGTACCAATGGAAAAGGCCCAAAGAATTTTGGAGAAAGTTTTACTGGAATCCAGTGCCCATTCGCCACTTCAGCCTCAAGTTGTTGAGTAGGCCATCTCATACTACCCCAATATACACGTAAAGAAGAACGTGGTTTACCTGGTATTAATTGAGCCAAATAAGGTAACGCTTCAACTCTAGATAAATATAATGTAGGTTCCACAGTACCATCTTCCAATTTTCCACCACGTATAAGAGGTTTACATAGTAAACAATGATGTTCTGTAGGAGTTTCTGCAGTCTTGGTTTTAGATTTACTATCTTTCCATTTAAGCCAAGCAAGATATTGAGGAGACTCTGGTTCTGTAGGTGGTTCCGTGGTATGTAATATACTTATTTGTGCAGTAGGAGGCATAGTAAAACCAATTTGTGAAAAACCACCATCATATACTTCATGACCCCAGAATACTTCAGGAAACATAGGATTTCCTCTTGATAAAGGATAAGTAAATAACATATCTAAAACAACTGCTGTGGTAACATGATGATTTCTCTCTGTGATAAGTAATACACGACGATCTACATGTGTAGAAGAAAGAGGATGAGCTACCAGAGCGATTCCTTCTGCGAGATCAACTGTACGAGTCTGTCGTAATACAACTTTTGTAGGTACAGAAAATAAAGAACCTCCAATTGGAGCATATTTTGGACCACTATCTACAGCACATATTGCTGGTTCTGCACGATACATACCTGTTTTAGGTTTTGAAGCTTTCATTGTACTCACCAATGGAAAATGATCTTTCATAAACGTAGGTACTTTAGCAGTAACTTTCTCATTATGTGCTCGAAGGCGTGTAAGAGTATCAAAAGCAAGATTTACATTAGCAGTTGAATTCACATCGCGAAATACATCTCTTAAAACTTTCATATACTTAGTACCATTTGGAACATAAAGTGGTCCACTATTCTTCGTAATAATTTGAAGTTCTTTCGTTAACGGGAAAAGAGTCTTTGATACAGGAGAGTCATCAAGTTTTTTCACTTCACGAAGTAACAAACGGTATAGAGAACGCAAAACAGCAGGTGCCACCACGGGTGAATTAGTTGTAGAAGGAGTCTTACACACCGAGGGAACCTGCAGCTTCATGCTTCGTCGTAGCATACCTAAATAATACAACTTTCAATATACTTAATCATTCAATACAAAAAAAAAAAAAAAAAAATGTATATATATATATATATATATATAAATATATATATATAAAAATAAAAATAAAAAAAAAAAAAAAATAATCTTGATCATGCAGCACTCAGACCAAATTATCCTTAGGGTTTATTTCAATCTCTGAAATTTCCAATAATTTTTTTTTTTTTAAAAAAAAAAAAACCCCCCCCCCCCAAAAAAAAAAAAAAAAAAAATCGGTTGCAAGCATGCAGACTCCAGGTTAACACGCCATGTTGCGTGTCCCGAGA